>JBBBVT010000003.1:13850289-13865366 GCA_037177035.1 Craterocephalus eyresii
TTCATAGATTCATAGATTTCTTGTACTGCATCTTTTTGTTGAAAATAATCGATAGACTAATCGATTAATCGAAAAAAAATCAATAGATTAATCAAAGAAAAAATAATCGTTAGGGACAGCTCTAAAGGAATAAATAGGCATAAAAATAAAGGAGCAAAAAATTTTTTAAAGAGATAACCAAATGAGGAAATAAAGTTAACTAAAAAAATGAAAAAGTAAATAAATAGGAATATTAACACAAAGTTCAATTAAAACAGTGGAAAATTACAAAAGAAATATAAATTAAGCCACGATTTATAGGCTTACAACTATTTCATCCAATCAGTGCTACTGATATTTTTGGCTATAGTTGACACTGGATTTACATTTAATACCTTTTTTTAAATCTATAATACCTTTTTTGTTCACATTTTAACATGATTAGTGGAATTAACAAAATCATAAGTTTGTGTTGAAAATGTGAAAACGTTTTGAAAAAATGTCTGTAACTGTTATGAGATAGCCAGCATGACACAAAGCTTGACACAACAGCAGCTGAAGAGCAATGCAGACTGTTCTACTGTTACATACGAAACATTCGGCTTTCATGGATAACACATTAGAGATGCAGTGGCTGATTTTTCAACAGTTAGTAGGATCAACATTGTGACTCAATTCTTAAATTATTTAGAGGCTTCAAAGAATTAAAACAGATCCTATTCATAATGAAGAACCTAAAAACAGTCATGTGTGGCAATTTTTGTAGTGTTCATCCGGTGATTCAACCCACACTGGTTCTCACTCTTATCCACTTCAAAACCAGTTGTATTTCCTGGAGATTAATTTAAAAAAATTCTAAGCAGTGGCTTTTGTTTTTGACTCCTCTTTGATCAGCCTGCTATTGTGTGACTAAAATATTCATCACTTTTTCTTTTCTTCCACCCCCCCACCCCCTTCTCGGATTTATTTGGCCTGTGACTGTCCTTGTTAATACTTTATTAGAGCCTGTATGCTAAGTGTAATGCATAAGCTTGTTTAGCATAATCTCACTGTTGCAAGCATATGCATCGCTGCATGCAAACCCCACACATGCAAACACACATACACACACAGACACGCATTGTCGCTGCTAACAGATGCTAAACCATGTGTTGATCCATGAGCTTACCTACCAATTAGCTGGTGTACAACTGTATTTTCTTCCCTTTTTTGACAGTTCAAAAATGTATTTTCTCATAGGCACCAGCATGTCCTTATAATATGAATACATCTATTGAAAATTGCTAACTACTTGTGTGTAGAGAGAAACCTGGAGAGCTGTTGGACATGTTGCCAGCTGCAGACTCTGATGCATTTTTCTAATTTCCACGCTTCTCCTCTGATTTTCCCTTTTCCCCTCATGTATTCTCTGCCCTTTCCTTCTTTTTTCCTCTCCTCCTCTGCTTGATTCCTCCTTAGAACCAGTTCAACAACCTGTGATTACAGTATCACCTTCCAGACGGGACATGTACCATGCAGCTCACAAAAATAAGCTTCTTTTCTGTACTACTACATTGCGGTGGAAGGGTAGATAAGAATGAAGAGGCCTGCAGTAAGAATGACCTTATTTTTGGAGTGCAGAAAAGAGAGAGAGAGGGAAAACAAACACTGAAAGAATTAGCATGGATCAAGCGAATAATCTGCCTGCATGAATACAAAATATGCACATAAGATTTCTTCCTCTTGGAAAAAAGACCCAAAAACACTGCAAAGGAGCAAAATATTCCAGAGACACCTGCTTATTTCAAATGAGCATGGCTTTGCTTATACTTTCCATTTTGTGTTTTTCATTAGATTTTTTAATTCAGTCCCTCCTACCCTCTATATTTTATTCCTGTAGCAGTTGAAATCAGCTTCCATGTTAACACACAGTCAATTCCTCTCCAATAAAACTCGTAGATGAACAATATTTGTCTCTGCTGAGCATCATCTGAATAATAGAGTTGCACTTCATGTGACCCACTACACATTTGTATGTAGAAGTGGGAAAAAAAACTGTGGCAGGTCAAAATAAAACAGCCCTTGCCTGAAAATAGGAGAGACGGATGACAAAACAAGCTTTTTTCCAAGTCTGAGATTTATTGGCAGTAATGATCAACAATAAAACCTTAATTTTAGGATCTTTTGTGGTTCCCATGTAAATATTTAAAGTGACGCCAACCTTAAAGTCACACACAGTAACCAGAGACCATGCAATGGTAAGGTGTTAAATCCCACCAAAACTTATTCTACCAATATAATGAGTCTTTCAAAGATCCCTCTGGTCATGTTTCAGTCAGTCCAACACATCACACTGAAACCTCAGGCTCTTCATGTTGAGTCATGCTGAGCGTGGTTGTGCGAGACAACTGAAAGGCAAGAAAATACATGACAAAAACAAATGCAGCTCAAGCCCAAGGAAAGACACTGGGATTAAAACAGCTAAAGTTGTCTGTTTCATTTGTTATTTTTTGCATGACTGACGTGTTTCATTAAATCATTCATCATGTGGACATGTGCACGCTTGTCTTATTTGTTGGTAAACTGCCTTTTTGACGGATAAAATTGTGCAAGCATCGTCATCTTCAACATGAAGAAGTGATGTGCTAGGCACCTGAAATACAGTAGATAAAAATAGGCCTTTTGGGCTAAACTAGAATTCGCAATAATCATGATATCCAATAATATTAAAATGTGTATTGTTTATGAAGTATCATTACATTTATGTTAAACTAACAGAATCTCACATAATAACATCTAAGAATTGTAAATTGCCCTTTTACCCTATTTAACTGCAACTCAAAACCAAAAGAAAATGAAACAAAAAAAGATCAATATGTTTGCAAGAATATATTTTTTTCAAAGTTTTTAATTACGATCATGACCCCATTGTTGTTTAGAATAGAGATGAAAGCAGCTTATTTTCCTGACTTTTACTCTGCTGGAACATTGGTTGAGTCTGATGCTGTCACAATAACAGATTACTTTGGCCAGAATATTCATAATAGCTCACGAACTTGCAAGTAGCTTATTGTAGCTAAACAACAGATTCATTCTTAAAATTTTGGAGGATTTGGCCGATCGATGCCAATAAAGATGTTAGATTTTGGTCATCTTCCACTGTGAGGAAGGTGACTATCAACTTGCAGAAAAGAAAATTCTTCATGTAAAAAGAAGCTCTGAAAGCCTTAAAAGAAAGCCAAACTCCAACATTACTGCAGTGGGGCTGCAAGAAAAGTTTTTTTGTCGAATCACAATGGTTTCCTACAGGAAAACAGTGTTTTCCTGAAGAATCCTAAAAGGAATCACACCAATGACCTCTTCACATCACTCAACACATGATGTCTGCGAAACATCACTAAACACCTTTTTAAAATTCCTTTGTTTTTTTTTTTGTTTTTTTTTATGAGTACTCTTTTTAAAATCAATGCAGGAGATGCTTTACAGCATCAGTTTTCAACACACTGGGTAATCACAGTGAAACCTTGTATGTCAAACCAAACCACAATCATTTGCTACAGCAACCAAGTATTTTAGAACCAAACCAAAGTGGGAGTGAAGCTGAAAATCTGGAGGAAAAAGGAAACAAAAATGCAAACCGTGTAACAAAAACAGTCTCAGACTGTTTTCAGCTCAGGTTTCATTATTTAATGTCTGCCTGTCATCCAACACCCTTCCTGTCTGTTTGCTGCCTCTCAACAAACTCCAGAAGGATGTCAGATCTTTTAATATCGCTGCCGCCAGGGCGTCATATCCCCAGCACCAGAGATCAACTTGTGCATCTTTGGAGACACCAAGGGCTTTGAAAAATTAATAAATTAATAAATAAATGTTGTATCGATCCTTTGAAATTAGCATAAACATGAAATCTGAAAGCATTTCCACAAGGACAAGTGGTCCTGGAGCCCCTCATTCCTCACTTTTAGGTGTACTGCAAATCTAACACGCTACGTGATGTTAAAACACTCGTTATTTTCCTTATCAGGTCATGTAAATTATCAAACCCAACTATACTTAAATTGCTCCACAAGTATCTGAACAAGTACCTTCCTAGGATGTAATACACACCACACTTCAGTGATGGCTGGATATATAGTAAGTGGACATACTCAGAAAAACTGCATCATCCGCAACATCTTTCAAAGCAGAAAATGCACATCGAGTTTAAAAACAAAGACGTTTTTCTGTGATCATTACCTGCAAATGCTCTAAGACACTTAAAACGAATGCACGACTCAATCTTAAAGAGTAGAAATCTGCAGTTCGCCGCACATCCCTGATGTGATGATGCAAATTTTTGTTCAATATCAGCTTCAACCTCCTTCAGTCTTACCACGCCAGCTGATTACACATACACACTGGAGAAAACACACAAACAGGAGGTGCACAGGTAAACAGTATGCTGCACATATGAGGGAACACGGCCTGTCATCAGATAAAGCCCGCCATCTCTGTCAGGGGAACCTGATTCTACATTCAAAATGGTGAATATTGATTCCTTTATCAGTGTCTGTTCATGTCACAGTCAGTCATGACTGACTCTTCCCCTTGTCAATGTGCCTGTAGCTTATGTTGTGTTTAAGTACGGTGGGATCATTCCATCCAACGACTTGACAGCTCAAAGCAGCAGTATGGACATGGTGATGTATTCAACCCTTTGGAGAAGTTTGTCAAATGTCAATGTGAATGTAATATGAACATGCAATAGATACTGCTCTCAGTTACGAATCTGCAACTGCCCTCAGTTTTTTCAGAATTTTAGTTCATTATTCAGCAGGCTGGCTGCTGCATCATCGATTTGGTTGACTCGCACTTTTTTCATGATGTCAAGTTTGGCTTTTCAGTGCAAATAGCTCTAAATATGTACACCACCTGTACAACATAAATGAATAAAGTTGCTATGTTCATGTTAAAAGCATAGATATTTCCAGCTAGGAAAGCGCATATGAATCCTCCCTCCATCATTGTTTTCTGCTATTCAGGACGTCTTATATTGCTGGCTGTTTGGTGTTTATTCTGGGTGTGTTGTAAATTCAAGTTCATTTAGATAGCACATTTAAAACGACAGACGTTGACCAAAGTGCTGTACAATTTTAAAAAAAGAAAGCAATACAAAACAGATATAGAAAAATACTATTAAAACAACACAAAGTCACAAAATTTCAGAAACTTAATCTGATTTGTAAGCTAGAGAATAAGAGTATAAGCTTAAATTGGAGCGATATGATCATGTTTCTGTTTCTCTATTAAGGGTCAAGTAGCCGGGTTGTGAACAATCTGCAGGCGAGACAACAGAGACTGACTTATACCCGAATAAAGACTGTTACAGTCTAGTCTTCAAGTGATAAAAATGTAAATCACTTTCTCAAGTCCAGATAAGGATAGAAAATGTTTGACCTTGGAAAGGATTCTTAGTTGAAAGAAGCTAGCCTGCCTGAATCACTGAAAAAAACATATGATCAAAAATCACTCCTAAGTTTTTAGCTGATGTTACCAGTGGTCCAAGGTGGATGTTCTGATTGGCTTCAAGATATAACCTCCTTGTTGCTGTCCAAAAAATGAAGTTTAAGATGTTCCACTTTAGGGAAACATAAATAAATTTACAGAAAAACTTCTGTCACATAATTATGATGTAAACCATTTCAAAGCAGTTCCTTTTATCACAATACAGTGCTCTACCCTATATATTAGGATACTAGGATCAATGGTATCAAAGGCAGCACTGAGACCTAAATGAACTCAAATGAATAAGTCTCCAGAATCTTTAACTTACAAAAGATTATGAAAGTCATGTAAAAGTGTTGACTCAGAACTGCATTACTTTAAAACCAGGTTGAATAATTTCACTCAAATTGTTTCTGGTACTCTTGGGGCTCGATAAGAGCATTTTTTTTAATTTTGAGAGAAAGGGCCGCTTATAGATCAGCCTAAAATTGGAAAGGACAGTTGGACTTTTCAAAAAGAGACTAAAAAACTGCATATTTCAAATTAATAAGGACAGTTCCCGCCACAAGACAGCTATTAATTATAAGCAGGGCACTTGGACAGACTGCGACAAAAACATCTCTTAGTACAAAAGATGATATCTTGCCCAAACCGCACCCTGAAGGCTTCAGTTGATGGACTATTTCAGAACAAAAGGAAAGGGACACTGGCACATTGCATTTATAGTATTGAACAAAAAAGTCTCTTACTTATCTGAAAAAAGATTTGACTATTTTGTTTTGGCCGTCTTAACAGTTTTTTCTAATATGCTGAGTGAGAATCTCTAAACATATCAAAAGTTACCTACTACTACTACTACCGTCATTTAGCAGACGCTTTTATCCAAAGCGACGTACATTTGAGAGAACAACACAAGCATAAATTCAAGTTACCTGCAATTTATCTTTCTTCCATTTCCTTTCATTTCTCCTACATATTTGTCTGAAAGCATGGGTGGCATCATTAAGCCAAGGTTGGCTTGTAGGGTTTTGTTTGAAAGGGGCTATGAAGTCTAGAATATCAGAAGGTAACTGATGCTGTAAAGATGGTCAGTGGTCTTATGTTCTGGGGGCTTGTCAAGAAATACTGGCTGGACAATATTTCTGGTAGGAATTTCAGGAATAGTCCAGGAATAGAAGAAGTAATGATGCAAGAGCAGCATACAGGCAGATGACCTTGATCAGGCTGACAGGGAAGGGAAATCTCAAACAATACAGGCATGCTGTCAGAAAAATTTAAATCACATATTCGTCATATCATATATTAAATCCGTCTGGGATAAAATCTTTGTTGAATGTAGGAGTCAGATATACCAGCATTACAGGACTGGAACTGACACACATAGAATTAGTTGCTGCTCAAAAGTGGAATAAGCCTCTGTTGAGAGCTGCCAGCACTTAAAACTATTTTTAAAGACAGAGAATAAACCTCCACGCCGGCCGCCCATATGTGTTTAGAGGGGGCTTAACTCACCAGTATTTTTCAGTCACAAATAAAAATTCCAAAACCCTGGATGTGAAGAAGTTTTAAAATAAATGTCATTTGTTAGTGACCCAGCATTGACCAGACAGAAAAAAATATTTTTATTTTTACAAAGAAAAAAAGTAATCCACAGTGACTTGAATTAGTAACTTTAATTTGGTTACTTGTTTGGAACGCGTTAGATTGGTCGTTACTGACAAAAAAGGTCAAATTAGAGTAACGCATTACTAAGTAACGCATTACTAAGTAACGCATTACTAAGTAATGTATTACTTGCGTCTCTGCTCATGACTGACATTCAGGTGATGAATAAAGTGATGTCAGAGACATAAACATGTGTGAAGACCTCCTTACCAGACTGGTTAATGAATTGGCAAAAGCCTTCTGCACTCTGTACCAAATAGATGAGACTTATCAACAATGCAGCCCTGGCATCTGTTTCTCATGTAGGAGACCCCCCCCCACCTGCTATCACCCCTTTATAGGGTTATTTTCTACCATTTTTTTATTTATCATCACTTTTTCACAATCTTGTTTTTCTCCTGGAAGAGAAGCATGTTTCTAATTACCTCAGGGCTATTCATTACAAATGACACCCTCTACACTGCACTGCACAGATACTCGGAGTGTTGAAGAAAATGGGGTTTGCTTTCACTCTGTGTTCTTCTTTGTTGATGAATAGGGAGATAAAGGGGAGGAAAGCTAGGAAAGCTTTTATCTTTTGACAAAACACTGTGCAGGGGCATGAATATATACTTTTATTGTCAGGCTCTTCTTCTGTGTGAACAATCTTTTTAAAGGGAGTTGGTCCTGCTTGAGAGAACACTAAGACAAAGTCTGATCTGCATCAGTGAATTACCTAGAGGAGGCATACATGATATGAATCATGTGAGCGAGATACATTATGCCACAGGAAGGATCAAACGTGGGAAGAAGCATTACTCCTGCACCATCGCAGCACATCTGCATTTCTGTTTCTGCTCTGTTTCAGGGGTGATGCAGTTTTCCTAATCTTTCAGTCTTAAAGTAATGGTGGAGCTAATCAGACGCCCAGCTGTCTGCCTCACTTTCAAACACAAATTACAAAAACATACTCAATCAACCCCCAACGGATTGCAATATTTACCTCCTGCTTGTTAAAGCATAGCAAGGACAGCTGTTGGCTTGGCTAATACCGCAATCACACAATCAGTGGCATAACGCGTTCCCTTTCCTGGCTGTGATCAGTACATTTTAATGGAGGTACATTAAGCATCAAAATGTACTTTCTATTTGATATAAACTTCTCTAAACATTCTGAGCAGCAGTTTCGTTCATTAATCTTAATGAGGATTAAACATGTTTTAAACTTTTGAAAAAAAGCACAAAGGCCACTATACCATCCAGTCCAAAACTGAAATTACAAAGAGCCAACTCTAAAGCCAGCATTTGGGTCATTCTTCTTGCACTACTACTGAAACATGAAGGTGCAAGAGAACCTGTAGCATGACTAAAGCATCCATTGCTCACATCATTTACAGACAATGTCTGTCACTCAGACTTATGCAACGAGGATATTTTACTTGTCTTCCCAAGTAGAATTTATCAGTCAGTTATCAGTTTATCAGTTATCAGTCATAATCTTTGCCAGAAATGACATTCCCATTGCAGGACATTGGCATTGCCCTGTGAGACTAAATAAAATCTTGCTTATAAAAGAGTTTTGCATCAACTTCAGAAGACATTACAATCTCAGAGGAATGTTCAAAACAAAGCCTACAAGGCCTCTTAAAGCTACAAGACAAATTCTTCTAAATGGACATCCTTTATTCTTCATTCATCTCCTGTCTTATATCCCATTCAGTCCCCCATTTACCTTCATTTTCCATTACTGGTCAGGCTTAGAAACTTAAAAGTAAGTGCTTGACTGAGAAATTTGAAATTAGATGGTTAGGATTTCAACATTATTTCTCACCTTAAAAGCAACACTGTCATCACAGTAATTGCATTCATGCATCATCCACCAACACCTTCCTTTTGAATACAGTTAAAAGTTTAATTAGTAAATGGCTAAAATATAGTTCTGGGTGATAACTGGTTTCACCTACAGCTGAGAGATATGGCACAAGGGTTGCAAAAGATGACTCGTTGATTGAGTGAAATCGCAGCTAGCGGCGGCTAAACTGCTAGCTCTACTTTGCATCAAACTGGCAGATTGATTGCATTTCATGCTTTCTGTAATCCCACTTGGGAAACGATTAACTGAGTGATCTAAATTATTTGAAGTTAATACAGAACAAGTGATCCACGCGGCAACCTGGTCTCTGATAAGATGAACGTATGGACAGAAAGTTATATAGTAGCCTACATATGGAAACATCGAAGCTACTAGAAAGTTAGCCAAACCTCACTGATGTAACAACAACCCCCAAACATTAATTCAAGCAACATGTATGCTGTTTCCAATTCTTGTTTAAATCCAGCAAAGTAAGGAAAATCTGGATATGGTTGAAAAAATTACAGACTGGGACTATAAAAGTATGCATAAAAACATAGAAGAGCTCATTCATGCATTTATATTCTGTACCATTTAGTTCAGTTCAGGGTCAAAGAGGGCTGGAGCCTATCCCAGTAATTAGCTGGCCGAAAGGCAGGGTATGCCCTGGACAGGTTGCCAGTCTACCGTAGGGCTATAAAAGCCTAGTCTTTAGAATGGCCCTTTTAAGTGAATAGCTGCCATCACAAAAAAAAGCACTAAGACAAACTATCAACAACAGCTGCTCGTCAACAGCTTTCGCTCTGCTCCCAGAATAACACCATCACCAGCATTTGTATGCTTCTCTCCCTGTACTGGTCTTCACACTTATGGTGCCAAATTCAACATTCAAACAGGTCAAATTCCTGCTACAAATACATTTCCCATGAGTCTTTGCAGTCTTTAGTAGTCAGCGATTTGAGCAGATCTGACTGTCAAGAAGATCTAATTTAATGGATAAATTATATTAATTCACTTGTTAGAAACTTAAGCAATTCATTTAAGTCAGCTCTAAAACTCTCTTAATTGAATCAACAACAGTAAGTTTTATCACTAACCAAATTAACGAAGTGGAATTCATATGAAAAAAGGGCTTTAAATCATGAACACATTTTTTAGAGTGTAGATTTTATCCCACAGTCCAACGAAATGCAAGCCGAGCCTGGAATTAACAGCTGCCTCATGATGTTAATGATGTTTTAACATGTGGGTTGTTCATTACTTTCCTCTAATGTTGATTTGGGTTGTTTTATCTTGAGCAAAACTACCGAAATCAATACAATACACCAGCTGGTGACTTGGTGATAAAAATAAATGGAAAATGGAAATGCTTGTTCCTTGTTTGTTTTGTTTTGTTCCCAAATGGTCTATTGTCAGTGGCAATGGACTTATGAATCATTTCTGGTCTCAAAATATGTTTTTTTCTTTTTTATTTCATGTTTTCTTCCAAAATGACATTAAAAGCAGTAAAGTCAAGATTACGTAACAACAGTAAACATCAAATTTGCTATAAGTGTACAATAAGTTACCCACAATCAAGAAGCTAAAGGTTCTTGGTTCTGCAAATACTTTATAATAACAGTGAGGCAAGAAGCAGAGTTTCTCCACAAGCTATAGTCACTAATTTATTTATACATGCTGCAGTGCAATAACAAGACACACCATAATATAAAGCTCAAGTATTCACTAAGCAAATTGGATTTTTCCCATCACATCTCCACATATCATCTGGCTTTTGATTCTTTTGTCCTGCTACCCACTTTATTCTCTAATTCAGTTTTTTACACCTTCGGTGCAATTCTCTTCTTGCTTTCTGCATTTTGCGCCAAATCAATCTGATCCAATTTTTTAAAAACTGTTCCTGCTGTCATTTCCCCTCCAGATGTACTTTCATGCACTCCACCTCATCCCGAACTCCACCTTTTCTTGAGGAATAAAGGCGCTTCAAAAAGAAATAAAGATAAAGTAAAAGCCTGTATGGTTCTAAACTTTGTTCATTTATCAATAAGAAGACAGAAGTTGTGTTTTTTGTTCCTGTTGTTTACCAGTGGGTCCTCCCTTGTCGACTTGGGCCCTCTAACACAATTTATTACACCTGCTTTTATCAATTTGGGTGTGGATTGATAATGATTTTAATCTACACAAGAAGATTAGGATAGTGGTGAAAGCGACGTTTTACCAGGCAACTCAGCCATTCTTATCCAGTCTCTGGCTGGTGGAAACTGCTGTTATATGTCTTATACGGGATACATGGAAGAGAGAACTAATTTCCCCCATAATAGAATCTTGAAGAGGCAGCCTACTCTTTTTAAGGTTCATTTTAAAATGAGTTTATTAGTATTTAAGTCTGAATTGAATAGTCTAGCTCCCCTCCTACCTATCTCGGCTGTTGCATTTGCACTCCTTTTCCTGGTCCTTCAGGTCAGCTGACCAGCTGTTCATGTGTGCAGTTCAACGTGACTGTTAAACAAGCTTCATCACTTCAGATCTCTCCTGGAAACCCAACCCTTCTCATTGGTTTTTGACCCAGCTCTGTGAGTCAACTTTACTATTTAGATTTAATTTTGTCTTAATTTAAATTGCTTTTATTGTGTTTTGATTGTGCTGCTGTTTATAAATCTTCCATGCTTTTATCAATCTTATATTTATTTTAATGTCTTTAAAGTGTTTCATTTGTGCTCAAGGTCAAGGATGTGGGTCAGCACCAGCTTTTTTAAAAGTAAAAAACCAAAACTTTCCAACCTTAAAACTCTGTGCTTGTGACTCATTTTGATGACATTCACTTTGCAAATGTCTGGAAATGTTGTGGCTCAGCAGCATCCCAAGGCTGAGAAACCACACAAACTAGCGAACTAGCTAACCATACAATGTGGAAAGGTACCCTGAATGAAGATCTTAAAAAGCAATCACAGAGAAAAAAACAAAATAATCCCCGGAAGACAGCATACAAACCACAGCTGCAACCATTCTCAATGTGAAGAATCTCTCTTAAGATCTTTGTCTTTATCGCTGAGTTGTCTCTTAAATTAGCTCCAGTTGAAGAGATTTTATGTGAAAGTGTATTATCCATCTCAGAGATCAGTAATCACACTAAAGGAAAGACCACCGCCATGGAAGTGTTGACTGTCAGTGAAGACGGGTTGGGAGGTGCTGGAGGAATGATACTCGAGAAAGCACAAAGGCGAGTGAAGCAGAAAATGAAGAATTCAGCAGAGGCAGGAAGAGGGAGTCGATAGGGAAGGTAGAAGTTTAGGGATGTGAGGGATGAAAGGGTATCAGGAGACACGGGGGAAGTCCGGGTGAAAATAGCATGATACTAAAAGAAGATAGAAAGTTGGAGAGAGATAGGACTTCAGCAATGAAGAAAAGAGAGAAAGAGATCCAAAGAAATGAGTCTAATAAAGAAAAAAAGAAACAAAGGATGGCCTTAAGAGCAATAGTAACTGATACAACAAACAGCAGGAGCTCAATTATCTGCACTTCCCGCTGCTTCGACCTCCGCCTGTGATTGGACAGCATGAATCTATCACCTCACGCAACAAACTAATTAATCCTTGGTTGGGGCAATAAATTCAAACAAAGTTTAATTTTGTATCATTATTGCGCACGGAGTTCCAAGCTGTTTGTGTATTGTAAATATTTGATTAAAATTAATTAAGCAGCGGGTAGAGCTGTCGGAACAAGCAGCGGCAGAAGAAATCGCATGTTTCGGAGTGATTGTTCACAACCCCTTGGAGAGATGATGTCATTGCAACCTAATAATAACAATCATTTAGCACACGTTCTCAGCTCCCTGCTTGATTGTTCTCTTTTCTTATTTATTTTTATTTTATTTTTTTTGCAAAATCCAAAGCAAACAAAAACGCTCACATGTGCAAGAAAAGTTGCGTTTGAAATGTCAGCGGGGAGGCAGCATGCATCAGAGACTGACAGGGGCCGGATCAATAAAGCTTTTGGATATTTTAAGAAGATGACTGAGGAGGCATGCAGACAGCCCAGAGCTGCGCCGCGGCCCCATGGCTGTGTGTATTTACAGAGCTATTCCGGAGGGAAAGGCAAAGAGCAGCAAAGCTCAAACAGAGCTATAGAGTCATTATTTTTAGTCCCGTTTGCTGTGGGCCTGTTTGAAACCCCCTCTCTCCTCACCGGGAATGAAGAGCGTGAGAAGAGAAATGGAACAGACCCTGAGGAGAGCGCACACAGGCAAACACATCATTATAGAATCAGATGCAGCCATAATTATAATTACTCACTTTCATTTGTTGCAGTTGGATGAAGTCATTTAAGAGTAAGATGCACTCTCCAACACCGAGTGGTGTAAACGTTCACGCTGACACGCACATTTTCCACATAAAGCTGGATTAGATTTTTGGCTCTGTGTGCCGGTGAACCTTTACAGGTCATTAGAGAAGAGGAGAGGTCTAAAACTGTTTTCCTGTGGGATTCCAGCACCGCATGGCTCCTTCATCATCGTGCTCCCTCACAGGTGTGTGACTGTGCACAATTCGGAACGCTTGCGTGAAGTTGCGGTGTGTGTGTGTGTCGTGCGGACGGGTGATGTTCATGCATACCTGCGGTAGGAATGTGTGAAGCGCCGGTGAAGCGCTGAGGAGAGAAGCTGATTCCTGTAGGGCTAACACAGAGCGATGCAGAGCCAGAGATGACATCTATGATCTATCACGCTCAGCCACCTGCTTCCCTAAAAAAGAGCATTTAAATGCCACATCTGCTCCAGCACACCACCACACACCGACCATAAAACATGAAAAATGAACACCAGAATCAGCACGCCTGGTGTGTGTGGACTTATTCTACAATTAAACATACTCAAGGAAGAACTTGTAAATCTCAACAACTGTCTGTCAAAAGAAAAGAAAAAAACTATATAACCTCATTTTGGCTTTGCAGTAACCCACATGGAGCCAAATGATGCATGTGCAGCTGTCATGAGTTTTAGAGATGGCTGCAGATAATTTCAGAGGTCACCCTGGCTGCTCTTGCTGAGAACCAAAAGCCCATTGTTCACAAAGCACATGAAGTCCAACGAAATCTGACCAGCTGTCTGAGTTTAGCTGGCTCACTGTGTGAAGTGGACTGCAATTGGGTGGACAAAAAATTCATGCGCTATGCTGCACTGCAGAAACGGAAGGTGATTCATAGGTGATGCTATTGGTTACAACTTTCTGTCGGTCGCACCGGTCCATTGCTGGTTTTTGTTTCAATGCTTTGGACACATCAGGACATCTGACAGTTTGTGGAAAGGCAGAATGCAAAGCACTACTTCTGTAAGCTGTTTTGACAGTTTATACATTACTTACCATTTTTTCTTCTAAGCAAAACAGCTGAATATTAAGTGATGAATTGATCCAAACTGGGAACATAATAAGGCCAATCACACTGAAAGTCTCATGGAAAACCTTAATGCCTCATGTAAAATACAAAAGGAATTTGTATAGGGAATGTAAAGATAATCACACCGTAGTTGTCCTTGGACACGTGCCATGGTTGGCTGGTTAAATTATGCTTTGTTTGGTTAAATCAAGCAAAGAAAGAAAAAGACGGAGAACCAAAGAAAGAAATTCAACCTAACTTAGAGTAATTGTATCTGAATGCAAGAACTGCAAATTAACAAGTTGATGTTGAGCCGATATCTGATCCTCCACAAATGTGACTGATGGATTTTAATTGAAATAATAATAATTAAACATTTCCAAAAACATTCAGAGATCTTATCCTCTTCTTAAATGTAGTTTTATGTAGTTGAGTTTGTAATGCACTAAACTGATAATACAGATAAGATTTTTTAATATTGAAACTCATCAACTCTGTTTTCCTTCAATACGGCTCTATGCAGCATTATCATCGTCATACAGCAGCTTGGAAGTAAGTATTTTTCTTGACTGACCTGTTCTGATGAAAAAGCGGACATTTCCTCCTCCATCGGGTTTCCCCCTGTCAGAAACGGCGCTTGCAGTTTAGCCCGCGCTTGTTTTGGAGGTCTCGCGATACACGAGACTAGCGCCATAAGGCCGGTCGTAAATCCGTTTGGACAAATATGCATGTTTACTCTGCGATTCGGTATTTGCTTTTATACTGCTTT
>JBBBVT010000003.1:13901863-13927499 GCA_037177035.1 Craterocephalus eyresii
TACCACATACTATACCACGTAGAAAACCATTTTTCTTAGAAAGATTAAAATAATATCAGGTATAGTTCCTTTAATATCCCTGTGCAGATTTTCCTTTGGTCTCTTCTTCACTCATGCAGATACCCTGCTGATATCACAGAGCACTTCCTAACTGATTCTACATAAGTAGCTGTTTCATGCAAAGTTATGCTCTTATTAACTGTTTCCCTTCTTTATAACCAATTTAAAAAAAAATTATTTTAATTTTCATCAAAGGATGGCACAGGAATCCCAATCCACTTCTGGGGGGTGTTTGATGGACATGCAGGTTCTGGCGCTGCCATCATGGCCTCCAAGCTTCTGCACCGCCTCATCAGAGACCGACTTGGGGAAATCTGTCACCTCCTGGAGAACCCCAGCAGCGCCCCTCCCATCTGTTTGGCCAAGAACGGCAGCCCATACCAGGCGGATGCAAAGAAAGGAGCCGCCCAGGAACCAGAAGATCCCGATGCTGTCTGCGACTCATCGGTGCGCTTTCATATGGAAAAGGTTGTTGATTTGGAGAGCCTTGTGATGGGAGTCATAGAGACCGCCTTCAAACAGATGGTGAGCAGATGATGACACACAATGCATGTGGAAAACAAGTAAAACAGCCCGAGCATTTTGCATCTCTGACAAGGTGATGAAGAATTTGACTTAATACTCAGAGACAAGTGTAGCTTATTGGAATTATATAAAGGAGCAAAGAAAAGAAATGAAAGAAAATGGTAAGAATGACTCAAACTGTTTAAAATTAAATATTAACAGCTCCTTACATACAGTTTAAGCACAGTTAACTGCCACATTTACATGGTAGCAGACCTACTAGACCGTTTTGAGTATGTTAGCATCTTTACATTAGCATTTAGCCTGTCTCTGCTGTACATCCTCTCAGAGCTACTAGCTAAGCTGTAGACTCTAACATTTGCAGTTTAACCTTCTTTCTAACTAATAAACCCAATCTTCCTGGTTTAGATTATATTACTAATAAACACCACACAGCTCATGTAATGATCTCTTAAAACCATTCTAGCTTTAGCTTTGTTTTTAGTATGACTAAACATGAAGCAAATAATACACTATAAGTTATAAGGAAGAGCAGGGTGAGTAATAAAAGTGACATTTTGCAGTTTTTTTGTTGATTTTTTCTGTCTCTTGATTTCAGGATGACCTTATTGAAAAGGAAAAAGCTTCATATGCCATTTCTGGTGGCTGTTGTGCCTTAACTGCCATTCATTTAATGGGGAAGCTCTATGTAGCCAATGCTGGGGACAGCAGGTGAGAGGAATGCAATTCCTTGTGATAACTTCATTTTCTGCAGCATTTTGTAAGCTTTTTCCTTACAACATTCAAGCCAACCTGCCCACCTCAGCCCTCGTGTTTCTCTCTGCAGGGCCATTATCATACGAAACAATGAAGTCATTCCCATGACGAATGAATTCACACCTGAGTCTGAGAGACAGCGGTTACAGTATCTGGTAGTTTCTTATTTTTCTCTCTCTCCCTTTCATTTTACACCTGCTTTTAGGTTTAACCACACCAATTTGCTGTGTACTTTACTGAGCGGGCTGTTGAAGGAAGAGAGTTGATATGAGACATTATTCCCTGTTTCTCACTGAAATAAAACCAAGTTCACTGGTTGCCTGTTTTAGCAGCTGTGTATAGTTGAGTCATAGTGTGGGTGGGTTGTGTTTGCAGCTAAAACAGGGAGCTGTTATTTGCACTGAAGATCTTCTGTCACACATTCAATCCAATTGCCTGTTTTGGGGGGGGGGGGAACATGAGTCGTGATAAGTAAATCTTTTCATTCTCCGGTTTGATGCAACCTATCCAATTTTGTGTGACACTCCAGGGCTTCCTGAGGCCAGAACTTCTGGGTAATGAGTTCACACACATCGAGTTCCCTCGAAGGATCCAGCACAGTGAGCTGGGCAAAAAGATGCTCTACAGAGACCACACCATGACTGGCTGGTAAAAATTGAGATCATCATTAATCACATTTCCCACAGTTAATCATCTTTCAGCTCTTGACTCTGTACTATAATTCTCATCATTAGAAGTATCATTATTATGATTATTATTAGAATAACAAAATATGTAACTAAGAATTTTAGTCAGAATGTCAGAGATCAGTACCTATTTTTTTTCTCCTCCCTAATACCAATTTAAATCAGAAAATATCCCATTTAGAGGATTCACATGTACAATATTCTCAGTAGGTAGAAACAGCTGTGGACTTGAGGAAAGAGAGTTCATTGATAATGGTGTTCATTAACTAATCACTTAGGCCACCTTCAGTGCAAACTTTTTACATATTGTAATTCTGTTGTCTCTTTCTTATCTCGCTTTAGGGCTTATAAGACAATAATAGAAGATGATCTAAAATTCCCCCTGATATATGGGGAGGGAAAAAAGGTAAGAATGTAGGGGGTTATATATTTTTAAATATATAGCAGCTTGTTTGTGTTTAGTTTTTTCGCCCCATAAGCAGATTACTTAACTCATTTTAATTTCTAAAGCCTTCTCATCTCTTTTTCATGAGGCCAGACCTGAGACGTCCTGTTTTAATTATTGTCTGAAAGAACACAGTCTTTAATTTATAATCCCACATAAGTAGATTTTCTAGGAAGTGAATTACATCCTGAAAAAACCTCCATAAACAAGTGAATTGTGGGTGTATGTTTGTCTCAACTATGCCTGTGTGGATGCGTGTCGGTGTGTCTAGGCTCGTGTCATGGCAACAATCGGAGTGACCCGGGGGTTGGGTGACCATGACCTGAAGGTTTACAACTCCAACATTTACATCAAGCCTTTCCTCTCATGTGTCCCTGAGGTGAGTGTGAGGAATCAGAAGCGTCATTGTTGCAGCTTTGGTGCATTTAGGAAACATTCAGGCCTCAAGCTCCCCTTAGTTCTGTGATCTTAGTCTGTACTACTTGAAGCTCGCTCCAAAAAGTGAGGTTTTTCATTAGTTTTTCCCCCTTCTTCTTGATACATTTTTGGTGATGACATGCTTCTGTTGTAAAGAAGAAGAAGAAGAAGAAAAAAAAGAGATGTGATGTTAGTGCATTACAAATCTTAAAAAAACCCACTTACTGCCACATTAGAGCAACCCCGGAAAAAACAAACAGACCAACACACCACAAAGGATCGTCATTTAGAGCCATTCAGCAAACACAGTCCCAACCATATGTGCATTAACTCTGCGAAAATGTAATTGTATTCATGCTGAATGTAGGTTCAGTCAAGACTTTGACTTGTTCTTTTTGATAAACTCCAACAGAACATAGAAACAAAAAACTTTTTATATATATATATATATGTGTGTCTTTGAATATGTGTGTCTTTGATAAGTTTACATTTTTTGTAATTTTAAAGGAGAAATTCATCCAATAAATCTGTCACAGAAATACGTTGAGTACTGTGGACCTAGAAGGAAGTGAGCTAACTTCTGCAGCTACTTCCTTATGCATTTGGCCAGTCCTCCAGCCTACAATAGCTGTAACTATCTTACTATACCAGAAAATCTGCTGTTGTGAAACCTGTTGCTGTTGCCAGGTTTTGACAAGTTATACTAAATACAATACAAGGTACAATGAACTGAATAAAGACACATAGGTACATATACATAATAAACATAGTTAAAAATTTCTCATTGTACTGGGATTTTGTGTTTCTTTAAAATATCTTTTTAAATTCAAATTTGGCATATAAAGGTAGAAACATAGAAACAGATGAACATTCACCGTCTCATTATTTTGAATATGAGTGAGCTTCTTTTAGTATATTGGTCAGTATAAAATGTAAGCTACTTGTACACATGTACTTATTTTTTCAGTATCTTGAGCCTTATTACAGCACTCATAGAGTTAAATAGACTGTATTTCACTTTATGTTTCATTTCCTGTTCAACCAGCCCTCAGCCCAGCCTTATAGAATCACTGATATGTTTCACTTGTATGACCTTGTACTTTATCTGATCATATCATGCTTGCTAAAATTCACTCAGATGATGTGGCTCAACATTGATGTTAAAAATGTGACTTAACTTTAGCAGTTTTACTGCATCAAATTGATGTACTGTTCCTTGCATGCCACCATTCATCCGCTAGGGCTTAATAGGAGAAAGCATGATAAAAAATGGATGCAACACTAATGTGTCTGTCAAACACAGGTAAAGGTTTATAACCTGGATGAAAACAAACATGGCCCAGATGATGTCTTGGTTATGGGCACAGATGGACTGTGGGACGTAACGACCGACCGGGAAGTGGCAGATGCTGTGTCAGCCTACTTAACATGCTGTGACCCCTCTGATCCCATGAGGTATCCAGTTTGCTGAATTATCCTTTACTTTAGGCCTTTGCTATCACTCTATCATCTGTCATGTGTGATCATATTCAAGAAATCCACAGCATGACTCTAGTGTAACATAATGGGTGATGTGCAGTACCACGTTTGTCCACTAGGTGGTGACAAATAAGTAGGTCTACTACTCTGCATGTATTGTAGTGCATTTAATCATCCAGTTGGATTTAACATTTAATAAATTATTAAAATAGTTTATAAATGTACCGTTTCTAAGTAATTATTGATTTTTCTCATAGCTGATGGAAATTTTCAGCAATAAAACCAATTATTGTTGTATAATAAACAGTTGGAAAGTTGGTGCTTCTTTGGAATGAGCAACACAGGTAAACAGTGGTCAGTGCCCCTCAGAAAACAACCAGCAGCCTGGCTGTGTGCCCTGCTGTGCCACAGCCTGGTCACGTGTTGCTGTGGGGAACACTAGCTACACATTTAGTTGTTGCCCTTTCCACACAGGCCCAATCCTTACAAGTTACACTTTGTTGTAAAGGTGACTAATCAGGCTTTTCAGTTATGTATAATAAAACACCAATCAGTAATGTTGAAAGAGAAAAACAGTTGACCAAACACAAACTTCTCTATTTTTAGTGCTACATTTATATTACAGTGCTTGAAAATATATTTTTAGGTTCTCATAATGTGTTTGGTAAATGGGTTAAAAGTGTTTCAGCGTTCAGAAAGTAGCAAGCGGCACAAATTAAATAAAACACATTAAATGAAATTCTGTGTTGAAGAACAATGTTTAGGTACTTTTGAAGCACGTCTTGTGGTAAAGTCTGTGCCTTAAATGCCTACTTTGCTATATTTCATAGAGAAATGTTCTTTCCATGAGTTCCAAATGTATTAATTCACTTTAGTCATCATGCATTTAACATCATAAGATAAATATTAAGTGTTTATTATCAAGAATTGTTGTTCAAAGTGCACTTCAGTTGCAAGCAGCACCACTGAAGAAACATGTACCTCTGAGCTTCTGTTCCAGTAATGACTTTGTGATTTTTTTTTTCGGAGTTTGTTTTGTTAGTCATTAGTTATCTTTCCTTAAATGTGAATGTGTATTTTGTGTTTGTGTTAAGCCACCTCAGTTTTATAATAACCATAACGCTGCCTGCCCACTGTGTGTGTAACACAGGTACACCCTGGCAGCGCAGGACCTACTGATGAGGTCACGAGGCGTGCTGAAAGAGCGCGGCTGGCGGCTACCCAATGACAGACTGGGCTCCGGCGATGACATCACGGTCTTTATCGTTCCACTGGCAGGACTGGAGTTAGAGACTTGACCAGTCTTTAAGTAGCGATCTCTACAAGGATGACTTTAAGGATCCTTCCCACAGTCCCTCCAAGCTCCCTGAACCCTCGTGAGGTGGGGCAGTGGGAGAGCAAAGCATATTTGTCATACTCGGGTCTGAGCAGCACCTTCATCAACTCTTTAGATCAGACCCAGTCCCTCCACCTCAGCTTAACCCAGGATCAGTCTCCCATCGCCTTCGCCCGGTTCCAATAATGCAACAGAAGATTTCTCATTCACATCATCAAAGAAGTTTAAATCTTTTCAAAACCTGCTGTTCGTGAAAATCACAAGTGATCCCTGTAGTATTTTAGTTCCCTGTGTATGTCCGAGGCTGGGTGGTTTCTCAGATTTTAACAGGATTGTTCATTTGTTCAACCCCGAATTGTTACTCCGTGCCTCCCACAGTTTTTCAATCAAATAGAGTAAACGGGATGCAATAGAAAATGTGAGGAAAACCAAAGAGAGGCTGCTCTGGTCTTAGGATGGAAATCTGTACAAATAAACACAAAAAAGTACAAACAATAAAACAAACAAAACAATTTTTAGGTATATGTCCTTACATCAAACAAACTGAGGAATGGACCTTTATGTCACTGGACCCAAAAACAGAAGCAGTTCAGTTTACGTTGCAGTATTTCCTTTTGTTAGAAATGAATGAATGACGACACTCTGAAGCACTTGAAGGCTGTTGCACATGTTCGGTGGTAGCCGGTTGATTTACATTATCATCCTTATGAATGTTCTTATTGATGACATGTGCTATGGGTTTTTTTTTCATCTCACATATAGGACCAGGGGGTCTTTCTTAACCCATGTTATAAAAGGAAATAATGAACAGAACCATTTGTTGATTTAGCTCCATGTTTTCTTTGTTGAATCCTCAGAGGAGAAAGTCTGCATATTAGGATGCGATAAACTTCACACACAGGCCTTATTAAACATGAAAGGGACTCAAGAGTTTCTCTCTTCCAGTGCACTAAATTTGATTCTTGTACAAAAGGCAAAAATATATTATACACCCTTAGATGTACTTCATAAATCTTTTGTACTATTTCTTTGTTATGCCATGTTGTTATTTAGATTATCCATATATTTTTAAAGGTCGTATTGGTTGACAGAAGTTTATTTTTATGTTTGTATCCATAACTGTTAATCCGCGATTCTAAGCTACCAGAATGTGTGGTGGAAGATCATGTGTTCCAGCTGAAAAATAAATCAGATTTTTCCCATTTGCTTTTGAATGTGTTACTTCGTTGTGTCATTAACTTTCAGGAAGTACTTGCAGCACCTTGTGATATCTCTGTTTACATTTGATGAAAGACAATGAACCTGTAGTGCATGAATATCACTGATTAGTCAGATAGAAATTAGACTGCACATGAGGAATAAGCAGAATTTTGGTCTCCAATCTGAGCATTATGCAGTTATCTTAAAGACATTTTCCAATGAGAGGGACTTCTCAGCATGTTTTGTAAATATTCCGATATTTCTTTGACTACTTTGGTTTGGTTAAAACCAACAGTAATATGATATCTTTCCTAGTGCATTCTTTTGTTTTCTCTTGCTTTGCTATTTGTCCTCTTTTTATTTGCAGCTTCTGGTCTGTGTGCTTATGTTTGGTGCAAGTGTTTTCTCAGGATGTGGTGCTTAACTAACCACTTCTCTATTAAGATGCATTTTCATACCATTTAACTGTACAAAGGCATGCATAGCGATAGATGGTAACAGTCATTTCAACACAAATGATACCGTCACTTCATTATCAGATGACAATAAAATATGCATGGACAATAAAGCATTTCTATGAAACAAAATAATAAAATACAATAATATTTCTTGCATTAAAGACTGCAGATATCTAGCTAAACACACCAAAAGAGTGTATTCCCATTCTTCATATATTCATATATAATCTGAATATAATAGGAAACCACAGGAGAGGATATTTTAATTTAGCTGCTTCTAGAACCGAATCTGTCTCCTCAGGATAGTAACAGCATGTGCAGAATCATACTGATCCTACATGATTCACAGGAGCTGTTTGCATTATGCATCTTAATGTTTTCTTGTAAAATCAGAACCTCGGGAAGCCACTAAAGAGTGTTTCATTTCATCTGTCATCAATATTTATTAAACCATTTTTCTGTACGAGCATTAATAGTTTTTAGGGGTTGCTTTGCAGAGTTAGGAGTTGTTTTTGTAATAATAATATTGTTCCCTTATGGATTTGTACAACCACAACATAGAAACACTATCTCTCTGCAAAGACCAGTGTTTGGCAAAAGAATCCCTTGTTTCCCGTAGCCTGAAAACAAAGTCAAGAGTAGTCTAATTTCTGCTCCTTTTTCGGCAGATGCTTCCATCAGTCTGCCCCTGGGCAGCTATGGCTACACATGAAGCTTACCATCACCAGCTATGAATGAGTTATAGATGAAAACTGGATCCACTGTAAGCACTTTGAGTGCCGCAAGCAATAAAATGCAATATAAATATAATCCATTAATTTTTTATAGCTTTCTCTCTCACCACTTGAATCTCAGTGTAAAGTTGTTTTGGAATTTTCTCCTATGCCATAAACAGTCCCCAGTTTTTCTTATGTTTCTTGTAATATAAATACAAACGTCAAATTTTAAGATGTATTGTGTATACATGCATATCATCAAATCTTAGCTGAGTGTATTCTGTGAAGAGTTTTAATGTTTTCTTCATGGCTACTCTGACTTCTTCCCACAAAAACATGCATGTTAAGTTTTCTTGTGATTCAAAAATTAGTGTCTAAAACTCCTGGTTGTTTGTCTCTGTGATGGTTTGTCCAGGATTTACTCAACCTCTTGCCCAGTACAATCTGGGAAATGCTCCAGCACCCTCACCAAACCTGTATCTTGATCATATACGATTCATATTATTCACAAGTGTTCACAGTAACCTACATTTTTGGTGCAATAATTACAATTTTCTTAAATAATAAAAAAATACCCCTGTTATTATTATTATTATCAGTATTATTATTATTATGTACCGGGCCATAGCTGTACCGGTGAGATCCACGCCCTTACCTCCTGTTGCACGAGTCTACTTGTACTACAGATGATGTCATCTTTGACCAGTGAGGGAGGGGGGACCTGGGTGACACCAGCCGCTCCTGCAGCAGCAGTGTCAAGTTCAGCAGAGGTAATCATAAAAACACCAGAAATACGGGCTTCGGTTTTAAAATAAAACAATGAACTTATAATGCCTAAATTTATTGATATGACGGCTGAAAACAACCGTCATGACAAATTGCCTTTATGAAAAACTATTAATTTCAGAAACAAGCATAAGGCTGCCATACCTCTTGGATTTTCCAAAGTAACATTATTTGGCTCATTTTAAAAAGCACATAGACGCAGGTAAAAATTGAATTGTGGAGCACTTGGCCCCTGTGAATGAATGAATGAATGAATGAATAAATGAATGAATGAATGAATAGATGTAGCTTACTGAAGACCAAGATAATATAACAATTACAAATGTTGAAATTAATTAAATGAAATAAAAAGTAGAACATTTCTGTAGGAATATATTAACATTGTTATGTTTAAGTTGTATCTGTAATAAAGTATACTGATATATTGTCATTTAGTCACTGGTGGTAGTTTTAAAATATCCTTATTGTTAGGACGGTATTTGGCAACACTGGAGACGAACTAAAGCGCGCTCCTTATTTTGAAATTCATTAGCGGAAGTTGTTTCCCATTAACCGCGCTTAGCTCGTCGCTGGCGCCGGTGGGAGGATCTCTGCTTGCTTGGCCAGTTTTTCAGCACTCGCTGTGTAAAATTAGCGAACACTGCAGCAAGAAGTATCCGTGTGCGTGCGTGAGTGTAACGTTAAAGCGAATCCAAGAAGAAGAAAAAGAAGGTCGAGCGGGGATTGATATTTCTTAAAACCTCTCATCCGGCTGGTTTCAGGTAACTATGAAACACGGGCTTGGGTTTAACTAAATGTTCTTATTTATATGATTAAAGCTCACTTACTTGGTTCAAACAACAAGGTGGTGGCTGATACCTCAACAGATACTGGCCTTTCCCCTTCCTTCGGTTGTAGTTTAAACCCAACCCAGGTGATCATCTGTGTTGGTATAGAGAGGTTGCGTTTAAGTGCAACTGTTGACTCTTGATTGGAGGCAGTTTAAAAGTGACGGCAGCAGATCAGATCCCGTCAGCATGTTCAGTCTGTCCAAGTGCAACGACCTCAATAACAGACTCCTCGTGGCATAGGTCCAGATCTCCTAATGAGGCATTTCTTTTCCTGGGAACACTTGATTTACTTGTTGAGACTTCCATTTTGAGTTTGAAATGCTTTTGTTCTCCCGACCAAAATCACCCTGTAATTATTCTGCTTAGTTTGTTTAGGTTTTGTGAAAAACAATGTTTCCGGAGATGGCAGATTAAGTCGATTAATCAGTTTGCCTGTAGTTGCTGAAGGCGTAATAGCATTTCCCCCTTTTTCTGTAGGCGTGCTATTGAACGGATGAGAACTGCTACTCTGTTTTTCAACTATCAGGAATGTCATATCCAGGACTTTTTACAAGGAAATACGAGAAGTGGAAAGCTGGAGCAACCTTACACAGTCATTGTACAGATCATATGACTGATAAATGAATTTAAAAGAAACCTCTGAGGAGGTCGATGCCTAACTCTTTAAAAACTATTTTTAGGTTCAATATATGATTCATGCCTGAGAGGCTTCTGATGCATTTTCCACCAAAACTTTTCAACAACTGTTATGAAAACATATACTAGCTTAAATGGTAGAAAGCACCATCAGTAGTGCATGTTTTATAAGCAGGGCCATTTAATGTTTGACATTTATGGTTTGAAAATGATCATTACAGGTTTAACCAGTTGAACTTTCAATCGGCTGATCATTGCTTTGCCAGTACAGAACAGTTCAGAGCCAAAACCTTGTGAGTTGCATTACGTTTAACTATTTTCTTTGATTCTGTGTCCTTTGGATCACTACCCACACAGAACAAATGGCAGGGATACACAACCTTGCAGTGAAAGAGGGAGTGGTGATGGACATTTTCCACTATTTTCTTGAGCTGTCGACCAAACAATCAATAATAGGCTCGGGAAATATCAAGGAGGTTATTCGATAATGAAAACAATCTGTAATGCGGCCCTACGGTAGCTGCTTCCCAGAGCTAAGCCGTGTCCAGCCCAGGAAAACTAACTCGCCAGTCTTCCCCATTGGTCGACTCATAACCCAAGCTGTCGAACAGAAGTGAGTCATGAGGTGTCTATTCTCTCCAAGCCGCACATTGCATCCTCTGTCTTTGTGCCTGGTCGACCTGCTCCGGATGACACTAGCTAACTTTATGCCCTTGTCCTGTCCTGCTTCCTCTCGGCAGGCTTCAATAGCAGTGCCTTCCTTTAGTGTATTTTTAAAATCATGGCCTGTAAAGCAGCCTTGAAGGAGAGCAGGTTGTGACTCATTCATTTGAAAATGGTCAGTGGATGTTATCATTGTTTCCCCGGTTGGTCATTGTGTTGAGGAAGCTGTAAAGAGCCCCTTCTTTAAGGGAAAAGACGGGCATTTTAAAAAATGTGTTTACTAACTGCGTTGCTGCCAAAAGTTAGATGGGAAGATGGAAGAGACTCCAGCATAGTTTAGCTTGGGGGTAGTAGTTTATTTTTGTTTGATGATAACAATCTGCCTGCCTACACCTCTGAAACCCCCATAATTTGATTTAACCACATAAAAACCAAACTGTAGATATGTCATATTACGTTTTCTTTCTTGATAGACTGCAGTCATTTCCTGTGGTCCTGTCATTATCAAGGCAAAAAGATTACGGCTGCAGGCAGGGCAGTGAGATGAGTTGTGTAATATATAATGTTATTCTTAAAAAGAAATGGCAAAAATAGGGATGCATAATGGTATTGCCAGTGGTTTATGAATACTTTAGAATGACATTGGCCTCAGTCAAGGGTATATTTTATGTCTTGTGACTTTTCCAGGCAAGGATGTCACTGCTTGACTGTTGTACTTAAACATTTTCTGTGAAAATATAAGTTTCCAGTTATTTGGTCCTAACTTACAGCCATGCAGTAAAAGGTGCAGTCAAAATAGTATCTCAATTCCACTACAGGAAAGACTTTATGATAATATATCTGCATCTGTATCAGCACTGGCAATTGGTCCAAATCAGTTTTTGAACAAAATAAATTTAAAGGGTGTCATGCATCTCTCGTCAAAACCATTTATCTTAGCCGAAAAAAATCCATTTCATGGATAAGTGTTGTTATTTGTCCTGTCTAGAAATGAAAAATGTATGACCAAACGCTTCATTGTCTGGCTATAAGACAGATCACACATGATCTTGTTTGTTGAGGCGGCTGACACATGTGATCATTAGCATGTGTGTACCAGCGAAATCAGTATTTCAAAAGGGCCGGTGCATTTGTAACATGCGTCTGCAGAATGTGGGGAGCTGACGCGAGCTCCTTTGCATCCTCCCACCGTGCTGTCACACCTCAGCGCTCACATTTCAGTTTGGTTTATTTTCACAGCATAAAGTCAGGAAGCTCGACATGTAATCCATGAATATGTGATCGGAGGCAGACTGAGGACCTGCTGCGAGATGATTTCCATCCATAGTCACCAAATGTTTGATGTGTGTCTGCTGCAGGCTGTCAGATTTAGTCCAGAGAGATTCTTCTAAGACTGAGCGAAGGTGGCGTAGACAGCTGGTGTCATGAGCCGTCTGCTCACTTTCAACCACAGCCGCAGTCAGTTTTTGAACTTTGGCCCATTTCAGACTGGTTGTCTGAGGTGCAGCAGATTTTCTTTTCCTTTTCCTGTTTGAATGCCGCACATTTAAATGTGTCTTCCTTTTCTAAGATCAGTAATAGACCTTAAACTGGGTCATATCTGGAGTTGTGGTGTGTCAGAGTTACTGGGCAGTTGTTTCCCCCTTTATAAACTCATTTCTGTCCCTGCTGTAAATCCAAAGTCCTTTTTACTGTGTATTTTTTTTACAAGATCGCAACGTGAATGTCTTCAAGTCTAAATCTAGCTTTGATTTGAGGCAGCTTTTCTGTTACAATCATAAAACTAAAACAAAACTTGATACGTTTTCAGTATATTGTTATAAACTG
The DNA here is from genome assembly GCA_037177035.1 of Craterocephalus eyresii. Taxonomy (NCBI): domain Eukaryota; kingdom Metazoa; phylum Chordata; class Actinopteri; order Atheriniformes; family Atherinidae; genus Craterocephalus; species Craterocephalus eyresii. The sequence goes on from JBBBVT010000003.1 coordinate 13,914,684, forward strand.
AACTTTTATGCTGAGCTTTCTGAAAGCAGCTGTTTTGTTTTGTTTCTACCGGAAACAGAGGTGCAGTCCTTCAAAGCCTGTTAAACGAGCAAAACAATCCTACCAGCTCTCATTTCCTGTAATATGTTTGCAGGATAGCCGAACAACAAAGGATGCTTGTCTGTGCTTAACATTGTTGTTGATATTAAACTCGCATGAGAACCAAAAGGCAGCTCACCTCATTGGTCAGTGTCGTTCTCTGCCCTGCGCAAACTGCTCAGCTCGTTGCATAACTCCTGGTGGCCCCTAAGCCTCAGGAAACCTTAGGAAGAGAGATGGAGGCGGCGTGTTCATTAAAGCCGGGCACTCGGTGAATGGATGGGATGCGTTTAAATGTTTGGTTTGGATCAGGTTGTCTGCGTGATTCGCTGTGTCTTACAGCTTTAATTGATCTCTTTTCTTACTCGGCGGTGCAGGAACAGGTCGTCCCACTTCACCGCAGGTTTTCCTTTCATATTGTGTCTCCTTTGGGGTCATGGGACTTTTTGAGGTGGAATTGGATTCGCCTGGACCCTTGGGGTTGTGAGAAGGCGGGGATCAGGCTTGTTTGGGTGCAGCCAGTAGATGCTTGAACAGATTGGCTGGTTATGTGGCCCGTTTATACCTTGGGATTTTTGCAGTATGCTTCCCAGTTTGTTCTGCCAGGGTAGTGTTGTGTGTACTGGGAGGGGGCAGATGACCGCCCTTCCTGAGTCTGGTTCTGCTGGAAGTTTCGTCCTGTTGAAAGAAGTTTTCTTCTCCACTGTTGCCTTGTGCATGTCCATGATGGCGGTTTGAGTCAAAGAGAGAATTTCCATCAGAAATGTTTTTTTATTTAAACTTTTTTTCTAAGAAACTTTTATGAATTGACACAGTGAATTTGCTTTAGATTATAACAACTTATATTTAATTGGAATATTTTTTTTGCAAAGAATGGGATATAATTTAATAATGATTTGGACTGAAAACTATCAGACTGCATCTTTAAAGAGCCTTTTTGCTGTGAAATGAGACTTTATAAATAAAACCAAATTGACTTAAATTGATTATTGTCCTTGCTGTTTAACACTGTTTTGGTGTGTAAAACCTTTTCTGTTTACATTGGGCCCTGTTAATGACAAACTTTGACTTATTTCTTTTCTGAAAACAAAACCGTCATTTTAACTTGTTTGTAGTGCAGAAAAATCTTCCAGTAATGTGCTCATGTGTGTGTTTTTGATGGAGGCCCCACTTCCACACCACTGGACGGGGTTATAAGTCAGAGTAGTGACAGAGGGTTTTTGCTTTCTCACCATCAGGGCTGGTTCTCAGTATTACAGCTTTACCGACACATTCTAGCGTATCTCTTTGAAACACCACTTAAATCTCAGGAAGGGAAAATACCTGCAAGTTGTGTTTATTTACATCTTCTAGTTACGGATAAGCGGTGTTCCAAATGTATTGATTAACTAAAAGAGTATGTGACAAAAAAGGAAACAAATGAATGTATCAGGGCAGTCAGGTGTACATTCCTGGTTGTTTGGCAGCATGTTACATCATGAGTAAAACCTGCAGAACTTTGTAACATGAATAGATTTTTTGTAAATGCAGATGATGCACGTGTCCTATGACTGCCTGGTTTAGGCTGCTCCGACCAGCACTGAATCCCCAACGCCCCAGCAAAGAAAGATATTTCACACTTCAACTGGCTTCATTTGTCGAGCTGCAAAGGACCTTCAGCCTAATAATCTTTTTGCTCGTTGTCCAGTAAGAAAAAAAAAGAAAAGAAAAGCAAAGCTGTAGGCAGCTGAGTTCTGAGGGCCTTTTGACCCAAATGCACTTTAACATAGGTTACCACTAGCAACAGGAAAACTTCCTTTTTAAGGTCATAGTTACATTAGGATCCATTAGTGTGTAAATTAATGGCATCAGTCACAGGTACCACAGATGGTGGCTAATTTGTGGGACATTTTCATGCACGATTTCCCTTTGCCAATATGTCAACATGTTCTTTCATGTGTACCTCTGACACTAAAGAAAATCTCATTTTCCAGGTCAAACGGGGGGAAAAACTGCTGATGTGTGTGTATGTTTGAGTAAGCATGCGTGTGGTCATGCATGTGTTGTGTTCTCGCTCTGCTCATATCTCTCCAAACTGACCTGCAGCCAAAAAAACTCCTCCCAAGACTCCCCAGAACAGGAAGTGGATTGTTTTGCTTCACAGCTCCATGCTGCTGTTCCTGACTTGTCCAGCTTTAAAGCCATCATCTACTCTTTGCTCCTCTGCCATGTCTCGTGAAGCAGTTTTCATTCAACTTTTCAACTCGCTTAGAGGACCGAAGCAGAAGCTTTTGTTGATTAAATGCAGCTTTCAGGGTGGTTGCTTACCTACCTTACATCACACGCTAAGGAGGAATGAGTAACCAACACATTCAAACAAAGACTCATTATTGCAACGAGTGAGTCTGTTCACTTTGTACTCATGTTTTTTGCTCACTTTTCCTACTTAATCCATTTTTAATAAAACCATATCTATATAGATTTCTGTTAATATTGGCAGGCACTTCTCCAATAACATACACTATTTAGCCTTTAACTTCTTTTCTTATCCTCGTCAAGCATAAAATGTGCTGAAAAGAACAATATTAATTGAACTTCTATAAACAATTTATTTTTCAGTACCTTTTTAACACAAAATATCCAGGTTTAGCTCTTTTTTGGCTTTAGATTACAGATGCCTGTCTGTGCCAACTACTGCCAATATCTGAGCAGTTGTATGATGTTTTCAAAGGTATGAAAGACTTCAGACTTCTTGTACTCTTCAGTGAGAAAAGTCCAACTTTTACACATCAGTGTGTAATAATAATAAAAAAGATCTGGTCCTTTTAAAGGGATACTGTGTAACTTTTTCCACTAGGGGTCCTAAACCTGTCATTTCCCCAAAAAGTAAACTTTTGTTCCAAATGCCAGCCTAATATGAGATATATTGGATGATTTCTGGGGTCAGTTAAGTGTTTGACACCTGTCGGCGTTCTGAGGGGCCTGCCCTCTTCAGAAACCAGACATGCACCTTGGCATGAGTGGATCCGTGTCCCATGGATCATGTGACCTGCAGCTCTTTGCTCTTCAGCTATAAAACACAGCAGTCTTAGCTTCATGCTACTTTTTCTTTGAAAATTTGTCAAATTTAAAAAAAGTAAGAAGGTGAACACTCAGTCTGAGGAGCTCAGAGAGAAAAAAAACTGATTCTGCAAGAATGTCGTGTGGCCTCTGGGAAGTTACAGGTTTAGCCCCCTAGTGGCCAAAAGTTACACGGTATCCCTTTAAAATGAGGTTAATACATCCTTGGATGGATAACAGTCCACCTCGTATTACACTTTGTCATTATTTATGTATGAAAACCTTGGCCACCGTGCAGAAAGCTTCTCATAACTAGAATGAATTACATTTAGCCACGATGTATTACCAAATCACAGACTGACTTATAGACCGGCTCTGCGTTTTGTTTTGATTTTAAGTTCATGTTTAAGTGATGCTTATTGAAGCTACTTTAGTAGTGAGTAAAAGTGGGCATTGGGGCAGGCGGAAAAGTTGTGTTTGCTGCACTGGAAGATGAATTCCCCCTGATAAGCGATGCCCCCGTGAAGAGAATTGCTGTCAAGACTGTCTGGCAGAAAGTGGATGAGGTGCCGAGCCAAATGACTTTATGCACAGCTGTTCCCAGCCTCCAGCAGCAGGGCTCCAGCTCATTTATCAGCCGCACCACTAACATCCCCACCAGCCTGCACCAGTTAAACCAGTCCTCTGTCTGCAAAGATTTGCTAAAATGTTCCTTGGTTCAGTTCGCAAATCTGGAAATTGTTAACCTCTCTGAACCTTTAATAGCCAACAAGTACAAATTAATTAAATTGTTGTCATGTTTATTTAGTTTAGTTTCGTATCATCCAGATTTTCGCGAATAGAGAAAAGCAACAAGAGGTAAAGAAAGTTTTTGGTGTCACGATTGGTTATGAAAGAAGGATCCAGCAAATGTTTTTGATATTCCAAGCAAGGAGGGGTTTAGACTAAACATTTAGTGCTTAATTCTGTCAGAGAAAAGTCAGTCAGTCCAAGACCTAGGATGAGCTCAAGTTGGAAAACAAAGTTTCAAGGTCACACATTTTCCCAGAAGTTATGGTTATTTATTTTAGTGGGACGATACCATCAACTGGGCCTCATTTTGTTCAGCTTCAGTACAGATATGTGTTTCATAGAAGCTACCTTGTTAAAGGTGCGTCCGTTTTTTCTTTAGCTGGGAAACAGGGTTGTGTGTGTTTTAGTACACACCTATGTACAGTGTACTCCACCAGCTGCTCTGATTTCCTCCGCACTCTTCTCCTCCTCACGTGTTACTGAGGGGAACAAAGTGTTCAGGGAAGAAGTCTGAAGAAATATTTGACTCTTCTCGACACCCTTCCTCTGTTTCTCATCTTCCTTACAGGTTTCTGTCGTACATTTGGCATCAGACTATCTGTATGTGTGACACTGCACATCACACACCCTTCCCTTAGGTGTTGTAACGATGCCAGTGAGTAAGTCAGAGTGCTTTACTTACAGGTACACAGGATGAGCATGAAGAAATATTTGCATGACGCAGCCCTTCGGTTATCTCTCAGAGGAGCATTTCTACAAATATTTGAGATATCTGCAGTGTAGGAGCTACAAACGGATGAAAGTATCTGTTCCTGTCCCTGCAGGTATGGCGGCCATTCGGAAGAAGCTGGTGATCGTCGGGGATGGAGCTTGTGGGAAGACATGTCTTCTCATCGTTTTCAGCAAGGACCAGTTTCCTGAAGTCTACGTCCCGACGGTGTTCGAGAACTACATAGCAGATATCGAGGTCGATGGGAAACAGGTCGGTACCCTCAGTGGGCCACAGCAGATTTTCTTTTACTTTTTATCATTATTTCTGATCAAATTGATCTACACACATGTTTCTGCTGCTGTTTCTGTCCATTCCTACACTGCACATGCACAGTTTACAGTCACAGTGAAGCAGATTTACCCAAGTAAGGGAGGTGCGGCCACATCATGGGAACATGCAAGAACGAGAAGATTGCAGTAAAAATAGCAAACAGTGATGTAAAAGTGATGGCCAGTCAGGGAATTAGAGCCTCATTTCCTCAACTCACTGCATATCCCAGCCCACTAATCTAACCAGAAAACATGCACAATATGCTTCCAATGTTTAGAACAAACATCCATTTTATCCATATCTACCCAACTGTGGTGTTGTGTCGACCGCAGTTCACCTACCAGTGTGATGAAATGTCTTAGCTAAGCTGGTTTAAACTGAGGGAGAAACAAGATGGTTTATATCAGAATGAAACACCTGGAGTGGCAATAAATAATTCATATCATTCATAAAGAGTGTCATTACTAACCAGCAGCCAGAGTGGGGGCATTTGGCTTGCTAGCGAGTTAGCTAGCTAACAAAATGGCTAGGGTTCAGGTTAAGTCTTGGTATTTTTTCTACTCCACCGTGTGTGTGTGTGTGTGTGTGTGTGTGTGTGTGTGTGTGTGTGTTGTGTGTGTGTGTGTGTGTGTGTGTGTGTGTGTGTGTGTGTGTGTGTGTGTGTGTGACATCTTGAATTTGACTCATGAGGAGTTGGTGGGAGTGGGCCGGGTCTCAGCTGCAGATGGCTCGTCATGTCAGAGGCTTTTGTTCTCTTGATCTGACCACTGCTGCAGGATCACAACTCAGGCAAAACAGGAAATGACTCTACTTCCTGACTTCCTGTACAGACGGGGGGAACAGGGACGTCTCCTGGCAATCCCCCTCCCCCCTCCCTCAGGACCCTCCTTCTGCTCCTGCCTGATAAGTCTTTCATTTCCTGTCATCGTCCTGGCTGCTCTTAGACAGAGAGGAGGCAGGGAGGGGTTAACTGCTGTGGTCTTTATAAGAAATATAAAGTTAAAGTTGGGAATTCATTATGGAGATCGGGGTGGGGGGTCGGGGTGTTTGGAAAATGATGAGTGTCTCCAGAGGATTGCTGTCCTATAAGAGTTGGTCTCTGATACAGGCAGGGAACATTTTCTTCCTCACACCTTCAGTGGATGAGGCAGATTCTATAAATAGCTTGTTTTTGGGGAGAATTTTCACCCTTTTTTACTTCCCAAAGTCTGCAGCTTCCAGCGAGTCCAGTGGGAACATAATGATCTGGTGAAGTCTCAGCGTTGGACCCCCTCCCACTCTCTGCAAAGCTCTATTTTCAGCCAGTCGACTGATTCTCGTGCCCTCTGTAGGCAAAACCAGAATCTACCCTCATTCCGTCAAGTTCCAGTATTAAAACTTTTGTTTTCCTTTCCTTTCCCTGAAGTCGCTGAGTCAGTTAAAGAGCCGGCTCCTCTGCAGACGAGCCGCTAATGGCCCTGAAGGGGTAGAAGGTATCGGGTTTGAAGCTCGCTAATCTTCCTAATTGAATTAATCTGCGATGTGATGTGATGGGATGAAGCCAGTCCCTGAGCACATTTCCGCCGCACTCGCAGCATAACGGACTTACAGAGTTGCGCCGAGGTCAGAGCTGCTGTGGGAACCGATAAGAAAATGTCTGGACACAGAATTCCTGCAAATAAAGAGCTGTACTGTGGACGGGTTATAAAAAAAGTTATAATGTAGATGCAGGAGAGTTCCCGGCCATGTAACGTCAACATTATTTCCTTCCTCGTATATAAAACTGGCCTTTGGGGAAATTGACTCAGATATTCCACTTGCATCAGGATAACTTTGGAAAACATGAAAATTTAAGGAAAACATTATGTAATCTCTTTTTTTTCTGGCTTTTTGAGATGGATCCGTTTCAGTAAAATCACTGCAAATGAGTAAATCCTGTTACGGTGCAGAATGAAAGGACACTCCTCTCTTTCTGAGATCAGTTTAAATGCATTTTCATATCAGGAAGTGTATTATGTTGGTGCACTAATGCGTCTTTACTCTCAAGGTGGAGTTGGCATTGTGGGATACTGCAGGCCAGGAAGACTACGACAGGCTGAGGCCTCTGTCCTACCCCGACACAGACGTTATCCTCATGTGCTTCTCCATCGACAGCCCGGACAGCTTGGGTGATTAATTCTAATAAAACTTTTGATTTGCATGCCTTTTATATAAAAAAAGCAGAGCTGATATAAGTATCTATAAAGTATAAAATACAAACTTAATAAAAGTGATATTCCTTTAGCACATTGGGGCATATAAGCTAGTTAAATACTTAAATGGACTCGGTGGGAACGAGGATGAGTGAGAGCTAAAAACATCTTTGCCCCAGGCAGTCTGGAGAGCAATCCATCATGAGAAGTGTTCTGCACCATGACTCCGCACTGCTTGCCCTGCTTTCTTTTTTTCTTTTACAGCCCCACCCCTCCTCTTTTTCCCCTCTCAAGTATTTCAACTCAAATTTTTTTTTCCTTCCTTCTCTCCCGGGACAGAAAATATCCCTGAGAAGTGGACGCCTGAGGTGAAACACTTTTGTCCCAATGTCCCCATCATCCTGGTGGGGAATAAGAAGGACCTGCGGAATGACGAGCACACACGGCGAGAGCTGGCGAAGATGAAGCAGGTACGGAGAGGGGAGCCGACATCGGCCTATGTCTCAGCCTGAGAGGAGGAGGCAGAAGACACAAAACTTTTTGATTATTCATACACGTTGGAGGGATCGCGTTGTATATTAGTCAGTTTGGTTAGCAGCAATCAGCTGGTACTAGGAAATGTGTTTATAAAAGTAGAATTCATCCCCATGTTTACAAAATGACATTCCCCGTCTATATACTCCAGCAGGAATCTCTCCGGCTTCTCAGTTTACCATTGCTCAGCTCAATAAATATTTACTACATGAGATCCATCACAGAAGTGTTTTTCTGGGCTAAATCCAAGACACTTTCTGAGGGAATAAAGGGTGATGCGAATGTGCCTTCAGACAATAAGATTTGATTTAAGAAGCAGCACAGTGGCTCAAACATCAAGCTTCCTCCTTCCTCAGAGATCCAGATAGAAAGACGTAACGAAGAATTAAGAACAAGGAGATGTGGGGATTAAGGCTGTTCCTTACATTAATTCTAATGAGTTAATATTCTGTGGATGATGCAGGGTCATCATCTGATTCTCTGGTCTTTATCCAGTCTAATTTTATGTAAATGCAACCTCAGATGGTAAACATGGGACATTTTACTCTGTGCTAAGAGCAAAAGCTCAGCCAAGTACAGGAGTAAATATCTAAGAACCGCCTGTTCACAGCACAATGAGACTGACGGCCTCACGTTTAACTATAGATACGGTAATTGGGGCCGAGTGGGAGATGAAGCTTTTGGGGGTTTTTCAGTTTATCCCCGTCTGAGCTTGGGGTAAACTTGCTGGGACGTCCACTCCTGGGAAGACTGGCCGCTAACTTGGGGATTTTCCAGGTGTGAATGATTATTCTTAGTGTTGAATGATGGACTCCAAGTTGTTTAGAAATGGCCTTTTATTCATTTTACAGATGCAGCACAGACCAGATGATTTCTGATCTCTATATGTTACACCCTCCTGCAGCTTTAAGGTTTAAGTCCAAGTGACATACATCAAAGTCCTCATGGGAGTCAGTTTTCCCACAACATGGTGCTTTATCGTCACCGTTCATATCAGTGCCAAACTGGTAGTGGTTTTGTAGAAGATCGCAGCTGAAAGTTGAACTTTTTATTAAACAGTTAGAGGGTATAAATGCACTATAATAACAGTGTAGTGCAATTGAGAAGTTAAAAAGTATGCCATGTCTGGCAAAAATAAACCGCTGGTGGGTTGGAGCTGTTTAAGATATTTGTGTATAATCTGACAAAGAGGAGGGCCTTTGTTCCTCGTACATTTGGGTCATTCGTGTTACTTGGTCTGACCTCTTCAGATTGTCCTGAGAGAGAAATGTAACAGAAAAGAGCTGGAGAGGGGACGGGCGTTTGGATGTGACACACTTTTTTAAGACGAATTTAAAATAAAACCCTCCTTTTTCCTTTTTTTTCCCCATGTCCCTAAAAGTTAGCTTGCCCCAGGAAAGAACGATGTCTGAGGTCTGAAAGGCCCTTCCGAGTCTTTTAGTCCCGCCATAATTCCCGCCACGGACCGGCTGACACTGTCCCAGAATGCCGCTGTTGCCCATTCTGTCTGTCTCCAGGTCCAGATGATAATGAGAACATGTTGACAAAGCTCTGCAGCTCTTTCAGTTGGCACCATCAGCTTTTCCTTTCTGCGGAAGTCAGGGACAGTTTAACAAAGAGGAGCACAAAGTCATCAGTTCAAGTGTCGCATTGTTCGTATGTCATGAACGGACGCTCTGTTGCGTCCAACATACTGTGATATAAAAATCCTTTTTTACGTCAAAGAAAATTGCATTAAACTCAGATTATTGTTTTTCAGTAAGAAATACTTATTACATTTTTTGGGTTTGACTGAAAATCAGTTTCCAGACACTTTTTTTAAAACAAAGAACAACAGCTGTTTTATCTTGTTGGGAAGCTAAAATCTCAGTAACCATCCCACATGTCGCCCCGCAGGAGCCGGTGAAGACGGAGGAAGGCAGAGACATGGCGGGCAGGATCGGCGCGTTTGGCTACTTGGAGTGCTCTGCCAAGACGAAGGATGGCGTGCGGGAAGTGTTCGAGATGGCCACCAGGGCGGCGCTGCAGGTCCGCAAGCACAGGAAGAGAAGCGGCTGTACGGTGCTGTGAGAGCCGGGATCCACACGTCATGAATACAACTGACCAACAGAAGAAAAGCAAGACACAAAAAAAGGACTGACTTAATACCAAATAGATCTTCGTACTGTATCACGCATTTCTTGAAAACGGATGAATTGAATGCAAACAAACCCAGTGCAGGAGAAGGACTTGTCTATATTACAACCATGGTTAAGAATTGATGTTTATAACTCATTATTATGCTCTTGTTCCTCAATTAATCTTTTTTTTCCCTCCAGCTTGCTTTTTCTTCATATTTGTAAGGTAACAGGGCTGCTGTCGGTGCACATCTATGTATGCAATACTGTTCTTCACCAGCTCGAGCAAGCAGCATCTTCCTTAGCTTCTAAATTTATCATCAGTGCAATCAAACTATTTATAATCGTAGCAGCCATTCCACCATATATGTGTCTCAGCCAGCTGAGGTCGTCCTCGATAGGTGTTGCTCATTTTACACAATATGTTCAGTGTGAAACCTTAGCAGAGCCCGATTGAGACTTTCAGTTCCAGTAACAACTTGTCAAGCAAAACAAATACTTGCTTGAGTCACCTCCGTACACAGGAAACACCACCTCTCCCCTTTTTTTAATTCTCCTTTTTTAGTCGTAGACAACCAGCTGCCTGTATTGGATGGTAATGATCACAAAAAGAGGGAGCTTTTCCATTCTGCACCCGTCCTAACTCCTGCTGATCTGAGCAGTGGACCAAGACGGTGGGGGTAGAGAGAAGTAGCCGACAGAGAAGCATGCTAATATGAGTAAACTATGCACAATAAGCTGCCAGGACCAACAGGGGAGATGACGCAGCCGAGAGAGAAATTACGTGTAAGCCGAGGCCTGTTTGTTTATTCTGAGTCACTAAGTTCAGCTCTTCTTCTTCTTCTGCCAGTCAACGGAGTCTCTCACACCCACAGTAGGAATTGTAATGTTTTACAGGTTAGCCCGGTCGTGGAAATCATGCCGTTAGTAGCTCATCGCACATTTCCAGCCAGACAACATTCTTTACATGCCTGCGAGGAGCCGAGATGTGTTGGAGCAGTGTGGGATGTTTTGGTGTTTTTTTTCTCCCCCCCCACCCCAGTGCCTTCTCTGTTCTGGCTTGCCTTTGGCTGTTCCCTCCCTGACCGGACCAGACTAACTGGCTGCTGCACGCCGACCTGATCCTGGTTGACAAAGTAAAGAGTAAACTTCCAGGCATGTTTGACAAGACTTGCTTCTCTGAATAGCTTGAAAAGTAGCAGTGTCATCGGTTTGTTAAAAAAAATTTAAAAGTACGCAGGGCTCAGCTTGAACATTTATTATTAGTGTCATCATTTATTCACTGTTTAGTTTCTCAGCAACATTTAATAAAATCACTAAGTGTAACCCATTTCCTCAGTATCACAGGGTGTGTGTTCATTAGCATTCCTAAAGATCTTTATGTTTTATATACTGTGGCTGCCAGAAAATTCAATATTTCATGTCCAGATCACCAAGAGTTCACTTGTAAAACATGTCTGACTGCTCCCAGTTTAGGCCAACGTGTCCTCTCAGGATACTTGCATGATGTTTTTCATGGTCAGCGACAGTCCTCTGCTCATTCATGTACAGTAGATGTTACCTGCTTGCATGGAGGGAAGCTTATGAAAGGTGTGTGGCCAAACAGTAGCTTTGATGTTGAATGCTACTCTCTTACACCACCAGTGACCAAACATACCAGCTGGTGAGGTCTTTATGTTATACTGTCGTTTTTTTTTTATGTCTTCACATGTAATCCTTCTGCCCAGAGTACGTTAACTTAGTGAGCAAGTGGAGCTGATTGTTTTTTCCTTTTCCCTCCAGTAGAGGGCACTTTTATTAGTAACATACAAGCAAAATGTTATTGTTGCAGTTTAAGATGTTTGATGCAGCATTTTAGCTCTGGACAAGCACATTTATTAAAGGCCAGGGTAAAGACTTTAAGATTTATATCGTTAAATGAGCTTGTTTAAGTGTTTCATAGCTGTGACATGACGTCAGTGGTCACAAGCTCACTGCCAAGGATTCTTCTGGAAAGTGAAGATGGTAGAATAGCAGTCACAGCAGGAAGCGCATCGTAATGATGGAGAGCATTCCTTTAGAGCGACAGAGGCTCGGCTGATAAACATCCCTGAGAGCCTGCGCTATGCTGCCTGCTGCCGTGGTTGTTTGCAGATAAATGTCCAGCTAAATATCCAAACTTGTCCTCCCAGTGTTGATGCATGCATGGGAAACCAATGGATCTTTACAGTGCATGCTCATACGCTCTTGGAAACAGCTTCAGCTCGGTGTTGTAACTTTTTCTCTTGAAATGTTTGAAATGATAAAAAAGATCCGGATTTTCTACAAAAGTTCATTGTTACAATGCTTTGTAAAGCAAGCGCTACAGTGAATGTCTAATCTGAAGTAAAACTATTTTTGAGACTGAGTGTTTCTCGGGAACAGTTTTTTAAGGGCATTGTGCCATACAAGGTCATGAAAAAGAGAAAACAGCACATATTCAAAAAGTTTTGACTTTATTTTCAGCAATGAATAAAAGCAGTTGGTTGAATGGTGAAAACATTGGTGACGAGTTGTGAGAAATTCAGCTGAATTAAAATGGAAAATGGTGAAAAAAGTTGTGTTTGCAGTGAAATTCGTGATTCCTGAATCATAAGTTTCATTTAAAAAGCCAAAAAAAGAGTCAAAATGTAATCAACAGATTCACTGCTTCATTTTGGCATTGTGGTCAGAAACACAACCACTTCCTGCACCACAATTTACTCAACTGTTATTACAAAGTTATATAAAAATGATTTTTCATGTGATATCCTGAAGTAAAAGGAGCAAAAACTACAAATGCAGCATCCGACCACATTTTTGTGTAAGAAAATGTCATGTTGACAATGTGGCTAATTATCCTGAAAGGCTTGTTCTCCCACACTGGCTCCCCGTACTACTGGACATCACCTGCCTCGCCTGCTGGGGACAACAAACACAAATTTAGTTTCTTCAGCAGCAGAAATATCGGGTGTGTCTCAATTCCGGGTCTGCGTCCTTCTAAGGTCGCATCCTTAGCAGTCTATGGAGGCCAGGTCCTTCTGAG
>JBBBVT010000003.1:13927599-13943011 GCA_037177035.1 Craterocephalus eyresii
AACATCCATGCTTGTGACATTTGAAAGTGAAGGCTTTTATTATTGAATGAACATCTCTCATCAACAGGTTCGCCTTGTAGTAAAATAAAGTTTTGAGGGGAAAAGAAAAAAATGTTGGCCTCAAGCTACGGTCCTCCAGACATCCCGGCGGCCGTATTAGCGGTTGTTAACATCAGATATTTTAACAGCTATTCCGCTTTTTAATACCCGAACTTCTGACCTTATGAAAAAACCTGTTAATTACATTTAAATGTGTTTTCCGCTCTGCTGGCGCCGCTGCTGCAGCTTCTGCTGCTCGTCATTTTCCTCTTCTTCTTCTTCTACGGATTATAACCGGCAGAAAGGAGCGCAAAGCATCTTGGGATATGTGAGGCCACGAAGGATGGTAGCTTTGCATCCTCAGAATTAGGGGAAAAGGAGGACGCATTCAGAGGTCGCATTTTAAGGACTCTTAAATTTGTGGCTAAACGGACCAGCCTTCGCGCAGCCTTGTGACGTCAGCGTCCTTTAAATGCGACCTTAAAAGGACGCAGACCCGGAATTGAGACACACCCATCATTTCTGTTCAACATCTGACTTCAGCTGTGGCTGTTAATGATCCTACCAAACACCGACATTATCCTTAGCAAGCTTGACCTGAGTTTTGTTTTTGTTTTCTAAAAACATGCCCATCCAAGGTAACAACTCACAATGTGTAAATTCCCCCAAAAGACAGTTAACTTGAAGATGTACTTTTATCTTTTCGAAAAACAAAGAAAATAACTAAATGTTGCAAGCTTGAAAAATATTCTTAACTTGTTGAAATCAACTGAGGTTAAACTTGTACCAACCTTCAGAATCAAAGATTCTCAGGGATGCGATTTTGGCCACAAAATCGTCTTCTTTTTCGTACTTCAAATCCGCCCCAGCATATCCTTTCCTTTTCTCACAGTAGCTGATGAACCTGAAAAAATGGAAATGACAAATGAAGCAAACTTGGAAGAGACATCTGTAGGGGCCCATATTGGGCTAAGTTGTTTGTATTTGCATACAGATCTAAATATATATATATATAAAAACCTAAACCTACGAGCACCAGTTTTACATTCATTTTACTTGGCACCTCTTGATCTGATGCGTTAAGATCATCTTTCACAGTTTTCACTGATTGGAACAAACCTTGTATCATCAGAACTGTTCAAACAACAAACACTTGTTTTAATAACCAAATACTTACATATCAGACAACTTTGTCTCTCCTTTCCTTCAACTATTTCACAGGTGCTACTTGGAAAATTTGAATATGCTGGAAAAGCTGTTTTATTATGGCACTTAAACATAAAAGGTGAAACCAAAACATTTTAATGTATTAAGTACAGTTGCAGGATTTTACTTTCAGAGGCCTGACATTTTTTTATTCAAATTAAATTTTTTTATTGATTTCAAGCAATATTCTAAATTTCTGTGTTTTTTTAATTTGAGGTTTTCTGAAGCTGCAAATCCAAATCAGCAAAATCTGAACAAATAAAAGCTGAAATATAATGATTTGCATAATTTGTCTAGGTGTACATTTAATCTTTGAAGTTACAGAAATGCAGCAATTTAGGGACATTCAAATTTTCCGAGTAGTACCTGTACATGCGGAATTTCAAACAAGACAGAGTTTGACTTTTCTGAGCATCAACTGGATTTCTAATGTTTAATGCAAAGAAGTAATTACTTGAGGTTTATTAATTTGACCAAAAGACAAGAAATGTGACTATGAAAAGCAAAATGAATGTCAACTGCAGCCATGTTCATTATATAGAAGTCAGAGCAGAAACTGCAGCATGTGCATAAAATTAGATCAGTTTCTTCTTTTTTTCCTCTTTTCTCTGCTATTCCTATTGGGAGTCACCGCAGGCAGCTAGTCATCTAGATCCTTCTCTCTTACATCAACTAACTTCTACCACTTCTTCCATAAATCACCTCTCTGGTCTTCCTCTCGGCCTCCGGCCAGGTGATTCCAACCTGACTTTGTTTCCAAAAGATCTAGCCTGTGTTCTCTCTGATGTACTCATTCCCGATCCCGTCTCTCCTCGTCCTTCCCAAAGAAACCCTCAACAATTTAAAATCTGCTACATCCAGTTCTGCCTCTGGTCATCCAACCATAAACATCGCTAGTCTCAACTCCGTCTCGTTCACCTTTCCTTTCATTCCCGCTGAGGCTTTCACCACAAATGACACAAAATCTTTCCTCCACCCATTCCACCCTGTTTGTACACATATATCTTCTCCACTGCTCTGCACAGCTGGTTCTAACTCTGTACTTTGCCAAAAAATGGACATGAATGATAGGAAACACTTAATGGTGCACGCTCTGTGGGAGTCCTACAAGAAGCATTTCATACATCAAAGTAAGATCCAGCCTTGTTTATGCTCCTCTGCTGAACAAATAAAGTTATATGCTGCGTTTAAAGTGATGCATAAGTGTCATTAATTTGCTGTGACCGCTGCTCTTTCAGACATGCAGTTGACATGCTTGGATCCCATCAGATTTCTTGGATGATGTATTTAAAAATGTCTCATGTACTGTAGCGCCTTGACAGCACATCTCAATTCTTACTTACTTCTCCCAGTTTGGGTCCGTTCTGAGGATCACAGGGTTTCCCACAACGATTAGCAGAGACTTGGCTCTGGTCAGAGCAACATTGAACCTCTATAAAACACATACAAAAGGAAAAGAAGTTAATTCCTTCTTTCACGGTGAAACATTGTGGTTCTACTGCATTCTGAATTATAATGAAGCAGAGCTGCTGACGGAGTCCAGGGAGTTTCACCAGTAGCTCTGAGCCATTAGCTCCCTGGATACACGAAAAAAGAAATATGTTTCTCTGCACAAAGTCGAGCTTCTCGCCAGTTCTGTTTGTGGTGTCCATGAGCAGGAGCAAGGAGCAGAGGGTGAGAGAGGGGAACCTCAGGTTTGCATCCCTGCTTTCTGCTTATGAGGATGTTCTGTTTTCTGCATCAGACAAAGATGCAGTGGGTCAGTCCACAGCTGACGCAGTCAGCATGAGGCCTTTTAAAATAAATAAATAAATAAATCAGAACGGGGGGAAAGCTCCCTCTGGGTTGTAAAAGGTTGTCTGCCTCAAGCAGAACAGATTAAATATGTCAGGATTTTGTTTGCTAGTGATGGGAGCATGGAGCCAGAGGGGCTTCGCCAGCAGGAATGAAATGTTTACTGGACCTCAGTTTACTAGTTACACGATGACCTAAAGAGATTGTGGATACCAGCGGTTGAGATGAGATCAGATGAGGAGAACATCTAGAGCAGGGGTGGTCAACTAAAATGTAAAGGAGTCTGGTTGGGAAAAAAACAATTGTGCCCAAGGTCCAAAAGATATGGTTATAAATACAAAGATTACTTTTAGTGGGTCTGCCTGTCCAAAACTTATGTTTTGTCTCATTCAAATTTGCACTTTTAATCAGTGCCTCTGTCTCTGAGCACAGGAAGCAAACTGGTTTTGTGCTTCCAGAAGGAAGAATGAATAAATAGTCGTCTGTCTATTCTGAATTAAACGCCCTATTTTCACTGTCCACTTTTCTTTTTTTAGAGAACAAAGACAAAGCACTAGTCTGCCAGACATTACCACTACTTCATTTGACTGGCTTTCCGTCGCGGTCTGTACAGAACGGGTTCTTGGTCTGGAGACATACTGCTAGTTGACAAACCCTGGTCTAGGGGATCTAGCCCCAGAGCCGCTGCTCTTTCATGAAGAGAAGGAGTAACCTGAAGGGATTTAGCATCTAGTTTGGATGCCTCCTGATGCCTTCCAGGCGCACTCTGCAGACAAGAGTCCAAAAAGCAGAGCCAGGACTCACTTAAAGGATTATATATCCCTTCTGGCCTGGGAACACCTTGGGATTCCACAGGAGGAGCTAGCGAGCCCCTGAGGAGAGGAGTGTCTGAGTCTCCCTCCTGAAACTGTTGTCTCTGTGACCTGAGTGTGATAAGAAAACAACAGTGGATAGATGGATTATAAAGAAAGAATGCAACAAACCTTTTCATTTGATAGGAATCCCATGTTGAAGTCTTTGTCCATCTTTAAATAGTTAATGCTGCTACGGACTGTGGAGACCATGATGATATTCTTCTCTTGTCCCTGGAACTCCTCCACAGACCCCACCTGATTTGAAGAGAACAAAACATCAGATTTTCACTGAAAAACAGTAAAAATGCCACATGATATGACAACAAGACTTTACCCGGCCCTGCAGTGAAAGCAGGCAGTCATCTGTAACTTTTCTACTGGGGCAATCAGCATTGCTCACCTTCAGATCTTTGAGATTAATCCAGTGTTTCAGGGCAGAGGCAGACCTCAGGGCCTTCTGGATTTTCTCAACCTGGAAAATCAGGAAGAAGATGATGCATCATCGCACAAGTATCCTACAAACTCTCCTTTTGGTCCTCTAACACAAACGGGCACCACACAGCCTCACTTGTTTCCTGTAGGGGGCGATGATGCCAATGTCCTTAGGATGGAGCTTGGGCAGACCCTGCTTTCCTTGCGTTTCCAGAAGCTGGGTGAGGTAGCTGAGCAGGACTTCAATCTCAGACACGTTGAAGAAAGATGGGCTGTTGGCCTCCCTCTGTTCTTTCCCAAACACTCCATGGAAGATCAGTGGGAAACCCTGGCGTGGTGCAGATACAGCAGTCAGTTACTGCTGAATGCTGCACGATTTACAGTTTAGTGAGGAAAACATGGGAGTTTGAAAATGATCAGCAAAACAAGCTCTAAAAGTTTCTTGTTCGCATTTACAATACATTAATTAAACTTAAGATCATCATCAAAATGTCAGGAAATCTCAAAAATTAGTCGAAGTCTCAAAGTTCATGTCAACATTCTGGTCGGTCATAAGGTAGAAATTTGTAAGCAGCGTATGACGATGCTGCAGATAGAGATGCAGCATGGATGGATGTTGGTCCTTTCTTTTTTAAAAGCAACACTCAAGAGGTCAAAGGACAAAATCTTTCCTGGAAAACCTCATTTAGTGAGATAGGATGATTATCTCTTGCTTTACAGCTGCACCGCTGACTTTAGTCGGGTGTAACTGAGAAATTTCTCGTTTCCAACCAACAGAACTGGTTTTGTTTTCATTCATGCTCCAGATCCAGTTTAATTATTGTCCAATGCTGAAGGGGAACCTTCAGACCACATCACTGCATTATGACTGATTGTGTGACACCTGCTACTGGTTTGAGAACTGTGCTTTACAGGAGTCTTTATATTGTCATTTGGCTTTCATCCTGTAGGGGAAAAAAGTCAAAACATGGCTGATTCAGAGACTCAGGACGACATTATCAGAGGAAGCAAAGAAAAGGAAGCGAGAAAGGGGACAGGGCTAGAGAAAATATGAGTCAACATCAGATCAGACTGACTTTTACTGGTTGGAGAGAACTCTTCTTTTAGATATTAGGTGTGCAGATGTCTAATGGTTCGAATGATCATGACAGAGACAATGGAATTGAATTATTATTATTAATTATTACCATTTATAAAGGATGAATGTTTATTACACTGTCATGCCATGTTATAATAGTTTAATTTAGTCAGTGTGCCTTTTTTTGTCTTTTTTAGAAATAATTATAATCTGCAGAAAAGTTAAGTGAGTTAAATCAAGCTACTTGTTTCCTGTAAATCTTTTTTAGAACAAAATAAAAATCCCTGCTGCCCCACCTTCTTGGGAAGGCCGTCCCAGTTGCAGTAAGTCTCACGCTCTGCCTTTTCAGCAAAAACCTGTAATTCCCCCTTATAGAACAACTGATTCGGGATTTCCAAAATTGCACCATGAGACCTGAGTAGAAAGAATGAACAAAACAACTCTCAGTACACAGCAGCCCTATAAAAGGCAACATCAACAAGCCAAATTAAGATTTTAACAGAGATGCACCTGTAGTTTCTCAGCAGTTTAGTGACAAAACGTCTGTCGAAGTCTTGATATAATGCATGTTTCATCAGCCTCTCCAGTAGGGACAGTTCTGGAGGGGGTTAGATTACACCTTTACATCAGAACACCAATCCAAGACCCATTAATACAAACAAAAATTACTTCACCCAACCAAACCGTTAACGATACACCGTAAGAAAACCATGGCAATAGAAGACAGGGTCTCTGAGAATTATAGTAACGTCCACCAATAACGTCCACTTACCCAGTCCATACTTTCTTGCATAAGGAGACTGAAGAATTGGTCCAAGCTGCTCTGGATCTCCTGCCAGCACCAGCTGACCCTTTTCTGCACTGAGCAGACCTGTGAAAGAAACCAAACCTTAACACAATGCATCTGTTTTCACCCTCCTGTCAGTGTGATGGTTAAGAAGTTGCAAAAGGACTACAAATTTCTTTAACTTGTTGTTAAATCAAACATTTCTGCAGCCTTTGGCCGGCTCTTCAAACTGTTGAAAATGTCCAACCCACAACTGCTGGGAAAAATTCTGTTTCTTCTGAACCGTACCATGATTATTAGCAGAAGTCAACTTCTGAAATCTCAATATAGTTCAGTACAATGGGCCTTCAAAGCCTTCCTCTCACTGGCCATAGCTCTGAAGTGGAAAGTATTGTTAAATCTTTGTAGCAGTGGAAGAAAATTCAGATCAAACTAAATCACATTTAAACATTTTGGTGACATCATTAAACGAAATTGTGAATAATGATGCAAAGATGTATCCTTCAGATTTGATCAGAACACCCACAGCATCTAAAGTTACTCAATATACACTTTAAAACCAAGGATCTTTGCTAAAATGTTGAGAATTTACCTGCAACTGGAATAACACACTGTGGTTCTGCAGCTTGGCCTGCTTCATCCACAAACACATGGGAGAAATGGCCAACCGGGATCCCTCCAGTCACCAGTCTAAAGTAAAATAACACACAGATGTATTTAAACTACAGCAACACCTCCTAAAGGTAGTCAAAAACTACAAACTAAACTGGGCTCAAGACTAAAAAAACAGGTTAAAATGTCAAACACTGAGTATACATTGTGTAGAAAAGATGTTGCCTATGCAAAGATTCAGGTCTCACCTGCCAGCTGTGAACAGGGTCGTAACTATAACTTTGTATGTCATCAGAATTTCTACTTCCGGAAACACAAAAAAACCCTGTTTGTCATCCCAGTTAGAGTATTTCTGAAAGAAACAAATAAAAAAATAAAAAAAGTTTACTGAAGTTTTATTGTTTGGATCAAACATCTCAATTGATTACAATCAAACTGTTCAGCTCATCAGTTGTAATTATGACGAGAGGAATTTGACTACCTGTTATGTCGGGACAAGAAAATGTCCTTGCTTTTGCTTATGTTTGGACCGAGTTGTGCGGTGTAAAACAGAAACTAACTCCTAGAGTAGCTGTATCTAAACTTTGATTTCTACCTGTGGACACACATCTCTTCATGTTTGCTCACACTAAACTATGATGCTCACCCGCAATTCCTTGGGGATGCTGCCCTGGTCAAAGCTGAAGGCGTACATGCGGTACAGCTGATCAGAGTTCATGTGAGGCACCAATCTCTCACAGAGTATGTCAGATGCACTGTTTGAAGGAGCACAGGCCAGGATACGGGCTGAGGGATTGGTTCTGATGATCTGACAATATGAGAAAATTTAAAATCCATTAGTCCTGTTGAAAGGTGAAAACATATTCATATCTGGTAATAAACGCTGGTTCTATAAATCACTGATTTATTTGTAAACACCTGATTTGGTTTAAAATCTGAATTCACAACATTTTGCTGAAACTTTCAAAATCATGTTCTGATGTTGCTACGAATAAATGTACATAAAGTATATTCTCCCAGGGCGTGCAAATACCTTGAGCTTTCTCTGACTTTTAAGAGCTCCATTAAAAGCGAGTAATTTCTGAAACATTCATTCTTGATGTGAAATGATAAAATGAGGGCAGGACAGAAAAAAAGGCTAAGAAAGTTGGGGCTTTGCATCTCTATAGACCAAAAGACGTGTTGAAATATTTATCACTGAAGATGCAGTTGATAGCATATTAAAACCAATGTTTCTTTTTAGATATCAATGGAACATCATTGGGTGACAGTCGCTGCAATATTATATCAAACCTGTTTATTCAGCTAATTTTTTTCAACTTACCATTGAATCTCTGATACGGTGAAGGAACCTGGTGCATACATCGTTCAGCTAAAAAAAAAAACAAAAAAAAAAACAATACCTGTTCAATAGCTTCCACCAAAGTGATCGTCTTTCCAGTTCCAGGAGGCCCAAACACGATGTAAGGAGCAGGCTTTGATGATCCGGCTACGATGTGCCGGACTGCGTCAGTCTGCTCCGGGTTTGCTTCCAGCTTCTTGTTGAACATGCTAGAGAGTGAAGCAAGAATTACATTTTATCACCTTCCACAGCCATGAAAAGTTAAATAAAGCTAAACTTTCTAAATTAGGTTTAGTAAAGCCAGTTTGGTATCTTTATAAATGTGTATTTTCTAATGTTCCATCAGTTAAAGGGCAGCTTTCAGCTTCTCTATGTAAACATGCGTATGACATGCAGAACTCTGAGGTTTCTGTTTTTACTTGATGCAAACCTGAGTTCAGGCAAGGGAACATCGGGCACGGCCGCACCGGAGGGAAACAGCACCTCCCCAAGCTGATGCTTCACTGCCAGATCCATGGCGCGATGCTGGAGCTTCAAGGTCAGCCTGTTGATTGTAAACTCCACGTTGAATCTCATGTTGTTCACCAACGTCTCCACAAACCTGAAATAAACACAGATAAACAAGCCGGTCAGGGCTACTTCGGGTTGCACATCATCACATGTCTTTATTCCAGCTCTTACTGTCTAGCGAAGCCCAGCTTGAGGCTGTCCAGCTCTACTTTGTGCACGTATCCAGTGTACACGGTGCCCTGTGAACTCTGCTCTCCGGTCCTAGTCACTCTCACGCAATCTCCTCGAAGGACAGACGGACGGTTTTCAGCGACACCGGGGACCTGTCGATGAGATTAAAGTCGGTCACCTCTCTGCAGGTCATTCGCACGATTCAATTTAACCCTTCTGTCGCCTCTCATACACACTCTGAAAACAAGAGACTTAAGATGTCTGTTTTTACAGGAAATCGGAAGTCTGCCATCGCTGCTGCAATGCATTCTGGGTAGCACTGATGTAAAATCTCTACATGCTGGTTTCTGGGTGCTACAGGAGGATGAACAGCAGAAACGACTGAAAATGTGAATCAGGACGAAGATCCGAAAAGGGTAGTGAGGACTGATGAGGATGTTCGCTCATTCAGAGATGTGAGAGACGATTAGATCCGATCTTTGATTTTTGAGGGTTTGAATGGCCATGATTAGTGTTAAACCTCATCTTATGAGATGGTAGATGAGCTGATATTTGTGTTTCACTGACTGAGCTCACTTGTCTGTCAACGAGAATTAGAGGCCATTAGGAACGGAATTGAACATAACAAAGTGTACCAAAGTGGCATCATACAGCTCTCCAGTTACACTTGGTGGAAAAAAATCAAACAGATTGAATAGATGTGGGATAGGGGTGGGACAATAAATCAATATACATTGATCATATAGTAATGATATCAATCCAAAATCCTAACTTCGGCCAGAGTAATCAGTTATAAAACACACTGTTACTTTGAAAATATTTTCTTTTAAACTGAATGTTAAAGCCAGAGCTCAGGAATAAAGACAGGTTAAATGATGATCTTGCTGCTTAATAATTAAAATGCCATGCAAATAAGAAATAAGCAGAAGTTAACTGGCAAGTAGAAGAGATCAAAAGTGTTTCAGCTCAAACATGAATGGAGGGATAATGAGGGCAGTGTTTGAAGATCTCTTTACTTTGAGTATGATGAGCTTTCTGTGGACTTGGTCTCGAGTCATGGTTTCATTGTGGAGGTCATAATCTCTGATGCCCACTTCCATCTGTATCTCCTCCAAGTGCAGTAGGAGGTGGAAGCGATGGGCGTAGTTCTTCATGCTTAATGGAGAGTTGAGGGTACTCCTGGACGTACAGCACAGACGCAAAAACCAGCTCAGTTCCAAAAAATGCTTTACTGGTAACAGGAATGGTTAATTTAAACAAACTGGGCCGATGTCTCACTTCACTGACGGAAGATGCTGCTTGGCTGTAGAGGAGAGGCACACAGAGTCTTCCATCCCTTGTTTGGCTAGTTCCTTCAGGTATTTAGGGTAGCTGAATTCCCTTAGTTTTACCTTTATTAGCATTTGCTGGCCAGCAAAACTGGGGAGAACACAGCACAGCATGTGAGTGTAAACAACAGCATGAATAAAGCCATGTTTACAAATTATTCCGCTATCTCAGAGTCAAAGGAGAAAAAGCTTTAACATTACTTCTATTAAAGATCTATGCATTTGGAAAAAGTAAAAAAGAACAAAACAGAGGCACTGACATCACTGTAAAAGCTAAACTCACCCCTCAGGCGGCACTCCCTCCACTACTGCAGAAGCGGTTTTATAAGCAGGCACACGGACTCGCCGATAGGGAGCCGTAGGCCCCAGCTCCGCAGCCAGCTCTGTCTGCACCGTCACCTCAACCTCCCGGATAATCTGGAAGCCCACTGACTTCGGCAGATCGATCCCCGCTTGGAACTCGAAGCAGAGTTTAACAGGGAAGCATCCGATGTGGTTACGGGCTATCCGGACCGCAACGTCGTTGCTCTCTCCTGGAAGTGAAAGAAGGAAAGCAGAATTCATGGCCAATAACAGCTCAGTGCACTTTTATCGCTGATGAAAGGAAAACGCAGGTTTGCCGTCTCACCGGGACAGAGCAGCACGGGGTCGGCTTTGGTCACTCTCCGCTCGGACACCAGAGTGTAGCAGAGGATCCTGCTGAGAGCTCGGAAGCTGTTGAAGTTGATGCCTTCGGTGCCGCCGTTTACAATGTGGAAAGTGATGCTGACTGGCTCCTTATGATGAGGCACGCACAGCTGAATCTTCCCATCAGTCGCTGCAGGGTTAGAAGTGATATCGATGCCCAATTTTGCAGCCGCCATCTCTTCCCTATGAGACACAGACATAATCACATTAAATGGACACTACATAAATTTGCACACTGACTTGATATCAAACTCTAAACTCTCTGAGTACAGAAGCACGGACTCGTGACCCACTTCGTTCACGTTCATTGGCAGCACAAAGCAGAATAACAACAGGAATTCACGCATTTTTTAAATCAGTGGTGGCTGAAAAATCCTGTTTCTATCTATAACATCTCATCCAACCAAAATCTACTGATACACAGCAGAAATTTCTAGTATTCTAGTGTTGACAAAAAGTCCCCAGTATAAGCCAGAAGTTCACTGCCCAACACTTCGCAAGCAAGAAAAAGAGAAGACAATACTCTTAAGAAGGCACCGGAGGATATCAGTCAATTCTGTCAGAGTTGGTCATCTTTGGTAAACACGAGTCTTTCTCAGAGAAAGAAGCTGAATTCTGCCTGTTTTACACTTTACTGGAGGAAAATAGAGCCAGTTTCATCCATGCCTGGACATCTCTCTCCATCATTAGTAAACAAAACCTACACAATCATTAAAAACAGATTCTTGTAAATTCAGTGTTTTCACACGTCCGACTGAGTTGAATCTAGACTCATACTGAGTTTTATTTTGAATATTGTAGTGAATATACCTTGTAATAAAAATTAATTAGTTAATAAATTAAAACCTCTGGGCAACATCTTTCTTTAGAAAGGAAAAATCTGTAATTTAGAGACTAAAATCAGTGTAGTTCTGAAAGCAGAAATTCTACAGAATAAATATGACTTTTTGCCACCAGAAAAATTATCAAAACTTACTTAAAACACAGATTCATCAGCAGAAATGAGCAACAGGATGAAACACAGCAGTGATGATATTCAGCATGTAAATGGAGGGAAAGGAAAACATAAACTATAAATAAGTAAATATATATAAATTAATGATGTAATTATTTAGATTTCTCTAAATGACTTTCAATGATCGGAGATGAGATTAAAGGATCTAACTGGCTTTTAACTAACAACGCAGGCGGAGCTGAGTTGTGAGTAATTTCATAATTTGGAAGGAAATTTTTCTGACAGGTAAACTGTCAGTACCCTGATGCTTCAAGAGGGCTGGAGCCGTCCTACTTTTAGATGCTTGGCTTCAGGTGGTGAAACCGGACGTCAGTGTTTCTGTCCTGGGTGCGGTCAGCTAACGAAGGAACCGGTGCAGTCGTACGCCAAAAGCTCCTCTCAGTGGTTCTGGCTGCAGGCGACAGTTTGAGATCAATTCAGTTGCAAGGAGAGATGGAAACTCCTGCTCGGCTGGTCTTGGTTTCTCCCAAGTTTTTCAAAACTAGTAAAAATCTCTTTGCCCTAGTGCTAAAACTGGGTTTCCTGGTTGCTAAGCAACAGACATTTCAGTATAACTTCTAAGAAAAGGATAAACAGGATAAAAAGTTCCTTCTTGGTTGAGATTTAGAATAACAAACATCTAATCTGCAGTTTCTTTGAGCTCATTTTTCCTTCTCGTTCCTCTTCCACTCCACCATTTTCATTCTTCTTCCTCTATTTCTGAGTCTTCCTAACTCTGCAGGGTCTTTTAACAGGGACCTCCCCTAAAGTGATGCACCAACGGTGTTGCATGGTTCATGGTGATGTCAAAGGTAGTGCTTAAGTTTTATCCAGTGAGAAACACTAAGTTTCTCTGTGAAAAAAGACTTTTTTTTATTTATGGTTTGGCTGAGATGAGTCACATCTCACCTCAGAGAAATAAGAAACCCACTGAAACTCAGAATGATAAAGTTGATGATGTGAGTAACAAAACACATGATCCACTTTACAAGAACAAAATATTAAACCTTCTCGAGTAGAAGAGGATAAACATCTCATTTCTGCTAGCAAAAAATAATTTCTGTCATGCATCAAAGTATAAAACTTAAATGATAAACACATGAGAGTCATACAAATCTGACCTCCTTTAACTGAAGTTAATTACTTATTCAGAATAATGAAAGCTAAATTAATCCTTACATGTAGATACCCAGAAAATAAAAAAAAATAAAAAAGGTTAAATTATTTTATGTTATTCTTTGGTCTTAAAATTGATCTCATGAAAAACTTAACTTGTATTATTTTCCAAAAGAGAGAAAAACATGTGAAACACTTAATCAGAATCCAGCTCATGCAGGCATAACATTTCTGTTTGTAAAAAGGGAGAGAGATGTTTCATTCACATCAAAGAGTTAGTGGGCAGAGCCGCAAGGTTGTTAGAGCTAAATGGCTCCCAATTGTCTGCAGCCACTTAGCGAGTAAACCATGAAGGTGTCAACTTGTGAGGATTTCCAGGCAGGAGGGTCCGGGAGCCCTGAGTTCAGCAAAGGGTCCCTCAGAATTTATCTTCAGAGGTGACATTGTGGGCAACCAGAGAGATATTTATTGCAGCATATCTCTGCTTTGCATGGGTAAGGAGTGGTGAGCACGCATTATAAATCAAGGTGATCCTGGTCTCCTTATCACAAGGAGGCAAACCTGTGGAGGGGGAAGGAAGAATTCTGGGATCGTAAATTCAGATTTGCCTCCCCATCAGCTCAGTTCTGGTGGAAAACAGGTATGTTTAATTCTAAGGTCGGTTTATTAATCCTTAAACGGATGTTTCACTATGATATAGTGACACTTCAGGGCAAAGCAGTGTCTACAATGAAATGGGCTTTCATCTCTAGACTAGACAATGATTCGTTTATCCTGGTATCGTTTCAAGAGGAGTAATGAAGAAAAAAGCTGTAATAATGGGCCGTTCACAATTATTCATCAATGCATAAATCAATGATTGCCACTTCATCTGGACAGAACTCATCTCCATTGGCCCCTATTTAAAAAAAAGAAGAAGAATTTCACAACTTGCTGACTGCTCATTGGAAGCAACTTCGTGGATCACAAAAAAGCCGCAAACAGGATTGAGCAGCACAATGACCACCTTGTGTACAGATGACAATCAGTGCACAGACCAGTGAAAAGAGAATATTCAGGCATGGCTCTGAGGTCAGCAGACGTATAGCATGGCAGCGCTTCAAACTACCTGTTCACCCTCAGCCGTTAGTACCGCCTGTGTCTGAGATACAAATGAGGGAAATGTTAATACTAGAGAGATATTAAAGCCTAATATTTCTATTCTGTCGTTCTGATAAGTGAAGATGTGAAGTCAGATTGCATTTAGTGCTTGTAAAAAATAAATAAATAAATAAACCTTTGCTCAAGAGGTTCCGATTGTAATCTGCATCTCTTTTATATTGTAGCCTGAAGCTGTGGGACAGATCCAATTTAAAACACTCCCTGAGGAAAACAGGTAAGAGGTGAGGCTTGGAAGTTAATACAGGTTGCATATAATCAAAAACAAAAAAAAGCTATATTACACATATCGTCTAGTATCCCTTGCTGTTTTTTTCCCTTTTGTTGCCTTACAAGCTTTAATTTATTTTGCATAATAAAAATACACAAAACAGTAAATGTTTCTCCTCATGTGCAGGAGCATGCTAAGAAGATCAGTCCAGGTGGAAGTTGAACCTCAGTCTTATATCTATGGAAGACTGAAACAGGTTTCTCATATTTAGCACCGGTCCCTGATTATATCCCCCACAGCACCAACTCTGTAGAGATGGGCATTCGATTGAATTGTCTTAATCGATTTTCAGGAAAATTGACGATTACCTATCGATTAATCATTAATATTTCTATATTAAAATTCAATATTCATAACCTATTTAAATGAAGTGAAACAGGAAAAAAACAGTATTGCCTGATTTTAGATTTTTATTACATGATTAACGACTCTTGCAGAATTTAAATGGGATTCATTAAATAGTTACACTGTAAAAAATGAGTTTACATACAACTTAAGAACCAGTTTAAAGATGCTTACGATTAAAAGATTATTTAAATCGATGAAAATCTTAACGATCGATTCATCAATTATGTCCATCACTACGACGCAGCCCTCACTGTGCTTCACTGGGCTGTTCTTATTATGATGATGATGATGATGAGATTGGATGTTGAGGTTGCTCCACACAGTGTTGTCATTAAAGGCCAAAGAGAGTCTTGTTCACATTTGACTAGGAGAACATGGTATATCACTAACCAGTTTATTTTTCCTCCTACACATTTGAAATGAGCTCTCCTTTTAATGAAAATGTACTTCAAAACTCTGCGTTCTGGGCTCATTTGATGACACAGTAATGTCTTATACGTACATTTCTGAAGCCATTATACAACTTATTCATCTTTCACACTGCGGAAAGACACCCTGGCCTTTTTGAGCATGCAATGAGATAAGCCTTTTTTTGTAACTTTCTTTAAGCTGCTAGTAGGGCTGGGCGATATGGCCAAAAAATAAAATCTCAGATTTTTTAAAACCAAATCCGATTTTCGATTTT
>JBBBVT010000003.1:13944283-13970503 GCA_037177035.1 Craterocephalus eyresii
AATCACCCATTCAGGAAGTTGACCTAAATTCAAAGTGCAGATATTTTAAGTTGTGAAACAAACTTGTAAAACAAGCTAGCAGGCCCTGCTACTGTAAACAATGAAAATATAACTTTCATGCATACAGTTGTACAGGTGAGGGAAGGCAACGTAGGCAAAATATTTCCGGCTAAGAAAATCTCGATTTTCAAAATATTAAATCCTCATTAATAGCAAATCCGATTTATCGATAAAATCAATTTATTGCCCGGCCCTACCTGCTAGCGAGAGCTCACAGAGTAGGAAGGATGCAAGATGGATACTGAATTACTCATCCAGACTAGCAATCACTTCGGGATTGGCAGAGTTTCTGATTTTCTTTTTCTTTTTTGTGTTGTTTTAAATAATTATTTGTTGTATA
Source organism: Craterocephalus eyresii (assembly GCA_037177035.1). NCBI lineage: Eukaryota > Metazoa > Chordata > Actinopteri > Atheriniformes > Atherinidae > Craterocephalus > Craterocephalus eyresii. Next base: position 13,944,684 of record JBBBVT010000003.1, read on the forward strand.
TTCTTTATGTAAAGTGTTTCATAAATATAAAAATAAGTTTGTATTTGGACGTCTCCACAGCTGCCTCCCTCACCTGTCTGGCAAGCACCTTGGTCTCCTTGATGTTACCTGCTTTTGGTGCCTCTTGCTCTGTGATGCTGCAGAGACTGACTTTCAGAACAGGTGTCTATAAATACTGAGATCATGTGACACCTCGACCAGACACAGGTGAACCTTATTTAATTAATCATGTGACTTTTTAAGGTTAACTAGCAGCCTCTCATTTGAGGGCTTCAAGGTTGAATAAAATAAAGGTCCATGAAATTAAATGAATTGTCATTTCAAGTATGTGTGTGTGAGTTCATGCATTCACAAAATTGAATGCATGAACACACATGGATGCACTACCTTTAGTTTTTTTCATATCGTTCATTCATTTACTACTTTTTCCCCCCACTTTGAGTTTGTGCTGTTTTATGTATGAAATTTCAGCTTCTGTAATTTCTAATTCCGCATTGTAATAAGAAATTTAATCATTTTAAATTAATAAAAATAATGAATACCTGTGTATTTCTCCTTTAAAGACGAGTAGATACATATGCCCCGTTACACACTTCTTAAATCATACACTTCCCTCCCAGCAGCTGTCAGCTGAACCCAGATAAAACCAAACAGGTGATCTAAGTCGGACTCCTTTCCCTGCCACAGATGTTTCCTGTGTGCCCTCATACTTCCTGTTCTTAACGGCAGACTTGACATGAACTCTAGTCAGGGCAAAGCTGCCCTCCTTCCATAGCTGTCAAAACGAGGAACATTTATTAACTGATACAGACTCAATCATTGTGACGCTCTTTGTGTGGGACTTTGGTCAGTTTCCTCACCCCACTATGGGAGCCCTCCTTTGTTCCAACAAAGAGGAGCCAAAACATCTTCCCTGCATTGATTAAGCTCTGCAGCTAAGCAATCACTTAGCTTATTTGTAAAAATGCCCTCAAATTAAATTTGACTTGACAACAGGTGACGAGCAAAATGTCATTTAGAAATCATTCAGAAATCTAATGAAATAATATGCCAGTAACTGGCCAATGAAGGCTCAGAGCAAACATAACCCTGGACTTATCATTGTATCTGTTCCCAGGGTACATCCTGAGACATAAACTAGTCAGTACGACTAGTTCCCGTCTCAGGATGTATCTGTGGTGGACAAACTGGGAAATGGACGCGTCTAATGTTGTCACTTCAACATTAGACATTACCTGTCAGCCATTTTATATACATGCTGATATGATACTGGGGATTATAATAATGATAATAAAAAATCAAACTTGTATAGCACTTTTTGTTTAAGACACTTTACACCAAGAGGAAAAGGCAATTAAGGAAATACTGACCTCATGAAGTCTTACAGTGATAAACTTTAATGTTATAATTAGGGATACACCGATTGCAGTTCACTGATCTTTCATTTTTGCCGATATAAATTCTTTTTAAATAGCTGACAGCACAGAGCATCAATGTTTCAAAGTTATTCTACTGAAAAACAATAAACAATACTCGTGAAAACCTACAAACTGAGGTGGCGTTCTCAAACATAAATGAAAAGGTTGACCAGTGAGGTACGCTGTACTGAACGTTTTGTTTGCGGCCCCACCAGGATTTATTTGAATTACAAAATGCAAATCTTTTTGTTGAACGTGAATCTGGTGATTTCACATGTCGATCGACCGATCCCCCAAAATGAAGGTGTACCCAGATACAGAAACAGTGAGCCATGGTGACACATGTTTCAAACATACCTGCTGTTCTTCATCTTGTTGAGGACCTTAGAGGCCAGTTTCTTCTTTGGGGTCATCACTAGTGCTTGCATGGCTGTAGGGGGAGCGTGTGGGCCCGCTGTGTCTATAGTGTTAAAGCTGGTTATTTGTGGCTGGGGGGCCCGTTGTCTCCTCCACTGGTCTGAGTATATTTGAACCTGAAGGGGGGAAAATTATACGATAATCACCGAAGTAAGTCAGAATATCGGCATATGTGTTACACTCAGACATAACAGTTCAGTCATATCAGAGGTAAGAGTCTTCCCTGAGACACAAATGTGGAAGCAAGCAGGGGGCATTTAATTCAGACAGCATCAGAAAGTGAACTTCCAGTATTTTCCTTGAGGAAATTTCACGAGGTCATGCACCATCACAATCTATCTGTATCTGCCTGTCCTTCTGCCTTTTAAAAAAGCAAACAAACTTGGAGGAAGGCTTTTCCGCCCCCCTCAAGCTTGGGCCCCGTTTGGTATTTTTCCATTCCTCCTGATTACAGACTTAGATCAACACCTTAAAGGATGTAATCAGGCCACGTGAACAGCTGGTATCCACACTGCACCCTGCTTGACTTTTCTCACAGTGATGATGATGATGATGATGATAGAAAGAGCAATTCATAACGAAGAGTAAAGATGCTCATGTCTCTTCGGTCTCTATCGGTGCATCCTCTTTTTCGTTTCATCAGCAAAAACACAAAATATGTCCGGAGTCATGTGTGAAGTCAGAATCAGATGACACAAGCACGCGCACCCTCCGCAGACCATCTTACCTGGCGCCGGACCCTGATGAATACGCGTCCATGTTTAATGTAGACTTTGTGGAATTTCAGAAGAGCGTAGACTACATTGGAAAAGTTGGGGTGCTTGGTTCCTTCTCTGTGAACGCAAACACAAGACATTCATCACATTCCCAGCCAAGTCTCGTCAAACTAAAACAAGCGTGGTTCGTCAAGCCTACCTGTCCTTAAACTCCGCGTTGTAGATGCTCCGCAGCTCATGTTTGCTGTTGTTAGAATTTATTCTGGTCCCCAGATATTCAATAAACTCCAGTCCGGATGTCAGTGACTCTGCCAGCCTCGGCATGTTGACGTGTTTTACAGACCCAGGTTAACGACTGTCGCTCGTCGGGCGGAAAATTAAGTTCACATGCTAAGCTAGCACTTCTCTAAAGTCTCAGTCCGGCTGCTTCACATCCCCGTGGACTAACATCGAGTTTCCACGTGCGGCGTGTTATTTGAGTCTTAAACACGTATTCAGGGCTGATGTTAACATTTCTCTGTCGTTTACTAGTCCTAAGCATCAGCCAGAATAATTATAGATCTACTATTTTGCTTGACGTGCGCAAAACTTGAGGCAAATGACGTTTATCAATGGTCCCAATCAGGGAGCGTCTGCAAGCTCAACATGCAAGGAGAGCGAAAACACTTCCGCAATGCAACTAGATACACATTGAAAACAAACAACTTCAGGGAGTTTTTTTTCTAAATTCAAATGATTTACTAAGGGTCAGAGGTAGTGTTTCTTTTCCAGTCTCATTTGTCGATTGGCCAACGCCAACTTCCTCTTAGATCAATGTTGACGCTCCCTGCTTTCACAGACATTACATAATCACAAGTAAGTAAAATGCAGGACAGTTTGGTCATAAATTTCATACACATATTAGGGCGTGATATCAGGGCCTCAACAAACCAATATTTTACCAGACTTTAGAAGTAAAACATATTATATGTAATATTTTATTTGTTGCTCCCAATCTAGAAATAAATGTGCATTTGACCCAACTTTAGATTCACTAGAGCAATGAGCTGCCATGTTGGGATCTTGGAAACAGCTTGTATATCAAATTGAATATGAAAGTATCAAAAAGAGTTTCTCATCAAATTATTTGATCATTTTTGTCTTTTAAAAAAAAATAATTTACTCATGAACCACAATCTGCTTTAAACAAACTCATAAAGAAGACAATATTTTAAGATGTTACTGATGCTAGTATTGAAGTGAGTTATCAATTACAGCTGTAATACCATCTTCCGTAAGATGAACACAGCTACCTCACACCCACCCAGTTTGAATGTAACCTACATTAGACTCCTAAATACAAAATACTTACCAATGTCAGACCCAAACATCTAAAACTACACATTCCCCATCTGCTTGATAGCTCAGCCTAGTTGTTCAGTAGATCTTCAAAGACATACATGGTCTCTCTGTTTGGAAACCCTGCATTTCTAGTCTGTGCAATGTGGTACAATATCTTTCTAACATGTTACTGACAAACTTTTACTATAAAAAATAATAATAATAAGACACTTAAAAAAATAATCTATGACTTAAGAAAACCACTGCTTGAAAGGTCATATTTGGAGGAATATTTTTATTTAATCAATAATAATTGTACTTACAGTTTGTATAAAAAATATAGCGCAGGCTAAAGGCAAACAGCTGGCAGGAGGACACAGATACTCAATCAGTCCAAAGGACAGGAAAAAATAAAACAAGTACATTTTAAGAGGAAGGACAAAAACTGGCCCAGAAATAGGACAAAAAAAGAAGAAGAGAAATTTGCTGCTGGTTAAAACCTTGCAATGTTTCAGGAACACATTAAGTTAAAACACAAAAAAAGGCCTTTAGACTGGGATGAAATTCACCAGTCAGGTAACATTTCAGATTGCATATCTTTACTTGCCTTCTGTTTATTAAAAAAAATAGAGGAAAGAAAAAAAACTATAGGAGGTATTTGAAGTTTTTAAAGGACAGTTATGTACTATAGAAAGTGAGGATTAGTTGCTGCATAAGAAATGGGGAAGAGCTTCTGGAGGATGTGTCCGTTTGAAACACTGACGGATCATAAATGTGTGTGTATTATGCATGTGTGAGAATTTGGATGGCAGGGTCCAGCCGAACTTTCACAGTGTCACTAAAGGCATTATTTGTCGAAAAATAAAAATATATGTTTGCAAATAAGTAAAAGTAACACCACTTTGATATTTTTCTTTTAGACGAAGGCATCCCATCTCAGCGCCCAGTAGAACCTACAACCCTCTGGAAGGACGTACAGGACGTTACGCTGAATCAGCTACTTCGTCACCCCGACAGACTTCCTCCTCTAGGAACTCTGCATCTCCTTGCCGATCTTGTAGCTGAGGATCTTGTTCCAGTCAATCTTGGTGCGAGTGACTGGGAGCTGTCTACGTAAGGCTTTGAAGGTGGTGTCTGACATCGTCTGATAGTTCTCAGTGATGGACACCTGAAAGACAAAGAACATCAGACATGACTGTGATGCAGAGTTTTAACTATTCTTACAAGCTTTAGGTCAAACTTTGGTTTGACTGCTTTATTTTTCAACACGGCCTGAACCCTCTAAGACATCATCAATTATTAATTATATATTTATATTTTACTTAATTATCAAATTAGCTCCAGATTTTAGTTCTTCAGGCTTCTTAAAGACATTCAAAGCTCTCAAGATGATCCCACAGTGCTAGAGTGATATTGGGGTCCAGGTAATGGTAAGACCTACACACCTTCTGTCTAGTTCTTATGTTTGTCAAAGCTCAGCTTATTGCAGCTCCTTTTCCTTCGGTCAGGCTACCTGGCAGCCAAACCCTCCATGGATCAACTGAAGCTCCAGATGCATCATATGTCAGGACTGTGATGGATTTTTTGCTACATCTTAAGGAAATTACTTTCAGATAGATGCCACTGCTTTTTTACTCTGCTAATAACTCTTCAGGAAACACTTTACTAGAGTAAAAATATTATATGTTAATCAAACTGTTTTAAATGTCATTTTATAGGTGCTACAAAAGAAAGAAGTAAACTGAGACAGGATCCTAGTAACAAAATGCCAAACTATTGTGGTGGAAAAAAGTTTTCAGGCACCCTTAGATATGCACACAATCACAAATATTTTTAAATGACAGAATTTTAATTGCTATTTTCAGGTTTTACTCTGTATTTCTGCTGTGGCTGTAAAAGAGAAACAGCATTAAAGACCTAACAGTGATTCCTAATGCACTATTTTAAACATGTAATTTAAACATGTTTTTTATTCTCTTGAATGCATTCTATTCTATATTTTGCTTATATTGTACAGTGCTTTGGTACAATGTTCTTGTTTTAAATGTGATATGAGAAATAGGACTGGATTTGAACACATTTCCTACCACTTACCATCTTGAGTAGTGCTTCTGCTGCTGCATTTTAAAAAGTTTAGTTTAAAAAACATGATCATGTGAAAATGGTCACGAAGACTGAAAAACTGCTGCTCAATACCACTGTAAAAGATAACCTGAAAGTCTTGGAAGCTATATAAAAAGAAATGAGGGGGGTGATCAAGGTTTTGCCTGTAAAAATAAAGGGAAATGCTTTAAATATGATCACATACCTGGTATTCATTCTCTGCTTCCTCAATCATCTTCACCAACTCCTTTGCAGTTTGGCTCTCGTTCTGCCAACACATACAATCAGGAACTAATCAAACCAATCAGGAACAAAAACAGTGTTGCAGAAGATGTAAAATATGAACTACTTACAGAAATGGTTAGCGATTCCTGTACATCTTTATGGCTGACCAGCTGCACATTCCCATCCTCATAATAATGTACCTATGACAAACGGAGAAAAACATATCTGGAATAATGAAGCACAGTTAATGGCCAGTCAGGCTTTTTGTTGAGCCAACGAGTCACTCGACATACCTGTACTTTTAAGACCCCAACCACCTGGGCTGTAGACTGCGAGACGCTGAACTTCCACTCAGATCTGTAGCGACCATTCCTGGAAAAAGAAATAGCAAAAGAAAATCTGTGAAAGGCGACTCCAGACACATCGGTGCGTCTACGCTGCATCAACATTACCGTCTGGCTGAATCTGATTATGAGGTTTTTAAAAATCTATTAAAAATCATTACCAATGAACTACTATCAACTTACCAGAAGTTTTTAGGCTCAAATTGATGGGCTTCGATACAGGCAATAATGGTCTGCTGGCCATCGATTGTCTTCCCATAAACCTGGAGAAAATTTAAAAAATGAGTGGGTGAATTATTGTGTGCAGAACTAACTGTGGCAGTGGCAGCGCAGACTGGGAAAGTGATCTCACAGTGCAGACTCCACTGGCGTAGTGATCCTTCACATAGGTCCGCAGAGCAGAATCACAGGCGTCTCTCCATGACTTGAGGGCGGACTCACCCTCGTGGGGGCGGGGGTCACTAGCCTCCTTCCTCAGGTGGTCAAACTTAAAAGAAATCTTGCTCTGAGGGTCGAAGTAGCGTCCATTTCCCAGGTCTCCGTGCTCCGTTATCAGAACCTAGCAAGGACACAGGCAGAGAAACCCGATGGCATAATCATGAGGGGAAAAGACGAAGTTTTGGCAAGTTAGATGAGACAAGAAACTAGGGCTGGGCGATATGGCCAAAAAATTAAATCTCAGATTGTTTTTAAACTAAATCCGATTTTCGATTTTAATCGATTTTTTTTAAATCTTCCTGTCTTTTTCTTTAAAACAGATCACAAATATTAGATTTTATGGGAAAACATGCTTTTATTTCAATCACCCATGAAGTTGACCTAAATTCAAAGTGAAGATATTTTAAGTTGTGAAACAAACTTGTCAAACAAGCTGGCAGGCCCTGCTGCTGTAAAAACTGAAAATATAACTTTCACGCATACAGTTGTACAGGTGAGGGAAGGTAACGTCAGCAAAATATTTGCGGCTAAGAAAACCTTGATTTTCAAAAAATTAAATCCTCATTAATAGCAAATTCGATTTATCGATAAAATCGATTTATTGCCCAGCCCTTCAAGAAAAGGATTTAATCTATAAAAATAAATAAAACTTACCGGATCCTCATATCCATCAATTTTGGCACGAGTGAACTGATCCATGTTGTACTGGGCGAAGGCACTGCATCAATATAAATTACAATGTTAAGTGTCAAGCAAATCCACGAAATCACAAGGCTTTTGCTTTGTTAAATTAAACTTACTGAGCTGCCCCTTCTCTGAGAAGATTATCGTTGTTGAGAAGAAGCCGCACATCTGAAAAGAATTACCATAAAATAAGCGTCCTTGTTGTCTTTTCACCCAACACAATAGATGCAGGTTGCCTCAAATTAAAAATGTGAATCAAAAAGAAGGCTAACCGTTGAAAACCTCATTGAACTCCCCTGGAGGAGCATGCATCACAAAATTAGCTGCAATACGGACCTGGAAATATAGAAAAAGCCCAGTGTGATACTTAAAAATTATAAGAAACATCACAAATAGAGCAGTAATGCAAGACTTAGTGCCCTTCATCCATTAAGCCAATCTGATTGAAGGTAAAACAAATAAACAAATAAACTGCTGCTGTTATAATGTGATTTATAATAAGATATATCAATCCACAAAGTAAAGAGGAGGCAACACATAGATCATAAACAGGTTGAATATTAGTCTGTTTATTTGAGACATTCACAGCTTTGACCATCACTTGCTGTCACACTACTGTGTGGCTGTGCCAGTGATGCCATCACTCAGACAGACAGACAGACAGACAGAGCTTATTAATGCCTTCAGGGCTGCAGCAGACACTGACCTACAAATGGGCAGAATGACTTTACAATGAATGACCGAGTTTCACTGCTGCTCTCTCCATTCAGATGGCAGAAAGCTCTCAGAGGCACAGACTCACTGTTTTTAACATGCTTTCCAAATTCTGACATAATATCAAACCAAATTAGATCAGGTTCAAGTGGAGAATTTAAATCTTGCCATCATATTTACACTCATTTAAAGAGGTTTACTGTAGTAATGCGGGTATGATAACAGTCTTTGCCACACCAGCAGTCATAGGAATGCAAAGCGTAACTTTGCAACATGTTGCAGCATGATGCAGACAGCAAAAGCAGTTGTTGCAAGGCCCAGCAACACTGCAAGAGGACCCTCTGCCTTACCATGAACAGCAAAAAGTTACTGTCACACAGGTGCAAAAACCTGGCTAAAAATTAGTTTGGGGATTAATTAAACTGGTGTTATGAAGACGGGTTAAAGAGGCTACGCTAAATTATTGCAAACTGGGTGTGGGTGGTTTTCTGCACCGATGCTCTGTCATTATCTTACTGTAATGCAGGAAGTAACTCGACTTCCCCCGATGTAGCATTAGCCAACCAATACAAATCATAATTTATGCACGCCCCTGCTGAAATAGATATCGACCACAATATCATGCTGTAGCAATATAATAGACAGAGGGTTGGTACCATATTTGCAGCTTTGTATCATGCATTTGTCCGTATTAGGGACGTTTAATGTCTTGCTCTGAACTGTCAAATGCGACATAAGCTAACTCTCCTAAGTCTTAAAACGGCCCACCTAGTAATTCGTGCTACGCCGAGGTTCTGTCTGAGTTTATTATCCAAAACCAAGCTATAACGTGACAGAAAATAAATGTTTTCAGTTAAATACCTTCTCTTCTTCGCTGAGCTCTTCAAAATCTGCCATCTTGATTCAATGAAGTGTTAACAAAGCAACGGTGGGTGGATGTTGCCAGCTATGTGTGGGTCTCCACCCAGCACGCCACCCAACCCGGAAACTGATGAGCGAAATCCCCATGTTCGAAATGGTTTTTAAAGAGAAAATCTCAACATTTCCAACCGGTTATCAGATATGAATAATCGTCTTAGTCACTGGTTGACAGAGACTTAACTGAGACTTGTTTTTCAATTTCTGTGGAAAAATAAAACTCACATTATTAAAAGGTCCCAACTAGTTAAAAGTTAAGAGAGGTGGAATTAATGCTGTAGATTTTGAAACCATGGTCGGCACATTTAAAATCAAATGGTTGAAAGCCTTCTTGATGCAATCAAATTCCATGTGGTTCCATATTCCAAACTCTTTAAACAGCCCCGAGGTATTAAGTTTTTCTTGAAATATGATTTTGAGCTTAGCAAGATTCCAATTACATTGTCTAATTTCCACAAACAAGTTCTCCAGTTTTGGAAACTTATTTTCAACCACAATTTCTCTCCGCATGGATCAACCCTCTGGAATAATAGAACAGTTCTGGTTGGTAGGAAATCGTTATTTATACAAGACTGGTTTGACAGTGACATTAAATTTGTAAAAGATTTATTAGATAGTAATGGTAAACTTTTGTCCTTCACATCATAGACAAATACAACTTAAGATGCAGTCTGAAAGATTTCAAGAAAGTATGCCGTGCAATCCCCCCAGCACTGATTCAGTTAAGTAAGAACACTTTATTATACTCTGAACGGTGACTGTTTCATTGCCTAACTTACAAGTCAATGGCTGCAACCTCCAAGATATTAGTCACAATAAGTTTTTGAACGAAGGAATGAAACAATTATTATTATTAGAAGATGGTTTAATCTTAAACTCAATATCCCCCCTTTTAACACCTTTGATATTTTACTGCATATGGAGAACTTGGAAGAATCTTGCTCGAACTTTATTAATATTATTATTCTTTTAGCAAAGTAACACATTCACTGTAGGAAATAGAGAGGTAACAAGAAAACTGCAATTAATATCTCACACCAAATTTTTTTTTTTTTAAATTGTTTTGGTTAAAATCCCACTGCTTTTTCTTTTTGTCGTAGATGCTGATGCTTTTCTGTGTATTTGCTTGTCTTTTATTCTTCCTTTTTTTCTGGCTCCTTGTTTTATACCTCAATACTTGATTACTTAACCCCTCTCTGTTAGTCTTGATAATTAAATGTTCTCTGTACGCTCCCTAGAGCAAGTTGTTAAATGTTTACTTCCTCTGCGAGAGTTTGTATTTTTCCATTTGTGTTCAATAAAAAAAAGTTGAAAAAAAAGAGATATTGCTTTTAAATGTTTTTAATTAAAATAAAATTAATTAATAATTGGCAAATATATAAAGTCATATGCTGTATATATGTTGTTTGTGTAAAGCAATAGTAATAAATATAATATCAAATATTAAATTTGAGGAACATATTACAAACTCAAAGCTTTATCAGAAAAAGATAATTGATCTGAAAATATACTTATATATTAATTTGACCATCGATACAATATAGAAAATTTTTGTTATTTTTCACTTTGAGAACATGATATTTCCTTACCCGAAGACAATAAAGCAGGAAATATTCAGACCTGGCAACCCCCCATCTTCAATTTGCTTTGGGGAGGAGGCTCATGTTACAAAATCACCAAATTTTCATGTTTTCACGAGTGTGGCCCTCGAGGGTCGGAGCTGGACACCCCTGAATCTTAACTTAGCTGTGTCAGAGGTTCCCCTTATGGAGTAGATGAAATTGATAGAATGGATGAAGTTGGTTATTAACAAGATATTTACATTTTTTTGTGAACACTTATTTAGGTATCTACTTCTTCACAGACTTTTTACAGTATGAATATTTTCAGTTTAATGACAGCAATAATGACTAGCGAGAAGAGATCAAAACAATAAATAAGATGTAGCCGATTATTAAATTTAAGTAGTTTACGTTACTTAAAAGGGAAACAAAAAGTACACTATATACTTAACTTAGAAAATAACAATAAAATAAAATAGATTTAAATAAAGTGAATAAAACGCCAAATCCAAAACAGTCATCATTCGCGTTGTAGCAAAGCATGCTGGGAAGTCAAACCAAAAACGACTACTTCACAGCGGGAAGCGTTTAGCTGACGCGCATGCGTAACTCCTATAGCTGGATGAGACGACATCGTTTGTATGTGGCCTCGGTCGATTTGAATTAAATCTAAGTACACGTCAATGGTACGTACAAGTTTGCTCGGCTATTCACAGAAGTATATGTGCAATTGCTCATTAGATTAGTGGCGGATAGCAAAAATTGAAGCAGCTGTTTAACCTTTCAATAGCTAATGCAACGTAGCTAACAAGGCTAACCTAGCTGCTTCTAGCTACACCGTAACCACATTGCATAAAAATTTAATTATTTAACTTAATGCGAATAAAAAAAAACAGGCATGTTAATTTGAGATGGACTGTCTTGTAGCATCGACAAAATCTGTGTTGTCTGTTTTTTGGCTTGTGTTATCATGCATCCTACCTTATTATTAACGCGGCTGGCCTCCACCAGCCTCCATCTTAGCTGCTTAGCTAACATGGTATGTGTTGCTGTGGCAAGGAGAGTAGGTGGGCTAGTGCGCCATTTTATTTAGCGATTTTATTATTATTACTAAATATAAGATATGGTTAGCTGGTATCTGATACTCAAAATACAATAAATGACAATGTTAAAGTTTAGCATACACAAACCAGTCCTGGTAAGTGTTGCACTTAATTGTCAGTGCGGATATCATTGACTTTATACTAATGTATTACTTCCCCCACTAGCCTTATATAAGTAAGGCAAAAAAACAAAATAACAAACAAAAAATCAAAGCACTGCCATTTGATTGTGTTCGTGGTAAATTGATACCTCTAAACGATTCTTTTAAATTCCAGGTAATAAGATGTATTGAGGAAGCAAATTCCTAAAAAATTTAAAGTGGAAGTAAAATATTAATCTGGCAAGAAGCTGTCACGAATATGATCATTAGTAAAAGTGAAGTTAGACCTTCAAGAGCAAAACACAGACATCTTCACATACTTTCTATTTTTCTTTCACACAAATGAAATGATGTTTTGAAAATCAGGACCCAAAAAGAAATCAATATCTAAATGACAAAATGGTATCCCACTTACAGATTGATAAAGCTGCTCGTTTTAAGCTTCTTAGCTTTTGAGAGTCATACGTAAATGTATCTACAACCTTATATGAGTTAAATGGTGAATATGCTGTAAAGCTGCTATGATTTTTCTCAGATAATTTAAAGTGACTTGTTCTTTAAATTTGGGTGAAATTTTAATTTGTTTGTTTTTTGTCCTGTTTTATTGATTTAGGTCTTACAGCGTAGGCGGGCATCAAATCCAGGGCCTCCAGGTTCAAGTTAAGGTATGTTTGGTGCTTCTCCCAGTTAAACGTAATGGAGCGTATTACTGTCATTGTTGTGCTTTGTGTTAAGACTGGAAACCTCAGAATATTTTCTCCTAATATTAATTGATACTTGCTATTAATGCACTTTGGAGGGAATAATTTCTCTAGGGGGGAACCCCTTCCCTTTTTTTGTGATGTGAAGGATGCATTTAAATGCTGAAATATTGCAGATTGTGAGCTTGTTCTCTTACATAATGGTTTTCACCAAGATGACTCCGCTATCTCAAGAGAAGAGGACCTTTGAACAAGAATTTCATTTTCATTTAAACGAGTGCTATTTGAAAATCATCTGCATTAAAGTGAAATGCAACAACCAATGGGGGTTGGGTGACCCTGGACATCATAGAACTTGTTCAATATGTGATTCGACCATTGCAACTTGCAGCTTTGTGCAAAAATTAGTATTTAGATATTTTAAAGCGAGTAAGAAAATTACCATTTTCAATTTAAAAAAATGTAGACATTGGAGCAACATTTTTTTATAATACGACTGTTTGAGCCGCAAGACTAAAGGATTATTTACCCCGGCGCTAATTTTGACGTCTACTTTTCAGATCACCATGTTTCTGCAGCACTGCCCAAAGACCTCTGACCGACTTATAGGTGGAATCTGTGTTTCAAGTCCTAATTCTTGCGATATTTGAATACAGAAATTAGTTTTCACCGCGGTATGTCATGCAAGTATTTTAGCTTGCTGTTATTTGAAGCATCTATTATCATTTATTTACTTGGAACGAAATATTGGTTTACAACCACGGCTAAGTGTGCACTTTAACGGTCAAAAACTGATCATTTTGGGATGATCATTTTGCAAAATGTCCCACCAGATGGAAATTTTATCACACAATCATGGCTGAATTTTGACTTCGCGTTTGTTGTTCAGCTCCTTGCGTTTGTCATTCACCAATCTTCAAGTCTGTTGCTTGATTTATTATTCAAGGAAAAAACTCAAAATTTTAATGGGCACAAGAGAAGCAAGATGTGAAACACTTCAAAATCAGAGAAAACCAACATGAAGATGTCGGAAGAAGATGTGTTATACCAAGTGCTTATTTGCTTTGTCTGACCTTTTATGTGATTTTTCATTTGCAAATTTTCATCCATTTTCTACTTCAAGGAATATGATCAACTGTCCTAACTCACTGACATGTTTCAGGATTGTGGGAGCTTTAAAGACGCTTATTCGCGAACAACCCCAACCTGTTCGAGCGTTTGGGGTGCACGAAGAAAGAAACCGGTAAACCTTGGGATCTAGTCATGTCTCGCCGAAGAACCCGCAGCCCATCACCAGGGCGATTTTCACGCACCTGCAGCAGTAATGATCCAAGAGATTTGGAGAGAAGAATTTTTGTTGGGAATTTGCCGACCTCTGACATGGAAAACAAGGATTTGGAAGACCTGTTCAGCCCGTATGGGAAGATAATCGGTTAGTAAATTTATAAACGTTAAGTCGCCAATTTTAATGCCAAACAGTTTATGCCTGGGATGCCCTTCCTGAATTTCACCGCTGTTGAAGATTTTTAAATATCTGGTAACATTAACTGAGATGCAAGTCTTCCCATTAAACAGAAGGCTGTTCTTACAATTTTTACAAGTTGATCATTGGATAGGTACCCAAATGTTCTTAAATTGGTCCTGAGTTTGTGCCACTCAAAATATTCCTTTTCCAGGCGTATCCTTGTTTCGAGGGTATGGATTTGTACAATTTGAGCGCGTTGAGGAAGCTGAGGCTGCAAAGGCGGCTCAAAAGGGCCGAATATATAAAGGTTACAAAATAGGTAAGCCTAAACTGCAAAAACGTTTTATTGTTTGGGAAAAGAGGGTGCTTTTTTATTCAACAACGGGCGTGATAGTTTTTCTCATTTGTTTGTATAAATGCCAGCAAAGAAAAAGAAGGAAAACATACCATTTCCAAAGTTTAACTCATCTTTTATATTGTTTATACTAAATTTAAATCCTGAATACCAGATGCAACATTTTTGCTGCTGCGCCCTGAAAGCAGAGGAAGTTTAATGTCCTCCGGGTGAAGCCAGTAGTAAACTTGTCTACTTGAGCCACATGCTGGGCTGGTTTAAAACTTCATCTGTATTCAGAATTTCTGTAGATGGATGTTGAACCTTTACAAAATCAGATGTTGTATAAGTGATATTAGAAAGAAATATTTAAGCTTGCTTGAATTCTCCACCCTACTCGTGTGTTTATACTCCAGCGTAGGTGAACGTGCCGGGTCGCAGTGTTTTTTACGGCTCTAAGGCAGCGACAGGCTGGTACCGGTCAATCAACTCCGCCACGTGGAGTTTTTTCAGTGCTTCAATATAAAAAATTACAATCTATTGATTCCATGCAATGATCAGTTTTTAAGAGCAGCTGTTAGATGAGCTGCACAGTCCGATAATTTTCCACGTGAGTCATTTTGACGTCTCCGTGGATTTTGTGCCACAAATATCCGGAAACTAGTATCACAATCTGACCAATCACAGGGGAGAACTTCAGCGTCACTGCGTCCGCGTACCCGGCTTCAGTGAGGTCTGGAAGAGGTGCACGTTGAGCCTCTGCGGACCTACGCAGAGGCTACGGCGGTTACGCCGTAACCCCTGCGACGCAGACGACGCGCGTATAAACCCAGCTTTGCACGTTGATCGAAGTACCTGTCTGTGACGTTCTTAACTCACACATATGGATAGATGCGCATGTAACCATTGGAGCTGACTGATTGGTTTGAGCGAGTGCAGCAGACGCAAGTCTGCAACAGATTTCTCACTGAAGCACCAGACAGTAACTTTATGCTGTTTTCCACAGTAGAGCGAAGCTAAAGTATCAACAACAGCACCAGCAAGAACAGCCAAAGCTCAGATTGCTCCACATATTGCTGATTCTGCCACTAAGTGGCAGCAAAACAACACTGGGACATGTGGGAGCGGCAGTATGCAGAACTATATTCAGACGTCCTCTACAGGCGTCACCTTGCATGACTTTCTCATCAGTGTACAAACATGTTGCATCTGGCCTTATTGGGTTATTTAATAATCACAGGTTTGTAGTACTCTGTTCTTCTAGATAGCATTTGAAGCTCTATGTGGTACACAGCATTGGGTATATAAAATGGTTATAACAAAATGAGAAAATCTGAGCCCCGTCTGACAGATAACATGATTTTATACGACTCATTGAGACAACTTAAACAATTACATCATTAAATTGTGACAAAGTTCAAATCTATTAAATCTCATGTTTTCTTTACGACCGTGGATTATCGCTCAACGTTAATACGTTTGTGTCACTTGAGCGTGGAACTCGTGGTATGGAGATTTTCACCATGTGTTTACCTGCAATCAAATTTCAAACATGAAAAGACACAATTTTTTCCCTTCATGTTTACGCCATTTTCATTCAATTCGTCAGTTTTAGCAACTCACTTTGCTTTAACCTGATCGTTCGGCCAGTTTGGATTCCCAAATTTGGATCTCGGCTCTCTCCATTTCACTCAGACGGTGAACATGTTGGCGCGGCCACACGTTTTGCGTGAGCATTAGCTGTTCTTCATGTCATTGTTATGTTCAACGTTTGGATTGATTTATTTTCAGATGTAAATATGGCAGTGGAGCGACGGCAAGCTAAACCTCAATCCCAGCAGAGCCCTCCACGAAGGTAAAGTAATGCGAAATGGATGTGAAGAGCCACCATCGCCCCCGAAGTGTCGGTATTATAAACAAACCAAAAATCTCTGTTTAACTTGATCCTCACCTGTAATTGCTGCCATTGGTGAAGTCCTCACGGAAGCTGCTGCATCATTGGATGAGTTTGCGATGCCTTGTGGAAAAGTCGATATTCCATCTAAGTTAAGATTTCCTGATGTTTGAAATAAAGAAGAGAGACATATGGATGTAATTTAAAGTGTCTTTGTCTCCGAGATTCTTGAACTTTCTGCACTTTGTGTGATTTCTGTCACGTTTCATCATGTGGCTAGAATGCCCAACTTTCAGGGGAAAGCATGTATTAGTTCTGGCCCATCGCGCTAAGAAAACACAGGCTGATGTCCTGCAGGGCAGGAACTTTTCACATATCAGTTGTCCTCTTATCAACCGGGGAGGGACCAACAACAAAAAATAAGAAACTGATATGTGAAGAGATTATTTTCATACAAGTTGAAACTACTTATCATGAGTAACAACCCTCTTTAAAACCCAAAACGACTCGTCATGCCGACATTTACTTAAAAAAAACAACATTATATTGAATTTTCCTCACTTAAGGATAAAATTTGTTTTAACTTGATTCTTATTCTTAACCAGCAGAATAATAAAACATCCGTTTACCTCATAACAGCTTTGGGTAAGCTCAGGAAAATCTCACCTTGACTTTAAACCTGACTCAAACTGCTTTGTTATACTTGTATCGGGTTTTGTTTTCGTCTCGTGGCCTCTGCAACGCTGATTTGTTATAAAAATCACATTTAAACCTTTTCGATTATTCATTTTGGGGCGCAGCATTGTGATTTACTCACAAAAGGACACTCATAACCGTGTAGAGCCAACGGTGCAAAATAAACCACCTTGTCATGAAACCGACCACGGCCCTTTTGCGGTTTGTTTTTTTATGATCAGTTAACCTCAAACAGTTGACCATCGTACCGTGTTGGCCACTTCACGTCTTTTAAGGTCCTTGAAAGCTTCAGCAGAGTTGCTTCCTGGAATAAATCTAAAATTATTTTGCGAATGCAAAGGCCTTGGTTCCTCTGCTTCAGACGTGCAGATATCTTTAAACACGGGTTAAATTGGTCCTTTTCTTTAAAAAATAAAACTTTAGTCCCTTCATCAGCTGTTAAGACGTTTCTGTAACCATCTGCAGTATTTCATTGGCACTTTGAGCTCTTCCGGTCACGCTAATTGTCAACGTTTCTCCCAGGGCCCCGTACGGCAAAGAGCCCCGTCCTCGGTCACGTTCTCCTGTTTATGGGCGGGACGGACGCGATCCCAGAGACAGCCGCGATGGGAGGGACTCTGGCAGAGAGCCCAGACCAGGGAGCCACTCTCGTGATCCCGATTATCGGTACCGTGGCTCTGAGAGTAGAGACAAGGACCTGAGGGGGGATCCACGGGATTCGGCATACAGGTGAATTTCTGTCAACCAGCTGAGGCGACTCCAGCTTACTTGGTCATGTGTCAGATTTTACCTGAAACCTCTCAATGATGCAGAGATGATTATGACAGATACTACCGCGGTGGCAGCACAGCAGAGGACTACTACCGCAGGAAGGATGAGGCCTTCAGGGATCCTTACATGGATCCCTGGAACGGACGCCGGGAGCCAGGAGGTACGTAGAGCACACCGAGCATCGGAGCAAATAGTACTGATACACAAACCAAGTTCCTTTTAGTTTTCTGTATTTTCTTCTGCTGTCAACGTGTCAGTGAGAGGAAGATACGGCTCATCACCATATTTACACTTATTGGGCCTCATGCAATAAGCATTCATGCGAACAGAGTCTTTCTTAAATGGCTCATACGAGCGATTTAGGAGAAAAGTCCACATTCAACAATTTTCTCGTATTTCTAATCTGATCAATGTCAATTGATGCTTTTGAATAACATTGCAACTGCATTTACATCCCTTGCAATTTTGTCCCACTGTTTGGCTTTTGCCTGTCCTTTAATTCCAACACTGACAAAGCTGAAAATGACCGATTTCACTTTGCTGATCTCAGTCAGCAGAACATCGATCTCTGAACTGGTGAAATTCCTCTTCTTTGACCTCGATGCCATTTTTGTGAATGAACACGTTTTGACAAGCATGGGAGGTCGGGTAGCCTTATGTGGAGTTATAGGGGCGTTAATTATGCAAATGGTCAATTCTTGTGAACGCGCGCTCTCTTACATACAGGTGGAATGCATCAAGTTTACGAGAGACATTTACGTAGTAATCTGACATTAAGAGTGTTTCTTGAATCTGACGTGGCACACTCGTAGGAGTTCATTGTAGGAGAAGTAAGAGAGTTACAAACAGAATACGAAAATGTTGCTGCATGAGGCCCATTGATCATATCTGCAAAATGTAAAAATATTAATTTGACAGTGAAATCTTTTCGACCCATCGGCGCTGCGATTTCCATGGTTCTAATTATAAAGCCAAATTTGGAGAAAACTAAATAAATGGGGCTGATACTGACATGAAACTCTAACCATCCCATTCATAGTAGACGACCGTGCCCGTCCAGAGGAGCGGCGGCGTAATGAGCTCTATCGACAGTACTATGAGGAACTGCAGCGGCGCTACGACACGGACCGCCCCGTCGACTGCTCCGTGATCGTCGTCAACAAGGCGCAGAAGTAAGTCCACTGTCCGGCCTCTACATGGAGACCCGTCACGGAGAAGCAGCATCTCTGTGAATATTCATCCCGTACGTGGAATGTTTTCATTTCATATTGCTCCTGTGTCTCTGTGTGTGTGTGCTCTTGCTTTAAAAACAACTGTAGGGAGTATGCGGAGACGGTCGGGCGGAAAGTCCGTGATTTGGGAATGGTGGTGGATCTGATCTTCCTCAATACGGAAGTGTCTCTGACCCAGGCGCTGGAGGATGTAGGCAGAGCCCGGACGCCCTTTGCCATCATCATCACCCAGCAGCACCAGGTGCACCGCTCCTGCACGGTCAACATCCTGTTTGGCACACCTCAAGGTGATGCAGAGCCGCCGCCTGCACCTGCAGCACGTCAGACATCTTCTGTCGGTTACTTACTTGTGTTTTCTTGCTGCTGCAGAGCATCGGAACATGCCGATGCAGGACGCCATGATGCTCGTCGCCCACAATTATGACACCTACAAAGTGGAAAACCGTGAAAAAGAACGCGAGGAGATTGCCAGAAAGGCCGCCAAGATGGCAGACGATGTGCTACTCAGGGAACCCGACAGGGAGGGTCACCCCATTTCACTCCTCACCGCCATCACCCTGCTGTCAGAAAACAGGTACCGGGTTTCACGGCCTCAGCGTTTAAACACGAGCATCACGTCATACGTTGAGTTATGTGGCTCTGTGGGAAGCAGTGTGTTAAATGTCATACGTACTGGGCTAACGCTGGTCTGCTGTGTGCTGCTGCTAGGTTTCTGACCCCGGAGGAAATGGACAGTCTGGTTGCGTACCTGAAGGACAAAAGAGCTCGTCTGGTACGAAGCGCCGCAGATCCTCTTGCAGGTAATCTGTCCGCTTTGTGATTTTAGAGATATAAAGAAGTCCTCGGTAGGGATGGGCATTCGGTTAAACTGTCTGAGTAGATTGTCAGGAGAATTAACGATCCATTAATCATTAATATTTCTATATTAATAATCAATGTCTATAGCTTATATCTAAATTAAATTAAAGTAAAAAAACTAGTGTTTCCTTATTTAGGTTTTTGTGACTATATGATTCTTTTGGCAATTAATTAGAAATCATTCAGTGTTTAAATTGCAAATATGCGCTTACATACAACTTCAGCTCCAGTCTAAAGATGCATTCGATTAATCGATTAAAAGATATTATAATCGATTAAAGTCTTAACCATCTATTAATCGATCAGCGATTAATTATGCCCATCCCTAGTCCTCTGTCATTCATCGCGTCCCGTGTTGGACTTCATGGTGGAAACATGAGTTCAGCATTATTCGGGTCTAACGGAGTGTAATCTGTTCCAGCTTCGGTCCACGTTGGAGCTGCTGCGGGTGTTCATCATGACGTCCCGCTGTCGTCGGCGGGACACCCGCCGTCTACTCACACTGGCCCACAGTCGGCTCACCACAGCCTGTCGTCTGCTTCCAGCGCCTCGGCCAACCCCAGCCACCAGCAGGAGCTGCAGGCCAAAATCCTCAGCCTGTTCAACTCCGGCTCCGGCTCCAGCAGCCTCCCGCCTCCTGGGGGGCCCCAGTCACACCCGTACAGCTCCCTCGGCCCGTCTCCCTCCCAAAACCCCTCCCGCCAACCCATGGCGGCGCCGCCCGGACCTGTATCCCAGGGTTACGGCGCTCCACCTGGCCGCGTGCCTCCTGCACCGGCTGGCCAGAGGGGTCCTGCAGCCGCTTCAGGCATCAATTTTGACAACCCGAGCGTCCAGAAAGCTCTCGACACGCTCATCCAGAGTGGACCGTCTCTCAACAATCTGGTGGGGCCCGGGGCTTCTCAGCAGCCACCCCCGAGACCGGCGCCCAGCATGGGTCAGGTCCCCCCCATGTCCATGTATCCCCGGCATTACTGAGGAGCTGCACCGACTCATGTGTGACCCCCCCCCTCCCCCTCTGATAGATAAAAGCCAATCTGTGTGTGACGCATTACCGGCATTGTCTCTGTAGACTGTAGGGACATTTTGTAAAGGTTTCTATGATCCAGCTGCCCTTCCTCCAATACGTTGGTGTTAAATTTGGGTGACACATCAAGACTACTGATGATGGTCCAAGTTTTTTCGATTTGTTAACTTGAAATATTTTATGCATTCTTTTTACAATTGAGTTAAATTGGAAGTACGGTTCTTTTCAAGCCATGACCTGTTGTGTGTTTCATAGTTTTGCACAATGTTGTTTTAATTTGTATTTGGTTGATGGTTGAAAAAAGACTATTAAAAACTCCAGACACAGTTGCTGTAATAAAATGGTATTGGTTTATTGCATTTTGTGCTGACAAATCTATAAAATGGAACGGGAATTGCCTGAAGCCATAGATAAGCATTTGAAATGTAAGATAAAACTACTTTTTTCCTCTTTTCAATGTACCATGAATCACAATAGAGAATAATACATGTCTTTTATTTTAGAATATTTAACTTACACTGACACAGAAAATAAACACCTCCACACTAACTATTTGATTTATTTACACTTAGCCCCCTTCCGCCCTTGTCAACAACCACCCCCAGCCCCCCAGCAGTTACAAGTGCACATGACACACACACACACTCCCACATAACTAAAAGTTTCACACTACAGCGTCACCATAAGACTGGGTACAGTATTAAGGAAAAACAATCAGAATGAACAAACATTTTCATATCATTGAAATTTGTTATGTGCTGAATGCATCGTCTACATCCGTTACAGTTTTCAAGCATCCATACAAAATGTTCCAGTGAGTTAGAAGCAGGTGTCCCTCTGCAGGGAAGTGCTGCTTGTGAACTTTTTAAAGCTTTAAGCATTGAAGGAAATTAGACTTTGACACATTTTACTAAAGCATTTTTAAATCTGTTTTCTTCCCACAGAGAAGGCATTTCCCAGAACATCTATCCTATCCTTAACAGGTTTTTACATTTTACTCAAGATACTTGTATTTGATCAGAACAGGAAGGCATTAATCAACGGGCCATTATGGTCGGTCGGCTGATGCACCTTTCAAACAACTTTTCAGTTTTCCTCTGAACTCCTCTCGCATAATGTTTGTTTTCTGGAAGTTTTTAATAACTGCTACAAATTTTAAGCAGACCTTTCCTTGTCTGCATCTAATTCACTGGAGCACTCATTTTCACACCAAACTGATAAATACTTTGGTAATCATTTTATCTGCAGATAATTGACACAATACCTCGTCAACAGATTTACCTTAAAAAATAGAAATTTTTGTTCTATTATATTCATCTTTGATACGATAGGCCAGTCCTAAGGAAAGAGAAAAGTAGAATAGCAGAAATCAAATAGTAGACTGATATAAACAAAATACTTTTTCTATCACAAACACTCAATATATTTCAGCACACCCTGTTCAGGATAGTTGCATGCATGCACTGAGTTACACAACATAACTGGATCGGGGCTCTGATCGAACTCTTCAGACAGCCACTTGACTTTTTCTCATCTGACTCCCAGAGAGACGGACTGTGTGAAAACATTAAGTGCAGCTGCAGCATTAATGTTGGTCTGATGCCACTGTGCTCTACCGAAGGGTTTGCTCTTGTCTCGGTTGCTGGCTGCTGGCCCCTTCTGCAATTATCTTGGATTCGTTAGTTTTTCTCTCGACTGATGTTTTAACAAAAACCTCCTCAACCCGGTAACAGATGTGTTTCAGAGCCCTTAATATCCATTTAAGGATGGAGACTGAGTGATGATCACCGGCAGGTTTGTCTCATGCTACAGTTGTGCAGGCGAAGGATCTGATCTAAGTCATGGATCAGTTTGGGGTAGGAGAGGGGGAGAAAGAGGGACATGCTGGTTTCTAAAGTCGACTGTCTTTTGTCGTTCGAGCAGAGCCAGTACCAGAACTGGAAGCGCAAGTTTTATATTCTTTGATCATTTTTCAGAAATATACTGCTGTCACATTTAAAATACAGAGCTGGGGTAGGATTTTTGTGGCTGGGATGGGGGAGACCAGGGGGTTTGGGGCAGATGGGGTGAGGAGGGGGGAAGGAGAAGCATATCTGAGAGGCCTCACCTCACAGACTTGAGTGACAAGCACAAAAAATTTTAGTTATTATTTTTCTTTTAAATTATTTTGGCTACAGAATAAAAAAGGAGTGTGATGCATGCTTAAATGTTCAAAAGATAAAATCAGCAGGTAGTTCTCTGATGATAGAAAGGAATATTGAAGCCAAAACTAGCTGTAATACACTGTGTTGCCACCAGAGGTCGCTGTGCGCCAGTCTGACCCCTCCACTGCTGCAGACTGTCACACAGCTTTTCCTCAGTGTGCCGCTTCAGCCACGTTTCAACACTTTACATCTTTCAAGTGAAGAAAAGAGGTAACCCCTGACATCTGTTGTTGATATAAAACTAAAATAATGAGAAAAGAAATGTGAGAACAATATTGCACATGATCTTACAAAACTCCAAGACTTTGTCCACAGTGATCGAACAGTGTACAACAAAAGACAACACTAGTAGGTTACAGTGTCTCTGACTTAAGTGATATATATATATCTACAAAAATGAAATGACCCTTCTTAAGGCCCATCTATTTGCAAACTCAAAATTTCCTATTACATTACAGAAGACTAATTGAGCAAGATTGAAATATACAAGTAACAAGTAACAATAGTGAACTCATACTTTTTCTCTTTTTTTTTGTTGCAAAAGACTACTTTTCAAGGTCTGGCCGATGTCTCCAACAGACGCTGCTGAAAATGTTTTAGCCGATTGAGGCCGACCGACCTCCTTACCCCGTGCTGCACCTTGAACATGTAAGTCGTTAATATAGAAACCACTAAAACAAATATTGCCACATAGTACCATGCAAACAGCAATTATAAAACATTAATAATTCAATAAAGAAATTCATTTCCAATAAACATGAGATATCTTTTCTTTTGAATACATTTAAAAGGCTCAGATGATGCAGGCGATGTTGTAGTGACAATCCTAAAATGCGACAGCTTCTTCAAAAACGGCTGCGAGTGACTTCTTTGTCAGTGTCGAGCGTGTTAAAATAAAACAAAAAATCGCCATGACTCGGCACCCTAGCGTTGTTAAAAACTAGGTGTGGCTTCTTGGGAAGTATCACAAATGTCGAAGGTAGTTTTCCAAACAGTAGCATGTTTATCAAATCCATCAGAAAGACTTTTTTTTTTTTGATAACCCCTTTCTCTAAATGCACGGCAGAAAGGAAAGTTCTGTGACCTTAAAGTCGCCTCTGAAGTTGTGGGATTAAAGATAGTGATGAGAGCATTTAAAAAGAGAGAAAAGGGTGGAGGATTTGCCCTCAGTTGTAATATTGCATCACGATAGTATAGATTTCTAGTAAAACAGAAAGCTAACCCTGTCATAAGTTCACAGGCCAAATGTATACAGGTACAGCCTCACCCCTGTTAAACACCACCACTGATATGTATGTCTATACCCTTTTTCGCTTCAGTGTTGATTCAGTCATCTCTATTTACAGTACAAATAAATCTATAGATACTAGCAGCATTCACAACGTATGATCAGACATTCAAGCAACACTAAAAACATTAAATAGTTCTTAAATAGCTCTAGAAACTAATCTGTTTAGCTTCCCTATATTGTATATACTGTGTATATATTTGTATTTATATGTATACCTCTACTACAAGTGCAAATTACCAAAAATAGTTTCTTTGAGAAAAGAAACAGGAGTAGTCAAAGTAAAGTGACAGCTGTCCTTGGTCAGAGTGAGATGATTCTGGATTGTAAAAGACTTACGAAATCTACATATACAAAATATATGTGTTAAAAAAATAAATAACATGACAACGTGGGTTGGGATTTTAGCTATTGCAAATTCCTTCCAAGATGCACTTTTTCAATCCTAAATGTGATTTTGCTAACAAATCATTCGGTCGGGGGAAACACGTGGCTCAAATCTTCACCGATGTAAAGGATATAAAATCTGACCGGAGAATCTACTGCATAGAGTTCCTTCTCGTGGACGAAGTGAGATTAGTAGCTACAGAAGCTGCTGTCCTCCGTTTACTTAGGCCTCTGCAAACAAACAGCTGATGGATGCTGACAAATGGAATACGCCTTGCTGATCATCCATCCTTCACTCGTTTGAGGGCTGATTTTCCAGCTGCGTCGTCGCTATTCTAGTTTCACAAAGACACTTCGTGTAACTTTTCTTTTCATTAGCACGTTTTGCTTTCTCAATTGAATTTTGTTTACTATTTCTTTTTGAAAAATACTTTGATTTGGCACATTTAACCTATCTAAATTTGGCAAAAACAACAATATATAGCTTTGATTTACAATCAACATGACATAGAACTATTTTCATTAATAATGCAGAACATCCGTCTATAAACATAAATACTTATTTGTTCTCTAGATGAAAAAATAACATTTAATTTCTTTTCAAAATGAACTTGATGATGCCATAAAGATTTTGTGTGTTGCACAGTGGTGAGCAGTGCATGTGCAGTGCTTTGTTGAGCTTACATTTGAGGGTTACCATATGAAAGGGACCTATGACATCTAATAAGTAAATACAATAAATAAATAAATGAATATATTTTTTAAAAAGAGCTTTTTTTCCCTCAGAGTGAAGGAACCTTTTCTCTCCTCTAGAAGCTTTTTAGTTTGTCACAAAAATACTACACTCATACTGAACAATGCGTCAGAGCTTGTACATTATTTACAGTGAATCACACGAGG
>JBBBVT010000003.1:13972875-13983915 GCA_037177035.1 Craterocephalus eyresii
CATCCATCCATCCATCCATTCATCCATCCATCCATCCATCCATCCATCCATCCATCCATCCATCCATCCATCCATCCCTCCATCCACTTGGTTCCTTTAGGTTAACATCTCTGTTGTTCTGCTGAAGACCCTGCTGGTGTCATGTCTCCTTTATCTCACTATTAGTGGGACCGCTGGGCTTCTGGGATCACCTAAAGCTTTTTCAATCATTTTACGTCTAAACAGTATTATCACAAAGGTTCACGCAGAAGTCTTTGTTTTTGCCCTGACATGCAGTGTAAATCCTGCAGTCTGCACAGAGATTTGCTCAACATGTTAGGAAGTAATTTCACCCGCCCAGCAGGTAGAAGGAATATTAGTGTTAATGGGGAGATGTTTCATATTTTCTCTTCCCAGACTTACACGCCAACTCTTTGACCTTGTCAGCGGTTTGCTGGTAAGACTACAGAAAGTTTACTGCATGCTGACACTATATGCTCTGCAGACGAAGTATTGTGGCTTTCAGTTTGATAAAAACTGTTTACTTCTTAACTGGAAAAGTAACTTGTGTCGTATTTTGGTGTGTAGATGGTGGGAGGGATTTATTCTCCCTGACAAGAATTTGACACAGATCAAACCCACAATTGCTTTTACATGCTGATGTTGCCAGAATTTTCAGAATTCACATAATTTCTATGAATTAAAATACTGAAGTGTCAAATGTTCCCTTGATATTTTCTTACACCTTGACAGCAGTTTCAGAAAAGGTCTGCGCTTTAATTTCAACTTATAATTGCTTTTAAAAGTAAAAAATTGTACCTTGCCAGGATGAAACTGAAATGAAATTTCACACAAATTCTCAATAAGTCAGATTAGTTGGTTGTTTGTGTTTAAAATAAGGAGGAAGCTGTCAGTAGCACTTCTAAACATGTTTTACATAAATGACCTTTAACTGGACGCCTCAGCTGCTGACTTATTAAACTGATAACCTGAATTATGACCTGAAAAGTTATTGTGTTTGGTAAGCCAGATTAACAAAAGACACAGTGGATACGTTTGAGCTGCCTTCTAAAGTAGATGCTGGAGCAATTCTGCTGAAAAAAGCTGTCTGCAGATGAGAGTGGAGGGTGAAACTGTTCATGTGAAAGTCTAGTGCTACATGGACAATTTTCATGTTTCACACCCAAAACAAGACTCAATTATCATCCTGCAGCTTTACTTGTGGATCCTAGACTTTGTTCGGTAATATGGGAAGAAGTCTTTAGTTGTCAGGTTATGAAACCAGAACACAGACATCCTCTCCTTTAAGATTAGCCTTAAAACTTTTCCTTTCTAATGAAGTTTATAGTCAGGGCTGGCTTGGGGGACCCTCAGACATTCATTTAGTTCAGTTGCTTTAAGCTCAGACAGCTGGGGGATGTCCCATGATGCACTGGGAGCTTCCCTCCATTTTTTCTTTCTCTCCTTCTTTTTCCTTACTGTGTATGCTCTCTGTGAGTGTTTCCAGTTTTAACTAGATTATAATTATACCACAATGAATTGTGGTGAAGTGGACTATGTCTGTAAAGTACTCTGAGATGACTTTGTAACTGTTTTTAACTTGATGCTTTTGTCGCTTTCTGTTTGTATTAGCTTGTTTAGTGTGTCTTTAGTGTAGAGTGTCTGTTGTGGTGATGCATGTGTGGCTAATTTTCTGCTGCCTATGTTGGCCAGGAGTCCCTGTGAGAAAAGTTATTGTATCTCTATGGGACCGTTCCTGGTTAAATAAATAAAATTGTTGTGAGTTGGTGTCATGCAAATAAAGCTGACTAGAACTGAACTAAACTGAATTGGTTGTTTTTGTCTTTGCAAACTAGACAATAGCTGAAATTTAATCTCTTATTTTTCTCTTAATCATTTTAAAACCAAACATGCGTGATATGAAGTGTCACTTAAAGTCTACAAAACAGGAAGTTGTGATGTTCGGCTTTGCTCTCTAACGAGCAGCTTTGCTGATGATTCCAGCTACATGTGAGATCGCCAGCCCATCATTTAAATGTTAAAATGATTCAACTACTGCAGAAGCAGAAAAAGGGTTTCTGGTTAAACCCCGGGACTTGTGCAGCAGTCAGGATCTGAGCAGTAGTGACATCAGTGTCATCGCTGATTACTGCTGTTCTGATGGGAAGGCGGCGCTGACACCAACACATTACAGACTCTTCCGTGTAAACTCACTTCTGTCCCAGAGAAGGATACAATTCTCGTCACCTGTCCGGTTCTTCGGAGGCCCCGGCATGTTGAGGAGAACTAGTTTGGCCTCTGAGGACTTTTTGATGATGACTTCGTTCAGCCGGAGCGCTGTGTGCATACGTCGCAGGTTGAACTGGTTCCTGTTTGAAGACGAAGCAAGGAGGAGGTCAGACTAATCTGTCGGATTACAGCTGAGATGTTATATATTTCAGAGCATGAAGACACAATTAACAGAGTTGATATAGTCAAATGACTCTTATTCCAACATTTTTTAAATGATGCTCATCTTGTCTTTGGGCTGACAAGATCAAGTTAAGATGTAGATGGAGTGCATGTGGCTTAGTACTTACAGGTTCTCCCACTCGCTGCAGCATGGTATGAGGAGAAACAGTGTTGTAGTTAATACATTCAGGAAACCTGGATGCTAGATGCTAAAAACAAATCCTGCCTAGAGACAATTTATCAGGAACAGGAAAGCGGTTCACCTTTACAACAGTTATTGGTTCATTGAGCTTTGCAAAGCACTCACGGCTTCATGTTGAAGATGTCTTTGATGCCCTCCGGTGTGGCGGCTCCGGGAGGCTTGGCCGCCTCGCCGTCACACTTCTCCGTCCAGGTCATCTGAACCTGCTCTCCAGGGCTCTGAGCCGCCTCTCCGGGGGTCAGGGGAGTGGCCGGAGTGGCGGGGCTGGCTGGGGTGGTGTTGTCGTGGATGAGCTGGACCTGGGCAGGGGGGGGCAGAGGGGGAGAGGCCGACTTTGACTATGAGACAGGAGGAAAAGAGGACGGATGTGGATTTACGTATGTGTTACATGGAAGGTTGAGAGAGCCACGGTTGAGGTGGAAATGTAGGTAAAGTCACAGAGAGCCACAGTGTTTGAGAGGGGAGAGGAAGAACAGGTGTGGTTAAGCAGCTTTATGTCATGTGTCTACTTTTTTTGATCACATGTTGTTAGAGTTTTAGATCTTTTAAACTATAAGTAAAACGGTTCCTTTACCTTCAGCTAACCTCGGAAATCTCCTTGTTTTCTGTTGTTACTACGTCTTAAATGATGATTTATTTATCTTTAGATGTTTAGTTAATATAAGCTTACCAGTAGCTTAGTTGCATCTAAAAGGAACCAGTTTCACCCACAAGTATTACTGAGGTTCAGAAATAGTAAGCCCAGAAGAAAAGCTGTAACCTGTCATTGGTGGATTAATTTTATTTAAGGAGAAGCCAGCAGTCATTTCAAAACACATAGTTTTCAAGCTACGCTAAATGTTGCTTCATATTACCTTTATCACAGTCAAATTATTCCTTTAAATCATAGATAGTTAATATGGTTCGATGCCTCAGGACTAGGGATGCAAATGATCAAGTAAGTCATTAACTGATAGTTGTTTCATCTTATCGATCGATTAATTGATAAGTGGCAATTTTTCTGATAAGCTGAATTTCCCTCTGAATGAGTAGGTTCTTGTCAACAAAAATGCTATCTTCAGAGAAAATGCAAATCATTTTCTTTTAGAAAACATTCATTCTTAACAGCAGGCAACAACACGTACACAAATTGAACACTGCAAACAAAGATATCATTGCTATAAATTTAATTTAGTATAATACATTAAATTATTAGTCTATGGTTATAGGACAGCTTCTCGTGTTCCCGTATGTGTCCATAAGACTTCTTGCGTCAAGCGCACCCTCATGCGGGTGGAATTACAGGCTCAAAACAATTAATTGCGATTAATTTATTTTAATCGAATAATTTCCAATCAACTATTAATTGATAATCGATTAATTGTCTGCATCCCTACTCTGGTCAGATTTTATAAATCACACATTCCTGAGTGTGTGTTGTTTTTTTCACATTGGCTTATTTTTCATCCAACTGTGGGACCATACAAATAAACATGTCACTCCGAAACCAAATCAGCTGTGTCTGTGTCCTGAAGAGCTTAATCCTACCTCTTCTTCGGGCTTCTCCTCCTTGCTGGCTGCAGGCGGCTCCTCGGTTACACTCAGCTGGGTGGTCACAGCGGCCGGATTCTTGCGGCGGATAGAGCCGCGGGAAGAATCTGTGATGCTCTGGATCTACAGAGACACAGATGAAGGAGGGAGAGATGCAATGAGTACTCTGCACCTACCAGAACATTTAACGCATTACCGTCAAAGTAAAATCCGCTGCACTTTTATGCGCATCGACCTGGAAAATCAGCTGCTAACAGTTTGGCACGAAGATCTGATATGACAAAACATAATGGCGCTGTCACACAGTTGCTGTTGTGGCTATGGATGGCTCTCTGATAGAGAGGATAAATATGGTGTCCTACTGCTCTGACATGACCTCTGAAATGCTTTTTTCTGCAGGGGATTCAGTGTCATGTTAAGTCAAATCAAGCCATGCAAAACCAAGTTAGCCTGTCAAGTCATGTCAAGCGTATGAATGCATGTTTGTGTGCATTTTACAAGAAATCTGTAACACAGACAAACTTCCTTACCTCCCTCTCCCGCTCAGTCTTGGTCAGGTTGATCTGTTTAAGCATCTGAGAGCGTTGCTCCATCACCAGGGTCTTCTCATAAGTGTAGGCAGAGATGTCGCTGTCGTGCTGTCACCATGAACGAAACGTCTTTTTAAATCAATTGGGCCACAAAATATTAGGGCTGGATATCAACCCTAATTTCCGAGAACTGATTCGATTTGATGCACAATAGCAAAAATGTATTCAATTTCAATAAATTTCTATTGGATTCAATATCGATTCATTTTCAGATATTCATGTAACACCAATATTCCTTGAATATTAGACATTCACACATAGTAGTTTTTACGAAACTCTGAAGCAATCTTTCAACCGTGTGTATTTTATATATATCTAATATTCATGTTTTCTTTAAAAAATATCCAGAAGCACTGGCATGTCACATACATAACTAATATGTATTTGTGAAAATAACCGAAGTTGCATGTTAAACAGAATACAGTGTTAACAGAAACACTACAGTTTAAAAGAAAGGCCAAATAAAAATCAAGCTTTCTTTAAAAAAAAAAAAAGATCTTTCTACTTTATGAATCAATTCTGGAATTTTTATTCTTAAATTGATTTAAATCGATTAATCGATTTTTTAAACCCAATCCTACTAGATATGCCGACGTATTTCTTAAGCGTAACCCTTCACCTCCTGTGCAGACCCAGCTCTTTACAAGCCGCCTTTTTACTCCAAAAACAAAGTTTAAACTAAAGTGATTGAACAGGACCTCTAAGTTGTGCATACGAAAAGTGATTTGGAGAATAAAAAAAGAACCGGAGAGAGTTAATTAAATTCCTGTCTCTGCATGCCTGAGCAGCCACTTCAAACAATCGACATCAGCAGGCTAATTGTGTGTTTGTAAGCTATGCACATTCAACCCCCCTATTTCCGGCTTTGGGAAGGTGTCAGGTCCCTTTACAATCTGACAAGCCCTTTGGATGACAAGCCCTTGAAACTAGCTGTATTTCCTGGTGTCCATTACATCTTTTAACAAGCTGCAGTGATCGCAGCATTCATTTCCTCTCTCCATGTAAAAGAAAACAAAAACATGAGTTGTGTTTACTGAAGCAACTGATCAAACCTCAGGCAGTGCTGGATTTTCTAATTACGTCCCCAGCTGACTACTTTTGACTTTGAAGTGCTTATAAATGCACTTTAATGAGACGTGTGTTGTTCTGCTTATACAATAGTGTTTACAGCCATCAGAGAACTCACCATTTCCACAACTTCCACCAAAGCGCTGATACGGAGATGATAGAGGAACGTGGTCAGGTCTTTCTTCATCTGGATGCTGTTGTCGTCCATCTGGGCTACAGTGAAGATGCGCATCTTGCACTTCCTCCAGACCTGAAGAGAAACAGCATTGTTATGTATTTGCCGGCGTTTATCTGTCTGTCTGTCTGTGTGCAACATAACTCACAAAGTTAGGGACAGATTTCAATGAAACCTTCAGGATAGTTATTAAATGATACAGGGAACAATCGATCAGATTTGGGTGAAGATTCAGAAGAAATCCTGGATTCTGGATCCCCTTGAAATTTTCGTTAATATTGTGGTCAATGGAGCATAAAATATTGTTCTTCAATATTTCGATCGATTGTTGACTGATGTTCATGAACCTAGAGACACTGATTAAGGGTGTGGTTCTCTATTGCATCACCAATATTGATCCGCATCCAGAATGCAAATTTTATCGTGATTTTACGGATTTTTAGCCTACTGTGCATTCAATATTATAGCTAGAAATTTCTAACAAGGACCATCTTATACAGGATTTAGTGTTGCACCAGTAGTATGTTAACGGATTTGCTTTATCTTTAATATCCAGTGAGAAAGATCGAGATGAAATATGAGTAAATCTCCACAGAAAGCACAGTGTTTCTTTTTATGTTTTCAATAATATTTCACATGCATTATGTCTACCAAGGAGGTTATGTCGAATCTATGAAAAGAAAAATGCTTCTGGCTGTTGTACATAGACATTTCCTAAAGATAAAAAAATTGGTCATAGGCCTATATAATTGTCCATATTCATACCACCCACTGTAGTATGTTCGCTGCATGGTGGATGCAGTTTGGTCTGTGTAGTTATTATTTGGGAAATCTTCGGTCCATGTTCTGGTTTTTGCATGTGGAGACTGTGGTGCTTGGCGGAGCTCGGCGCTCACTGAGTGCTTTTCTAGTTTTTATAATGTGATTAACACATCACACGGACCTTTTCTAATGTTTCAGATTGCTGGACTGGCAACTGCTGATCTTGTGTTCGCTTGTTTATCTTTGTTTTGCAGTGGAAACTACTGCACAGTACCTTGTGTTGGCGGAGCAGGAAGGGCAGCAGCATCAGCATGCCTCCATCGTGGACGATCCACCACACATCGATGTGACCCTCAGTGAAGCGCTCGCCGTTGGATGGGAAGGCGGAGATGTTCTTCGGTACGAGCAGGGCATGGTGAGCTGCAGTGGTTTCTCTGACCAGTTCTGCAGCGTGCAGCGGCACATGGAGAACAAACGTGTGTCAGGCGTACAGAAGTGTAAATCTGTGGCTAAATATTTAGTTTTCCTTTTGGGTGTCTTGGTTGAAGCACATATTCTCTTTTTTCTGCTGTTATAGCTTCTTATTTTAGGAGTACTACATTATAGGATGTTTTTTTTCACACATCCTGGAACTAGGATGCCCCAGTTTGTCATGAAAGTGTGAAGCCTGCTGATTTTACTGGAGTATTTACAGTACGCAGCATCCTGCTAATTTACCAGGAAAGTTGGCAGTTTTTTACCGTGAACCGAACTTTTTTAGTCTTTTCTTCTCAAACAGCTCACCAATGAAGTTCCTCCAGTGCTGGTGCTCGTCTCCTTGCTTCCAGTTACGCGGCCAGCCGACCAGCACGGCGTTGTGTTTCAGGCCTCCCAGCCCACTGGCCTGGAGCAGATGTGATGTGGCATCACGGAGGTTTGAGGACACAGTGACCTGGCAGAAGCCCTTCACCTTCTCTGTCTCCATCAGTTTACGCAAAGCCTGAAAAAAGTAAGACAGAAAAAAAATTAAATATGTCAAAGATTTCTATCAAAATATGAAACAACTAAATAAAACCTTGGATTAGGAATTTGTAGGTTTAAATAAATGTTTAAATCGATTATTTTGTCCATATTTTGAATGTTCTTAGAAATCAGGGATTGTATTTAACCGATGTGCATGTATATGATTACAGAAATTTTACTTAAACCTACTCTCTTGGCTGAGACAGAGAAATTTAATAAAGTAGCCTCACACTGATAAATATCCAGCAACTCTATTCAACAATATCTATGGCTAACAGAAACATGAGCTTTTTTGCATTTTCATTGCATTTCAGTAATTTTATTAGCCTAAAATGGATGATTCTTGGTCTACTTCTAATAAGACAAAGCATCGTGCAGCAGAATGATGATGAATTCTGATGTCCTAAGTTTGAAAGCTGTCATTAGACTATTTATGGCTCCTTGCCTGCTCTGCACGCTGGGCCTGGTCAGCGTTCTCCAGGAATGTGCCCTCCAGAGCCGTTCCAACAATTGTTAGACCTTTGCCTGCCTTCAGCTGGTTGGTCAGAGACAGCAGACGAGGCTGCTCCACATTCTGCTCTGCGTCTGTACTAACCAGCACCAGCAACTGGGGCCTGAAGAGCAGAGAGATCAAAGGAAGAGGAAGGAAGCAGGGAAGAAAAAAGCTGTGAGAAGGAGAAAGACGTAAATAAAATAGTGCGAAAATGGCTAAGCTGGCCATGTTAAAGTTATTGTTGGGAAAGAGAAACAAAGGAAAAAAGCAAAAAAGGCTTCATGTGTTAATTTGTATTCGCAAACACTCGTTAGACAGCAGCGATGACTGACCATGTGCAGACATGTTGTTCATTTCTATATTAATGGCATAACAGTGTTTCGTGTGCCGTACCTCCAGTTCTTGGTGTGGGGGGGTCCTTCTTCCAGTCGCATGAGCGCGTAACGTGCAGCGCTGAGAGACAGGCCTCGTATCCCATCACCCCATTCTTTCTCCGCACTGTGATAAACACAAGAGCCAATCCATATTTGTTAGATAAGAACAACAGTTTTTCAGCTTCACACTGAATTTGGACAGTGACAGTGATGTAATCGACCCACCAAAACAAAATCCACTTACCAGTGACAGTCTGACATAACGCAACGTGATTAAAGATGATCATCACCAGTTATGGTCTCTAGCATAGGGCATCAAAACCCTACATGTGCAGTATGCACTGCCTTTACAAATAAGTGTGGATTGATTACTGAATGGGCCTCCAAGGCAGGAGATTAGGAGCTCCTGAGGTTAAAGGTCTGCTGGAAATAACAAACAATGCAAGTTTCTAGAAAGTCACATAACTCAACGGGATCTACTGACCACATTTAAAACTTTGACTCCTTACAGCAGTTGTGCTTTAAGGAAAGTTTACAGAGCCAATGAACACTTTCACATCCCGGGAAGTGACAGAAGCTACAGTCTGGGACTAGAGCAAAAACAGCAGTTTTCCATTAATCCCAATCCCCGGGTGCTGACATGAGAGCATCTTGCTTTTAAATTCAGCACACACACACTCATTACACAAATGCAGGCAGTCTCTCCCGGGGTCGCGTTGAACTCACCCTGCAAACTCGATGTACTTGTAAATGGAGCCAGCAATCACCATGGCGACAATGGCGTAGTACCAGGAGCAGATGAACATAAGAGTAAGACACAAGCTCATCCCCAGGAAGGACAGAGCCCTATATAGTGAAACAGAGACATTCAAACATCTAAAGTTTTTCTTTTCCTTCTTCTTTTGCAGCCTTTGAACTAACCAGTGATAGAACTTGAAGCGCGGTCTCCAGTTTGGAGTCCTCAGCAGCGTCTGGAGAGCGCAGGCCAGATTCACGAACATGTAGCACATCAGGAAGAACCTGCAGGAAACATGTCAAGTTACATGATGGGATTCACCACACGCAGTCCGACGGGTTCGTTACCAAAGTGTCTTCTGTGTGAGGAGATAAATCCTGAACCCATAAAATCTGACATTTCCCTTTAAGCAAATATCCGGGGACTGGCTGCTGTGAATTTTTCCACAGTGGTGTTTAAAATTCATTCATACTGCTTATGATTCAGGGTTGAGGAGAAGCTGGAGCCTATTCCAGCAATTAGCAGGTGAGAGGCAGGTACACACTAGACCGGCTGCCAGTCCATCGCAGGGCCAACACAAAGAGACAAACAACCATTCACACCAATGCCGAGGGAGAATTTAGCTATTCATTGACCTAACATGCACGTCTTTGAATGGTAGGAGGGAGCCGGAGTCTCCGCAGAGAAGCCAGGCATACTCGGAGAGAACAAGCAAAGTCCGCACAGAAAAGACACCATTCAGTCAACCAGCGACCTTTCTGCAACGTCATAGTGCAAACCACCACACCACTATGATTTTTCCCAGTCCAGGTAAATCAAAAGTTTCAGTTCTCACATGGAGAGGATGGGAGCCACTGCATCCAGGGAGGCAATGAGGATGCCGCTCTCACAGATGCAAGCTGTCAGAAGGAGGGACCATGTGGGCTCGCCATTGGCCTTCCCATGGCCAAAAATCTAGAGGGCCAACAGAAAAAACAAACATTTCCACAACTGCTACTTGAATGTGCCTGCAAGAAGTCACTGTTGATTTGTTCATCGCTACATGGTGAAGAAAACAAACGGACCCGAAGGGCAGGCACGATGCCGTCCTTGGCGATGGCCTGAAGGAGACGGGGAGCTCCCGTCAGACTCTGAAGCCCCGCCCCGCAGGTGGAGAAGAAAGAGCCGATCACAATCACCCATGGTGACGGCCAAGCCAGTGTGCCGATCACCAAGTTGCCGTGGACACCTTCACCAAACCTGAAATAGTTCAACAGCATGACTGTAAAATTTCAAACAGCATCCATCTTAGTGTGGAAAGCACATTTAAGAACAATCGCTTCTTTTCAAGCTGATCCCAGATAAGCTGGATGGACTTACTTGTCTCTGAGCACCACCCCCTCGATGCAGGCACCAAACAAGATCACACTTGACATATCTGAACAGTTGTTGATCAGAAAAACGCACTTAAATGAACACACAAAAACACAGATGTCATGTGTTTCAGATAGGTGATATCTTATACTCTGAGATGAAACCTGTTTCTTTTAGTTTATTAGTTTATTTTATTCACACCCAGACATAAGAGAGAAATACAAACAAATATCTTTAAGAAAGAAAAATTTATAGGTGTGAAATGGGTCTCCCCAAAGAAGCTACTTAAAGCTTATAGAAGGGGGCCCAGATTCAATAGCTGAAC
>JBBBVT010000003.1:13984015-13997400 GCA_037177035.1 Craterocephalus eyresii
TTATAGGTGTGAAATGGGTCTCCCCAAAGAAGCTACTTAAAGCTTATAGAAGGGGGCCCAGATTCAATAGCTGAACAGTGGGCAGGCAAAAAGTAAATAAATAAATAAAGAAGAAGAAAAGAATAAAACAATTATAACATAAACTAGCTCTATCCACAGCAAATAACCAATTAACATACAATAGGCATTCAAGTATCATAGCAAAAAGTAAAGTAAAAATATATAGTAAAGTATAAGTATAAATATAAACCCAACAGTCTAAGTGACAAGTTTCACAAATGTTTAAATAATGCAGCAGAAGATAAGTTATAATATAATATACATATATACAGACATATACACAGTACACATATATACATACACACATATACAATACATATATATATACACATACACATACATACATATACATACACATGCACACACATATACATATGAAGAAATAAAACAAAAAGGAAAAAATTCCAAACATTTGACAAGAGCTTTATAATTTCAAAGATTTATAGACAAAATTCAGATGGAATTTAGCTCCAAAAAGAACATGATTAGTGGTATGATGATAAAAGCTGCTTTTTTAGGACAATTTTTTTAAAAACAGAGAGAGAATTTGACATTCTAAGAGTTTCATCAAGTTCATTCCAGACCTGTGGTCCTCTGGACACAATGCCTAGACTTGTACGTTTTAGTCTGCGTTTTTTTCCAGTAATTCTGTTTTTATTCTTAGTAGTGTTAGTATGAGTGGGATGAAAGACCAGAATGAGATTGCAGAATCTGTAACTAATTTGATGGACAACCTGATACATAACACAAGCATTCAAATAGTAATCAAATTCAGTGAGCCTTAAAAGATTAAAAGCATGAAAAAGGGGTCTTGTGGGACAGTTAAACTTTGCCCATGCCAAGGCACGAATGGCCTTTTTTTGTAGAGTTACGATCTTACTTAAATGGGTGGGAAAAGTATTACACCAAATGATATTACAGTCACTGAGATGAGGCTCGAACAGTGTTTTGTACAAAGTAAGGAGTGCAGAGAGTGGAAGAAAATGTCTTAAATTAAAAAATAAAGTTGTATATCGATATTTCGATACTTTTGTGGTCAAAAATTCAATGTGGCATTTAAATTTGAGAAACTCATCATTAAAGATCCCCTTGAATTTTGTAGAAGTGACTCTTGAGATTTCCTGTCCATTAATTGTGAGATTTATTTGTTGTATATCAGGTTTGTTATGAGAACGAAAGAGAATATAATTTGTTTTATTGATATTTAAGGAAAGTTTATTGCAGCAAAACCAAGCATCTATTTTATTAAGTTCACAATTTATAGTTTGTTCAAGTGTGTTTGGATTTTTATGAGCATAAAACAAATTTGTGTCATCCTCAAATAATATTTTGTGTAACACGGATGAGGAATTCACAAAATCATTAATATAAGGAATAAAGAGAAGTGGTCCTAAAATAGAACCCTGAGGAATTCCATGTGTGAGAAGTTTACATGATGAAGTTTGATTTTTGATAGAAACATATTAGTATCTATCAGATAAATAGCTAGCAAACTAATCTAAGGCCAGGCCTCTGATTCCATAATGTTTTAATTTATCTAGTAAGATATCAAAATTGATGGTATCAAATGCTTTGGATATGTCTAGGAAGATACCAATACCATAACAATTGTTCTCAAGTGCATCGTTTATATTTTCAAAAAGGTCAAGTACTGCCATTTCATTAGCATTTTTCTTTCTGAAGCCATACTGCTGTGGAACCAATATATTTAATCTATCAAGATAACCCATAAGTCTACTATGTACTATTCTTTCTAAGACGTTAGAGAGAGTGGGCAAAATGGAGATAGGACAATAATTACTCAAATCATTCTTATTGTTAGATTTAAAAATTGGAATAATTTGTGCTATTTTTAATGTTTGGGGTACTACTCCAGAGAGAAGAGATAAGTTAATACAATATGTAAGTGGCTCAATGATAATATTTATGATACTTTTCAGGATATTGCTAGAGGTCTCATCTGCGCCAGCTGAACTGAACTGAACTTCACCTACAGAACTCTATTTAAACATTTAGAAACATTTCCTCCAGAAAACGCATTCAGTCACTGATAAATTGGATAAGTGTCTTAAATCAGAGCATATTCAATTCTGCTTTTTATTTAATTAATTATAATTAACAGCAAGAAAAACTAAAAATATACACAACAAAATACTACTGTAAGAAAAAAGGGAAATCTCTTAATCAAATAAATAAAAAACTGAATACATAAACTGATTTAGAAGCCCAGTCAAATGTCATCCTCCATTAGTGATAAGTGCATAAATTTGGACCAGTGAAATTAGACTGGCATCACAGGAATTATGGCCTTTCCCAAATTAAAATGTTGACCTTTAATAGTTAGGCTCCCTGGAGGCCAATCACAGGGCTTTTTTCTGTTGGAGAGAACAACACCTTAATTCATATAACTATGAATGCCTGTCAGAGTTAAACCATGAGCCTCCCATAGCCGTTAAACTAAAAATACTTAAAACTCCTAAAGAGTGGAAAATATCCCTTAGGTTCTCTGATTGCTGTATCAAGTGAGCCTTGAAAACCTGTAGAGGGTGAAAGTGAAAGGATACAGACAGTGGAGGTAGTGGTGATGGCTGCAATGGTTCCAATGGGGATTGACTTCTGGGCATCCCGCAGATCTCCGGAGCGGTTTGATCCAGCCATGATACCTAAGGTGAATTATCAGTTTAGAGATTTATAGTCACACACATGTTTCTACAGTACATGAAAGAGTCGGATGTTTAAGCAACCTCAGGAATGACACACAAAACTCTATGAACTAGCAATGCAATTAAGCAAACTGAAACATCAAAAATACTTTATTATACTATATTTGTAAAAACAATGTTCACCTGTCACTGAAGGGAAGTAGATGCCAACCAGCAATGTGAAGAAGCTGGTGATGTCGGCCAACACGTAGCGGTTAGAGTTGGTCAGAGGATCATCCTGGCTTTCCACAGAATCCATGTTAGTCTTGGCAATCAGGTCCCCCTTCTCATAGTAGGTCCCAAACAAGTTCTCTGCGTTGGGAATACAAAGTTGTTGAATCAGGGGAAATTTGTACAGAAGCCCTCTTTACCAAATTCAGATCCAGTTATCTATCAGTTGCGATTATATATGATTTTCTTTCATCCTTTCCTTTTAAGGAAAAACAAATCTTAGCCTTGAGCTTTATTTATCAACTCAGGGATCATTAAGAACTAGTGCGTAAACTGTGAATCCTTGGGTGTCCTCTATAGTACCGATACCATAATGGTGAACTAGAATGTAGCTGAGGGACATTTTCTCAAAACAACCAGTTAGTTTAGCTTAGCACAAAGGTGTGAAACAAAATGATCAGTACAACTCAGTAAATCACAAGTTAAAGGAGGGTAGATTTAAAGGCCCATTTCATCGAAACGGTAAACATACAGTATATGAATTATAATCTGTATTAAAAGTATGTAAAAATTCAATATTCATACCCTATTTGTAAAATTCCCTGTCCCTTTTGTCAGACCACAACCTCAGTGGGCTGTTAATTTTACCAACACGGATGTTAAAAGAGTCTTTGTTAGCCATGAAAATAAAAGGTCACATAGATCTTCTTTGATTCAGAGCTTTAAAACAGTGAAATACAAACATGTTCAAGAGGGGAGAATAATTTTTAAAGGGTACCAGCTTAACACAGGGTTTACTTTTAAATACCGGAGTTAAATAAGGTAAAGCTAGCTCCAGGCTTTCTGTTAGCTGAGGGTTTCAGTAGGGCCGGGGATAAAACCTGATTTTCTACTGTTTTGTCTCAGTGAAGCTTGATCTTATTCTACATTTTCTTAAACTTGTGTCAAAGGATAGAAACTGTTTTGCTGCATCATGTATAAAAGACATGTTGATGTCTGAGAAATAGCTCAAGCAACAGCATTAAAGAAGTGAGAATCCCAGACATCGTTAGGTTGTGACTTATGATGGCTTTTTGAGGCAACTGCTGTAAAATTGCAGAAACTGTAAAACAGAGAAAGATACTTCGTAGACATTTTTTTTAACTATCTTTGATCATAATTTATGATCAATCCAATCTTTTTCTTTTCATCACATGTTTAACTACGATAAATGACACATTGTTAGATCCAACATCGGACTAACCTGCCAGGATCCCACTGGTGACCCCGGGGATGCCCTGGATCTGAGTCACATTGTTAGCGGCAAAGTAAGCATCACAGGTGGCGTTGAGGAAAGGTGAATCGCAGAACCTGCGCCACAGCTCGGTGGTGACCGTCCCGTTAGCTGTCTCAATCGTCTTGGCACAGACATCAAAAGCCTTCCACACCAAAGTCCGGTTTCCCAAGATACACACACTGGGGGAAAGACAAAAAAATAATCTTCATTAACAAAACGCCAAATCTGACCCTTTTTGATTTGAATTCCCGATTTGTTTGTAATGTGATTGTGCAACCACCAACAAGTCAAACTAAAAATCAAGTGTTTAAGAAAAACCCTAAAGGAGTTAGTCAGAACATCCTTTTCTTTCTTTTTTAATAACTTTCAAACTTTGGCTTCAAGCAGAAGTTGCTCCCCATAAAGCAGAATAAAAGCTGAAACACTAGTCTCTGTTAATATATTTGAAGTAAAACCGAAGGTTTATAGTTAATTTAGCATTAAACTGATATGACTGATATGACGCACCAGCTTTGTCTATGGCATTATGTGTAAGATGCCGACGCATAAGTTAGGGTCTGCTTACGGGAAGTCAGGAGCATCGATGCCGGTCTTGATGACTCCGGCGTAGACTGCCAGGATGGAGAGAATGACGCAGGCCAGGAACACTAGAGCCAGCTTATTGACATACTTCACGCCAACAAAAACTACAGTGGCCATGGAGGTGAGCAGGATGGTGCCGTAAACACGCATGTTGTTCAGCAGGGCGGCCTCTGCCTCAGCGCCCTCCAGACCCTCCAGGGGAAAGATGGCCGCTTTGGGCGCTATGTAGATCTGAAGAAAGAGCAAAATACACCGTCATTTTCTTTCATAGCCTTTCCATACTATCTCATGATTGCTTCTGGGCATCGTAGAGGGTGTTGTTGAGGCAGCGCCTGTGTTTCTCATCCACCTTCACTTCTCACTTTCCCTGGCCTGTCTGGGGATTTAAACTGGCAGATTTAAGATCACAAACCTGCTTCTCAAGCTCACCATTCAATGCACAATTTAATGCGTTTCATCCTGGGTTAAAAAAGGAACAAAAAAAGGAAGAGAAATGTAATGAAAGAGGCGAGATGGGGCCGGGGTATGAGGTGAGTGAGGATGGAGGAGTATATTTCTAAGTGTGAAAACATGTGATGCCCACATTAATCGCCCTCTACAAGAACTTTAAAAAGATCAGTGGCTGCTATTTAAATTCAGCTTAATTAAAAAAACTCAACCATGGTATTATCATTGTATATTAGCTGCCAATATTACACAATTACTATTCCTTAATCTAAGAATAGTCCCAACATACTCTACAAAAAAGTATACCCGCAATTAGTCCATCAGTTTCTGTCATCAGCCTCGAATGAGTCACACAGTGTTGTTACATAAGCATGGGAATTTCTGTCTTATTTTTAAACCATCATCAGGTTTCCTCCGCACAAAATCCTTTCTACAAAGGACTACACGAGAACGAGAACATGCAGACAGTCATGGACTGGTTTGGACATGTGGCTGCTCTGATGCTAATAGCAGCGTATCACTAGGCAAACAAATCCCCTGCCTCTCCAGAAACCGTTCATGTTTAAAAATAGCATCTTCAGTTTATGTTCTCGGCTTGCTTGGGAGGATGAAACATATTTAAATCAACCTTCTCCAGATCCGCTCCTCACAATTTAGCAGGGATTGTTATTTTAGAATGGAAACTAAGCCAGCTTTGACCCAGAAGACAGAATTAACCTCCAGGCACGATCAAACTCCGCAGAATGGATTGAGGCAGCCAGAAGGAGTGAAAAATGCAGTGGACCAAAGTGCTGACAACCGTTTCAAAGAATGGACTTGTTTCCTCACCAGTGTTTTGATTTAGGCGTTATTACTAAGTCACACATTAATTAACAGCATGGGGGTTGCAGTGGAAGCAATATGTAATATTAATAGGGAAAAGGAGGAGGAAGGGGATGAAGGCCAAGATAAAAACATTCAGACATTTCTGCAAATAATCTGAACTCGCACTAAAAAACATAGTATGCGAGGTAAAATGGC
This sequence comes from Craterocephalus eyresii, assembly GCA_037177035.1. Taxonomy (NCBI): domain Eukaryota; kingdom Metazoa; phylum Chordata; class Actinopteri; order Atheriniformes; family Atherinidae; genus Craterocephalus; species Craterocephalus eyresii. Next base: position 13,990,274 of record JBBBVT010000003.1, read on the forward strand.
CTGAAAGTGCAGCAAGGAACAAAATGAACTGCATCACGCAAAGCTCTAAGGGCTTGATTTTGGTTTATTTCCTGTCCTGTTTGCACAGACAGCAAGGATTACAAGAATATCAAAAAGTCCACCAGATTTAAATTCAGCCCAAAATAACATGTTTGAACTGATGCACATGAAAAGGGGTTTATGTGGGGTTATTTGGCCCGGTCCACACTGATTCCAGACCTCATGTGCTCGTGGACAGCTGTTTGCCTGATTAGAAAATTTGAGCCAATCAGAGGTTTTGTAAAAGGGATTAAAAATGAAGGGATCATCCTCCTGCTGCTGAGCAACAAAAATAGTGACAGGCACGGATGAGATTAACAAGCAGCAGAGGTTGCTATAGGAACACTGCAACAATAATATCTCAACATATTCCTGTTGCTGTTGTTGGAGCTGGAGGATAAGACTGATCACCCATACATAACATGAATTTAATGATGGTAAAACCTGATATATATAAAATAACAACTGCTCTCACTCTCAGTAGACATCAGTGGCTGATTGTTAGATATCGCAGTGAAGCAGCCGTTGATCCCTGACTTTTTGTGACTAAAATGTTGCCTCCAGATGTTCTTGGAATGTGATGCCTTTATGTATAACCACTATAATTGGATCTAAGGGCTCATATTTAACAGAAACTCCTGTATAATTTTGCCAACTTCATCCTAGGATGAGTGTGATGTGATGTTTTGTCATGTTCTTTTCATCACAGGGAAGGAGAAACTATGACTAGAGTGGTAAATCCCTAGCAATCAGTTTACTCTGTCAGTGGCACAAAAAGGACGGGTTCACACAAACACCGACGGAAGACGTTTCTTACCAGAAGCAGCTCAATGGCTCCCAGGATGTACATGGCTCCAGCATACGTGGTTCCCAGGTAGAAACAGATCCCCACTGCTCCCCCAAACTCAGGGCCCAGCGAGCGGGAAATCATGTAGTAGGAGCCCCCCGCTGCACACAAACACAAAGTCAAATGTTATGTGGTACTTATGTGACTTTTATGTTAGAGTGAACATAATTTCTTCTGCGCAAAGCAATAACATGAAGCACCTGAAGCATTTCTGCTCATTTCTGCTCAAGCTTTTACATTTGCATACCACCTGTTTGGATTTGCACAGGATAATTCACGCTGCCCCTTTTCACCCTACGAAATGTCAGGCTAAATGACTGTCATGATGCTGCTAGACAACACAGCAAATGTTTGAAAGTTATTTAACTCTCTGATTCGTGGTAGAAATTCCTATGTATTTAAAAATGTATCTAATTTTTCAATGCAGATATTTAATGTACTCTTACCTTCTCCTTTAAGAAGGTTGAAGTAAAGTGATTACATCTGTAATTGTGATTAATCCTTATCAGTTATGACTGTTTTAATAGCTCGAAGATTTTTTTCAGCTGTGTCAAAATGCTTTCCAGTAGTTGTAATTTTGGCTCTGCTGGTTTTGTAACAGACACCACGGCATCTCGACACAAAGCTTATGTATTTGTGCGGAGCCATATGCAAACTAATTAATTAGGCATAAATAAATAAACCTTAATCAGCACTTTGCAGAAGCATAGAGGTTTCTACCATTTATAAGGCAGACAGATATAATTGGCATCCAGATCTGTGCTCCTCTGCAGGCCTGTAATTTGCTGTGACCCCTGCAGAATGAACACCAACTGGTAAGACACAGGCCATCATTACAGTATAACCCCCACATTACAAAATGTAGCTGCACTGCGTGTGTACATTAATGCGTCTTCATAGAGATACAAACATGCAGACTCAGATTTTCATGGTGGGCATTTGGCTGATGGTTTATTTTTGTGTAAATAATGTCTGACGACAAAGTTGAAATGCACAAGGCAGCACACTAAAGCTCTTAATGTGTTTGCAGCTATCAAGCTGCGCTGGGAGTAATGTGCCAAAAGCAGTCAGTGAAAAGAGAAATTTAGAAGCGGACAGCTTCAAACAGAGATGACTGTGTGGCGCCAGCGTCTGCTCACTCACCTGGCACCACTCCATTGGTAGCGATGGCACTCATTGAGATGGCAGTCAGCATGGTCTACAGGGAGAAGGAGGGGAGAAAAATTAGATGTTAATTGTCAGATTTTGTATATTCTGCGATTAAGAAGCATTGATTACTGACTTCCTCATCTTTTCTGCCTTAAGAAGTACATGTCCAGTGAAAACCAGTTTTAACACCATAACAGATTTATCCCATTACCAGCAAAGATCTGGAGGACATCTTACACCACCTGGATTCCTCCTCTTGATGTTTGGACATCCTGCCCACAGGTTTCTCAAAAAGATCTAAAAGAATTATGGAGTTAGATCTTTTACAGGTTGTGAACATACCAGAGCTGCTGAGAGCCGCTGTAATAAAGCCTCTACCAAAAAGCAACAATTTACACAAATGAACAACAGGCCGATCTCAAATCTCCTGTTTTAAGTTGGATAACTGAAAAAGATGTTTTTTTGTTTTTTTTTTACCACATAAATGTCTTTTTAACACAAAACAACTATAATGCCATCCAGTCAGGTTTAAGATAGAATCACGACACTGACACTGCTCTTTCCAAAGTCATTAATGACAAATGTTCTGACGGATGATGGAAAAATGTCAGTGTCAGTTTTACTGGACCTGCATTTAGTAAAGCTGACCACCACATATCATTCCAACGATCAGAAAACTGACTGGACACTGTATTAAACTGGTTCTAGACATACTTAGAGAACAGGAAGTTCTTTGTGTCAGCAGGCAAATTCACATCTGAGCAAACAAGAATTATGCAAGGCAAGGCAAGTTTATTTAGCACTTTTCAGGTTCAAGACAATTCAAAGTGCTTTACATGTGGTGTTCCCCAAGGTTCCATCATGGGGCCTCTTCTTTGTCACATCCTCACACTTCGATTGGCACAGATAAATATAAATATATATATATAATATAAATATAAAGATAAAGAACAACAAAGTTAGTTACCTTAGCGATGCAGACGAAAAATAGATTTATTTTACAATGTCTCTAAGAGACTGAGAGGCCACAGGGTTGCAGAATTAGAAGGAGGTGTGATTCATAGCTTTGTTTTAGGCTACACGCAGTATACAACAGCAAACCTTTCAGTTTCCCATCTTTCATAAAGTTAGTTGGGGCTAGCTTCTGTAACATTGTATAACAGCATCATGTTGTCTAACGAAAAAATCGGTTAGACAACTGCATCTGATCCATAACTCTGCTGGTCAAGTCCTCACTAAGACCAAGAAAGTAGATTGGTCCAGTTCTGAGGTCTTTACACTGGTTTCCTGTCCAATCAAGTTCTGATGAACCCTTGACCCAGTGTGAACCTACCAGACCTCCCAATTCATCTGGATCTGGTCTCTTATCAGTTCCCACAGAGAGAACCAGACATGGAGGAGCTGCGTTCAGCTTCTATGATCCACATGTGTGGATCAAACGGCCATAAAGTATCAGATCAGCAGAAACGCTCCATTTATTTAAATCCAGGTTAAAGACCCTTCTGTTATCTGCTGCTTTCAAAAGTTTTTATTTAAAAATCCAAACATGTATTGTTTATTTCAAGCTTGAACTTTTAAACTTGATCGTGTTTCTGATCTGATGTAATTTCTTTCTCCCTTCTCCCTTTTTTACTTTAAATGACCTCTGCACACGGCTGTAATGCTTTTAATCTTTTATATAAAGCAAACTGAATCGTCTTGTGCGTTAAAGGGGCAATACATATAAACTTGTCTTGCTTTTAAAAGGTTCAAAGTTGCATTCAGAGTTGTTTCTCCTAGACGATCAACTAAAGCCTGATGTATGGTATAACTTTGAAAAGTAATGCTCTCCATGAGCAGATGTTACAAAGTTCATAAACTAGATGTAACTACTAAACTCGATGGGGAATTTGCACCTCTGCTAGCAGCTCTGTGACTCTGTAGGTGCAGCAGCACTTTGAGCTCAATGTTAATGTCAGCAAGCTAACACACTCATGATGAAAATGAGTGCTGACATGCCAGCAGGTACCGTTTTAATCACATCAGCCCAAAGATTGGAAACAGTGAGCCTGACTCATACTTTAACATTTAATTATTATCACGAAATTCAGGATGCAGCTGAGACTGATGGGAACTGAATTAGCCCTGGATGTGTTTGCTAATAAACCAAAGTAATGGACAAATTAAATGTCTGACTTGATTGGTTGCTTTTATTGATGGCAATCGATGACAGTTTTTTGCAAATTTATATGAGATTAAGACTTAATTAAGACTGGAAATAAAAAGTACATCATTAAAACCTCACAAATGAACTTTGCACCAGGTGCCCCCTAATGAAGGCTAACTGGACATCTGTTTTGCATCCTGTCTTTTCTCTGAGCTTCCTCCAGTTATTAGAAGTCAACTCTCATGTTGATTGTAATCTCTTGCTTTATCATTTCTTCTCTTTCTTTTCCTCACTTTGTCCAGAAATGTGCTCTTGGGTTTCGGGCTGTGCTGAATCGACCATGGTGTGTGTACAAAGCGGCCAGTTCATGGATATCTGATTGCTGGTTTGGCTCTGTAAGGCTAAAAAATGTTATGAAGAGTGGCTTATCAGCCATGGGAATTTTGCACTGGAATTTAAGCACCTGAAATGTGCATAATAAATTAATTTTACAGCTGTAAATATATGGAGTTTTACTTTAATGTAATGTTGACAGATAGAAGCAGATTATGAAAAGAAAATGACTAAATAAGAAGCTGCTGAACGTAAGAAAAATGACAGGAATCACAAACAAGCTTATCTATATTGCACATTTCATGTAGAAGACAATTCAAGATGTTTCACATAAAACAATGGAAGCATTTCAGTGGGGTGCAAAAGGAGCCATAATAAGTATATTAAAACACAAAAACAAAATTTTAAAAGAAATATGTACAGTAAAAACCAAAGGAAGAAGGAACCATACATTGTTAGACATTCCTTTAATTTCTTCAGTAATTAATTAATCATGATCTGAAATGTATAAGCTCATAATAACACCTCTACAAATAAGACAGGTGGGGTCAGAGGAGATTCCTCTGATCTGTATGAGCGGCAGTTGCAGCTCAGTTTCTGCAAGTAGCAGATAGTGCAGCTGGAAACACAGGCACGACACGCTAGAGCCGGTTGTGGAACAAAGTATGTGCACAAATTGAAGCATTTTATCTAATAACATCCTATTGTTAGTGACATAAATATAAAGTCGCCTCCTTTTGACAAGGTTTGTCTAAACATAATCCTGATTTCAACTTTCAAACAAATGATCAGGTTTTTTGTAAAGACCTTGTTCCAGGAGTTCAGTTATTGCCACCCACCGCTCATAAGAAAATAATCTGAATCAGACTGATGCACATCTGCATTTCTGCAGCATTTTGTCATTTAAATCATTAGGCTTAATCCTCGGGCTATCATTAATGTCTGTATATCACTGCCATCTATCTGATAGTCGATGAAATATTTCTGAGGGCCACAAAGTCGACTGATGTGCCTCCTAAAGGCAATGTCATCATAAAGAATTGTTTGCCACCATCAAAATGTTATGTCTTCCCTTATTTAACAAACACTTTGCTTTACATGACATAGCAAATGAGTGATAAACTCTGTAAAATCGTTTATTAGGGAAAACCAAATTATAACTATGCTAAAAGTTCTTTTGATTGGATAAAAAAACAACACCTCAGAGCCTTTCAACAGCTGTCAGAGCACATTCAAACAAATAATCACGACTTTGATGCAAGTATGTTACTGAGTGGGGGACACACCACCATAAGAAATGTAAGAGCATGCTCTGGTAGAGCTGCCTGCAGCATGACAGTAGGTCTCACTGCCCTGCAGAAGCAAGAGGAAGGGATGTAAGTGGAGTGGAAGAACACAGCAGAAAAATAAAAAGTCGACAAAGTGAGAGGCAGTGAGAGGCAGTGAGTGGCTGAGGCTGAGAGGGACATGGTGTGTCTGACAGTACAAACAATGCATTAAGATTTTATTATTCCTTTAAATGCCAGAGCTCTGTAGCTCAGAGTCCTTTCACAGTCTGCATGTGAAAGACAGTGACAGACAGAAAGAGAAGCATGAGGAGATGTGAGAAAAATCAGGGCCTGTTCCTAAAACAGCCTTCTTATGTTTTTTTAATTATTATTTTTCTTACTTTACTATGAATATTACCTCGCCACAGTAATTGTTCTGTTTTTCTTCATTTAATTATTCCATTGTCTGGTAATGCATTTGGTGTTTAAGTCTTTGTTTTACCATTAAAATATGATTACATTTTTATTTTGAAGTCTTGCCCATTCTCCATTAATGTTCTTATTTTCTACATTTGCCCTCATTATTGTTGTTCAGCTATTAACTACAATAAAATAAATTTTATTAATGACACATGTTCTGAATTAGTCAATTTCCATCCATCACTGGCGTTACATCTGTCTCTGTGAAGACTGTAATGTGGTTAGTGTCACCTGAGGGCCTGGTGGGCTGATGATCAGGACTGAAGAGTGAGTGAGTATCTATTTCTCTGTCTAATCTGGTCATAATGAGGCCACAAGCTCTTCTCCCACCACAGTAGATAAGGCAGTAATTGTTTAAGTGTTTTATCTGATGTGGGCAGCAGCCACGCAGAGGTAGCCAGCTGCATACCCAATCACTGAATCGCCATGTAACTGAACAGAAAAGCCAGCTTCGGACTGAATGATTTACGCCAGCGGAGCCGTCTAACAGGATTAATCCACTGTATAGTGGAAAACACTGAAGCTGAATTCCATATATTTCAGTAATGCTGAAGTAAAAAGGCAACAGGGCGGTTCATAAATTCTGCTCCCCATAAATTTTGCATGGTCTTCAAGATCAAAACTTAATACTCTCTTTTTCTACTTTTCAAACCCAAAAACTTGAAACACTTTATTCTGGACATTATGTATGTATTTCTCATACCTGCTTACCATGAAAAGCTAGATTGTTGAGAATTAGCCATTTGATTAACCGTTCATGATGGCAGTAAAGTGTAAAGGCCCATTTATGCTCCCTGACGGACGTAGTTTGGGGCGTCCGTTCCAAGCGTGTTCATGCGTCGCTGCCTTCATGCTTCCATGCGTC
>JBBBVT010000003.1:14002618-14019493 GCA_037177035.1 Craterocephalus eyresii
CAGGTAAATAATACCACTCTACCAACTTTAAGCTAAACTATCACATATCAGTCAATGATAATAAAATAAACGTGTAATATTAACTGAAGAAACAGGATGTCTGATATATTTTGTGAATTATACTTACAGAGCTAAGCATGGAAATTGGCAGATGCAGGTTTCATTTCTGTTAACACAGGTTTTGGTTTCTGTAAAAACTTCTTCATTTTTATAACCTCTTGTCTCACATGAACACAAAAGATTGTCTGAATTGTTTTTCTAAATGCTTCTGATATGTGCACTCAGAGGGAAAGAGCATAAAGCAGCTACTTTTAGGGCACAAACTTGCTCACTGTAAATGCTTTGCTATATATCTTACTGCATTCACAGGTGGGTTCATTAATCTCCCAGTCCTCACACTGGGACGCTGGACAGTGAGGTTTGCCAGGCTGGGTGTCATTATGTCGACTGACAGAGATAATCAATAGTACAACAAATCTCAAAAATGTACAGCAATTTGACATGCTCTTTTAGATAATAATTTAATCTTAAGAAAATTAGAGACAAGATAGTCTGACAAATATATTCATACATTAAGATTCAAACAAAGCAATTTCATACTGTTTGCGAAGCTTAGAAAAATATTCACAGTCAGGATTTCTACAACTACACAAGAGTAAGAAAGTGTCGGACTCCTCTAACCGAAGAAACTAATGTCAAATTTTATAACTATATGAACACTGGAAAATAAGAATGGGCTTATTTACGGATGCAACAAACAGCTAAGAGTCCAGTAACTTTAGTCTTGGAATAAATAAAGGTTATAAATAAAAATAATGCTAATTTATTTCCCTGCGACAGCCTAATGTAAACAAATTAAAATGAAAACTGCTTTAAAGTGTACATCTGAATCTTCAAAGCTCTCTGGAAAACTTTAAATAGTAGATACAATATTTGTATGTATTACTGCTGCTGTGTATAGAGGTAGACATTTGCTTATTTACATGCTGCAAAAAATTCACTTATTCACTTTCTAATAGTGAGTGGACTTCTGAGTTCATTAAAGATAACATAAAAGCATGTGAATTACTCACAGTGGCACAGCACATGAAGACAATGATGAAGGTCCCGATGACGCCTCCGATTCCCACCAGCCAGGTCATCCTGAGGAACAGGATCACTCCGAAGATGTTCTGGATGCACGGCATATAGACGCCCATCAGAGTGCCGAGCTGGGGGGCCTGGGGGAAAATGTTGGGAGTTTTTGTAATGAAGAAAATCCAACCTGAGCATTCAAACAGCAGAATTCATGGATCAGTGTGATTCGGTAAAAACATATATGACTGACAATTTTTCAATTTAGTCAGTTACTATTTTAGAAATAAAATCATGTTTTAATCCATTTATTGCCTTATTTGGCTTAACAACTCTTTGCAGATAGCTACCAGGTGTCCATCAGTAACTGACCTGTGGGACATTTTGGCAGAAATGGGTCTTAAAGAAAACCAATACACCTGCGGAACATGCAGTCTCTCATAGTTTGAGTGTCTTCTTTTCATTTGAGTGAAAATAATTCAGATAAATGATGGAGGCAAAGTACAGATGGCCTCACAGACCTGAGATGTTCCTGTAGGACTTTATTACATTTGAAGGCCAAATTTGGCTTTGTAAGGCTGCTTACGGTTGGACTGGCTTCTGTTGATGCATAAATGTTTTTACTTGGGTTTACTGTAAACACATGCACTTAGATATCTTCCTTATTTTATCTTACTGTTGTTAACAAGAGTGAAAGAAAAACCCTTTGTATTGACAAGTAGAAAACGAGTAAGTGCACACTGTGTCATTCTCAATAAACATATTTTATTGTAACGTTTCGGTCATTTGACGATCATCAGACATGTATGTGTGTACGTAGACATGCATACATGTCTCATGAAGGTCGTATGACTGAAACGTTACACTAAAATCAGTTTATTGAGAGTGACAGTGTGTGGGAACTCTTTTTATACTTATCTCACTGTTGTTAAAAATACATTTGAAGTTGAAATGTTTGTCATTATGGCAACCCTGTTGTAAAAACACCTGGAAATCTCTAGAACAGTTCCTTCCAGTCCAGAAAATGAAGAGCACTTTGAGAACAGAGGGCAGCCATGGGACACATCTGCACGATAGCTGGATGGTATTTTATTGGATTTCTTTAGCAGCCCAGTTTTTTCTGATGGATTTGTTATGGTCAGTTTAGCTGCAGTGTTACTGTTGTGGAACAGTGGAGAGAGAGCGAGCTGCTATTTACAGCTTTAGTCCATTTCAAGGCCGTTGTATTGAAGACAGTTAGTGATACACGCACATTATCGATGATTAGAAGGTTTGTCTTCTCCTGAAGATTTTTGTTAATGATATACTTGTTTGTGTACAGTATACCTGCATGCCACATTGCATGTGTGTATCTGTGCCGCTGTGGCAGCCTAAATTAAATCTGAAGGACACATCCAATGGCCCTGCACAGAATAAAGGAATATTCATTTCCTGCTCAAGGACAGCTTTGTCAAAGATGGGTAATTATGCTTATATCTAGCCGTGACCCATTTTACAAAGTGAGAGAGGCTGACCTTAACGCACCATCACAGACCACAACACATGCACAAACCATCATATGCTAGGAAGGATGCAAGACACATTAGCTGTGATTTATATGAGTAAAGATGGCCGTATACGTGAGGGTTTTGTCCAAGAAATACAATAAAATATCACAGATAAGTTGAATTTTACAGAAGCAGTTTTCGCAGAATTCAGATTACAGTTTTCTCATCTGGTTGGGAATCAGGGTTGAAAGATCAACTTTATTAAGGGGACTTCTAAATCGTACATTTGAGATATTTTAAAAAAACACTGATATGTTTTAGATGAGTAACTGACTCTAAAAACAAATAAACTTCTAGAGCATTTTAAATGACTACTTAATAATCTAAAAACTTTTCAAGCCATTAAAATCCCAGCCACAGCAGGCTGTTTAATTCCTGAGCGCGCTTACAGATTGAACCATCTGCTCCGGATGAGAGCATTTAACATTATGCAGCATCTAGTTCATAGTTTTAACAACCAGATTCACCTTGGAAAAATAAAAACAGTCCACTGATGTAACGACTTGATATAAGCTTTGCTAAAGTTTCCAGTAAAGCCTCTCAGTGCTTAATGATCTCACTAACAGGCCTTGGTGATTTACTGAGTTAAAGGTAAGAGGCTTGTACATGGCAGATTAGCTGTTCAAGTTTCATGATCTCAATTTATGGTTTTGCCTAATTTTCAGGTCATTGCTAAGCAAGTCTGAGTCTTCAGTAGGCCTCACTGGAAAAGGCTGCATTCAGACTACGAGGCTCTGCTGTGTTTTAGGCATTATGTTAAGATTTTTGTCCCACACAGGTAACAACAATGTCTCAGTGTCTAACAATGAACAACAAGAAGGACATATAGCAAAATTGAAATAAAGCACTTTTCTCCAACATCAAAATCTGGATAACTTTACCCTCTGTCACTTACTAAGTTTATTCTGGCTAGTTGTAAAAGTGCTGTTATAGCAAAATTGTGATGTTTTTTATTCAAATGTTTGCTTATTTTGTGTTTGTTTAAAAATCAAATTTTTTGTTGAAGCTGAACTTAAACCTGCACCCTTTGGAAGTGTGAGACAGAATAAAGATGTGCTCCGAAAACAACCTTAAATGGTTAGGTACTTTTAAAACATAGATACCATAGAAGATGGAGGACTTAATTTCCTCCTTTAAAGAAAAAAGGTGGCCTGCACTGGGAAGTGACAGCAGATGCTGAATTCTGAAAACAGACTTCTAATTGAATCATCCATACAAGTGGCTGACATCAAATGAATACTAATGTGTCAGATGCCACAGTATCTTTGGAAAGCCTGGCTTTCAAACATTAATAAACTACTGTTTGTGCAGAGCAGAAGATGGAGGAGGAAGAACTGCAGAGCGGGAGACAGCAAGCCTGAACAGGTCAAACAAATACAGTTTTCCACCAGTTTTCTCAAACAACAGAACTTCACTCAGATCCATCTGAGCTTGGCAGGAATTTCTTGGTAGGGTATAAACTCTGGTGTGCAACATTTTCAATAACCACCTAATTAAAATGAAGAACTAAAGACTAAACAAAAAAAACTACCAGATATCATGTTTAGTTTTTGTGCCCTTTGTTGATATAATTGATTCTGGCATCAATTAAATCTGAAAGACATACAGACCAAATGTTGTATTATATGAGTTCAAATGGTCCATCCTTGAAAAGGCCTAGAATTTAATTTCAGATTCATGACTGGGCCTCCACAGGTTGCTTGGGGGAGCAGCAGAGAACAAACCTCATCCGTCTCTGTCACATCCTCCACTACAAGACTTACCGTGACTGCTTCTGTGTGGAAGAGAACATTTTTCTATCACATGCACGTCAAAGGTCATGATAAATCTATGAGCTCTGAATGGGCTGTATGTATAGCTCCATCCAGGATTATCAAAGTCTCACATAATCTCGTGTTACAATGGGACATTTTGTTTCAAAGCATACAAGGTTTTCTTCAGTATCCGATATGTCACTGTCATATAAAGATTAGAAAAAAGATGCAAACAATTAACTTTTCAAATGTAACCCCTTACAATCCTTCACTTTGCAACCCAAAATGTTTTTTATGGATAAAAGCCTTGTTGTGAACCAACTATTTGACTTTTAGTGGACCCCTATGTATGTGCCCAGCTCTGTTTTTTCTACTACTGGTGTACAATATGACTTTATAGTTAAACTGCATTGGCGACTTTCAGGCTTTCAAAAATAAGTAAAAGAATAAGAGTTTAACAGTTGTATATATAATTTATTTCTCAAACATCTTTGCTTTCCCATGGTGCGTAATGTGTGTGTACTTGGAAGGGAGACTAAAATACACATTTATTTGTTATTTCCCTCCCACAAGAAGTCTGGTATGATTGGGTTAAATAAAAGGGTGCAGACTAATAAGAATGTGTTCTTATTAGAATCATATAGAGACATAGACCTATGGATTATTTCACTGGTCCTAAAAAGCAATATCACCTCTTTTCAACCTCCAAATTTCTTCTCTCCCTGAAAGTCTGAGTTTACATCAGCAGGTCCCTAAGGGACTTGGTGTGTAACACATGGTAGCAATCAGGTGTTGCAGGTGGACAGGTACCCCTGTAGTCAGCACTTTGTTGTTTCATCCAAAACTGCTGCCACTGCAGTAAACAGGTTGAGGTAAGTTTGTAACATAACAGGTAGGTTATTAAAGGAAAACCTGAGTGCATCTACAAACTGTAGCACACTACAGCTGGCAAAACACCTTCAAGAGGAATCAGCTTTGTAAATCCTTTCTGTGGGTGATATTCATTTCTAAAAAGGATTTGCACTGTTTCGTGCAAAATTAAAATAAAAAGATAACACATACGTTACAGCTTTTCAGTCTTTTGCAGCCTGAGCTCCAATCGGAGCACTAACATGGGTCTGACCGTAGCAGCAGCCATAATACTGACTCACAGGACTGTTTTCTGTCTTTGAAAAAGAAACCAAATTAAATATATTAAAAAAAGAAAAAGACAAAGAAAACAAAAAACAAAAGAAAACATATTTGCGGAAGATGTTTTTTCTTTCTCAGGAAAGCTTAAACAGAGTTTTTTTCACCTAATAATTTTCATCAGCACTTGTAAACTTAGAAAAGGGCAGAATAAAACAGACTCAGTAAAAAAATGGCAGACTATACTTATCTTCCCTAAAAGATGTATAAATACTTTTTTGTATCAAAGTACAAAAAAGGTGTTGGTGCCCCAACGACTCTCCACCGGAGAGTGACTAAACCGAGGTAGGCAACAACCCTCTTCAGACTGCAAAATGTCATTCTCCCCACCTGCTTCCCCACACAATAGAAGAACACAATCAAGCCGACCTTCTCTATTGGCCCGCTGTACGAGTGCCTGTGGAAGTGCGCCGCTGAGTGATGAATTATAATCCAGTTCCAACAATGGCTGGGCTTTGAAAAACAATGTTTGTCTCCTAGAAATCCTGGTGATACATGAGATGTGCAGATAAACATCAAGGGGTCTCAAACTGACTAAAAGACCTGATGCAGCACCACCAGGATTTCATAAACACAAAAACCAGAACCTGGTGAACTCATGGATGCATGTAACGACTTTACATTGTGAGATAGGCAGAAACAGATGGAATGCTTGTGTACTGACTAAATCATTGACTCTGTGGGGAGAAAAGGCTCAGCACTTATTGAAAGTCTCCTTTACCGTTGTCATTCAATTGTTGTATCATTAGCTGATTTGTGGACGGGGACTGCAGTCTCGACCGCCGTCTGTTCACATAGACACACATGCTCACACGTGCACACAGACTGAGAGTCTGTTTAATGGGCTGGGAGCCAGCAGTGTGATGATTTCCCTGGGGGCTGAGCCTTTGAGAGCAAAGGGAACACAAACTGCTGCAGAACTACAGGTATGCCAGTGTGGCACCATTGAACTAGGAAGGAACAGCTGCCCGCCGACCTCCTGGGACACCCAGTCAGCCCGTGAATAGAAACTGTAGCTCAGGTGTGCTTAACTAAAAACCGGATGTTTCAGTTTATCTGCTGGGGCCACTCACCACTGCTCTCTCACCAGATTAGGCCTCTCTGCATCTGTCCAGCTCTCGATGCACAGGATTGACTTAATCCTTCAGTTTTTAGAAAATATTCCCTCCTTGAGTACGAACAGCATTTGTTCTTATTAACAGGTCATCAAAGCAGCTGAGAGCTTGTTCTCCATCTGGTTATGAGGGGCTGATGCCCGCAGTCCAGCCAGACACAATAAACAAGCCTGATTATTTCAGAGCATTCATCTGGAGTAGGCTTTCACAAGATAATAGCTAAGTATAATTAACGGATGAATGGGGAACACGTGACCTTTGGCTAGCATCTAAATGAATGGACAGGAAACCTCTAAAAAATGAGGCTTTAAACTCTGACCTTGTTCCAACCCCTTTACCAGTCTGGTTTCCTCCTGAGGCCAGTAGTTCTCCCTAGAGTTTAGAGTAGAATTAAAAATAGACGGTCCAGCCAGTCTCATGGCCATGTGTGACTACAGGCAAAGGAGGATGACAAAATGACAAAGACAAAAACTGTGAAAGAGTTAGGGTATATAAGCAGTACTTGTTTTTAAACAGTAGAGGTCCCTTGTATTTATCAGAGGTGCTGCATCAGCATGCTGCAGTCGGGGCTCCGAGGTCTCCTACCCAGCTCCTTCTGACGGTCCCTTCTTCCGGGTTCAAATCCAGGGCTGACAGAGCAAAGTTGTGGAACAGTTTGACAGTCCACATCTTACCTGCCCAGTATTGCTTTTTATTCTGGTTTTATGTAATTTGTACTAATTCTATTATTTTACCATGTAGTTGTCTTACTGTTCAGCACTTTGGGGAACAGGGAATGTAGTCAATGTACTATACAAATACACTTGAACTTGAACTACAGGGTATCTGAGTAGAGTTACAAAAGACAACAGTCAAGTCTCCCAGAGAACCTGACAAAACCAGAATCATCTGTGACATGACTCCTTGAAACATTTTCATTTGTTTTCTTGTTTGTTTTTTAAATGAAGCCACTTTTGGACGCAGCATCACCTGTGCATCAGAGGATTTTTTAATTTTTCACATTTTCTTTACTGCAGAAAGGTTGAGTGCTAACGAGCTCTGTCACGTAGACCAATTCTATTAAACTTTCTAATGTAAAAATGAGAAACAATTAAATAAGGCGGTAGCATCAAAGATCAATGGCTGTGAATCCTAGCAGTAATTTATAAAGCTCGACTCTCCCCGGTCAGCTAAGCATCTTTAATTTTCTCCCCTCTCACAGAGGAATTAAATCTATCAAGACAAACCAACCAGATTTTAGAAAAGAAACTCAATGAATCTCAGTCTTGCATAAGAAGTTTGTAACATTGTGTAGGTTGCATCTCTGAAAACTTCTACACTGCTGCTAATACTACCCCCACCCCTTGGGTATTAGTTTTTATATTTGCTTGATTTTGAACTTATAAGTCAATGTATTACTGCAGTGTTTTTCAATTCCTCTGTGTGCACTTATTAATGCTTCTTTCTAAGTTGGTGGTTTCTTTGTTTGTATTAGATCACATCACAGCACAAGATGAATGATGTTTGATGTTGAATATTTAATAAAGTTGATATTATGTCAAAGTAACAAATGATATAAAAAAATCACTTTATTTGTTTTTTTCTACCTGAGCATAGAGAAGAAGGATGCACGCTTTCTGTTTCATTACTTTCATCACTGGCAGAAATAAGAGGCGTGAAATGAAGCGAGCGCGGTCAGATGCCAGGGGGGAGCGGGCTAACATCTGAGGGGAGGCAGAACGAGCGCTTGTAACGCCATCTCCACGCTCGGCTGGCCAAACAGGAGCTGATAGGGCAAATGTGTTTCTGCTCAGGTGTGCTGAATTATTAAACAGACAGCAAGAGGAGAGGCCGGCGAACATCAGCCTCCCCGACCGGCTGCGGATGAACCAGTCAGTCTGCGGTCACGCTGCTTTGTGTGTGTGCGTGTGTGCACTTAAACGCCAATGGTTATCTGTGAAACACTGAATGCATCCTCTGTGGGGCCGAGCACTCACCACCTCAAAATAACATCTACATGTGTTACTAGAATATTCTACAACCAGAGGCTCCAGAAAGCCTCATGTGTCCCCAGCAGCTGCGGTTTGGCTGCGGATCACATCCAACACCAAAAGACTCTTTATCCCCCCCATGCACATGTTCCTGCTGAGTCTCAGATCCAGGTCAAAGGGAACACCGCACATAAAAGAGGGCAGGTGGAGTAAACGTGTACCTCATAGTATCAAAGGAGCACAACACTGTTAAACCATGAGATTATATAATATCAAACAGAAAATCTGCTGCGGAGAGAAAAAAAGATGAAAATAAATGCAGAGAAATATTTGGAGAACAAGAGTACACACTGATTATATTAACTTGGTGTTTTAAATGCATACAATACACACATGGGCTGTGAAACTTCTGTTTGGTGCTGCTTTAATAAATAACATGAATTTAAAAAGGATGAGCATTCATTTTGCAGGCAGGGGGCTGCTGATGGCAACGCCGATCTGATACAGCGGTCTAATAAGAAGTGTGTGTGTGTGTGTGTGTGTGTGTGAGTGTATTTGTGTGTGTGTGTGTGTGTGTGTGTGTGGGGGGGGGCCTGAGGACAGGCCATAAAACACCCAGAAGGGAAGCAACATTTATGTGAGGGAACATTAAGCAGTAACAGGCAGGGACGGACAGTTTATGGACAGATGTTCCTGTAATTCCTGGAAGGTGTGCTCGTCTACAAAATGACTTGAATAAAAGTAAAGAGCTGCATCGTTCCATTTTTTGTAGTTTCGGGATTTATGAATATAATAATGTAAACACATATATATGTGAACACATTTTCATTGTTAGTGTGTGTGTGTGTGTGTGCGCGCATGTGTGTTTTTCGACATATTTGTACAGTATGTTGGAAATGGGAATGATGTCACACACCTGACCAGAGTTAAAAGCATTCCAGTTTACAATAGGAAAATTAATATGGCATATTAAAGTCATTCCTTAGGGGCAATTGTCGTTTTTAACCAGCAAAGCAACTATAACAGATCTGAAAATGTTGTTTTTAAGTGTTGAAAAACGTTGCAAAACCATGGCAGATGTTGGAAAAAAGGGAAACTGCCGTTATTACCATTACTATTTGCCAGTATTCTTCACAGCTAACAGTTACGTTGTATCTCATCATGAAATGTGAATTACATTACAACAGCTTCTCCCTACATTTATCTAAAACAATACTACGTATAAAGCTGATTTAATGCATCAAAAACTGGTCAAAATTCCAAATAAAGGTGATATCAATGGGGCCTCTACACTGTCAATATCATGCCGGCGCAATCTTTAAACGTCCAGCCGGGACTGGTGAGGATCTTCTGACCTCAGGTGGCCTTTCCAGTTGAAACTTACAGCTTGGAGGTCAGAAAGTCAGAGTTCCAAGTTCAAATCGAACGCAGCATAAATGTAACTCATTCAGCCTTTTGTGAGGTGCACTAATGCAAAGGTCTCTCCTTTTGTCTTCCCGTACAGATCATGAGAGCTGCCGCCAAATCCTGAAGCTACAGTTAGACTGGAATGAAGGATACAAATCCTCTTTTATATCATAGGAGCCTTTAACAAAAAAAACTGTACCAAATAATCTATAATTCTGTAGAAGTATTATAATTTTCTCATTTCATATTCATTTCTCAGTTTCATATAAAAATAAAAAACAACATAAAAAATCCCAATACAGCTTCAAATGTTTTGATCTGCACACTTGTTTAATGTTAGCACCTTTTAATTGCCAATAACATAAATATTTTCACTGTGTTACATTAAACGGGTCAAGGAAGAGAAAACTGCCAACAGATCGGCTCTGAGCGGTTTCCATCTTAACCTGCGAGACCTCCAGCCTGCTGGCTCATGTCACACACCGACTACGTCTCTAATCTGGGCTTTCATACTGCGCCAGAGAGAGCCTGCCGCCTCGGTGTCCCTCTGTCTCTACTCGCCCCTCCCTCGCTCACTCTAGGGAGCGATGATGAAGGATGGAGAGGGAGGAGAAGCTGGTGGAGCGAGGAAGGGAAGTGAAAGGTGATGGGGAGAAAGAGAAGGGTCGCCGTGAGCGATAAAACTCCACAGGCTGCTGTAATGAAAAGCCTCTTGTGGCGATGTCTCTGCAATCGGCTGCTGATTGGAGATGCAGCAACTCGCTGCAGACTAATTAAGGAACCGGAGGGGCTGGGGTGACAGGAGGAGATTAGGCCTGCTCACGGCGTTACCTGAGCTAAGAGGAGCCGGACCACATTTGAAATAATGGGGTTATATAATACCAGATTCCATAGTTCTTACTGTCAGCTATTTTCATGGAAAAAGTAGTTTTATTGCTCACATTGTGCTGGCTGGATTATTTCAACACTACACTGTGGAGACAGGAGCATCAGATATCAAAGAGCATTTTCCACTGTCAGGAAAAATACGCTAAATTTGCTGATTATTTGAATAGTGTAAAGATCAAAACTGTGAAGGTTTAGCCACAGTCGTTTAGGTTTTTGTGAACATTTATGGTCCTTTATCACTTTTCACTAAAACTACTTCTAATAATGTAATGTAACAACTATTACACCTCTGGAGTTCCAGGACCAACTTTTTCAACATCTTATTTTGAAGGCAAAGATTTAGAAAAAAAACAAAGATAAAGGATCCTGAACTGTTGCAACAGTTCTGATTTATAGGAGCATCCTTGTTAGGGGGGCCTAGTGCTTACAGAGGTGGGTATGGGTCTAGGAAACATGGTTCAAGACCCTGGAGTGCCAACAGATGTGTACCACAGTGGGTCCTTGAGCAGGGTCCTTAACTGCCTCTCAAGTGCTCCCTGGGTGAGGAAACATAGCAGCCCACTGCTTTCTAGCGCATGTAGAGATGGGTGAAATGCAGCATTGAATTTCCAAATTGGGATTAATAAAGTCAAAGCTATTATTATCCCCGCATCAACTGTCACCAATAAGTACTGTATGTTTTCACAAAATATCCCTGATGTGGTAAAAATAAAAAAAAAGTCTCAACTCCAAAAAACAAACAAAATGCAAATGAAATGTGCTTGTTTGAAAAAAATTCATTTTCATTGATACATTTCTTAAGTAATGCAGGAATCATTGCTCCTCAGTTCAGTAGTTCTAAGAATCAAGAAGGTTTTATGTTTATGAAGATCAACTGCATACAGTATATGTTAGATTCATCATGGCAATATGACCTTAAATAAACATCGTGACTAACTGAAAATGATACCTCAGTTACAATTAATCAGCGATTATTTTAATATTGATATATTTTTAGCACACATAGCTAACTGAAAGTTTCAGCTATAAATATTGTCCTGATAGAGAAGAGATATTGGTTATGAAACAAGCGAAAAGAAGCACACAGTTCAACCATATTAGGCCATTTGATTAATATTTTTAAATGTATTTCAGAATTTTTTTTTCGATTAATAACTTAGCCCTGCCTCCAGTCAGGATCAGTGGTTTATTTCAAGGTGAAAAAGAAAATAAAAGATAAAAATAGGTGAAAAAATAAAACAGGACATGAAGTACCAGGGAGAGAGGAAAAGTGACATATACTGTATATAAGTAAAGAAGAAACAGGCAAAGGAGAAAATAAGGCTGATTGGACACCAGGAAAGACAGAGGAATCAAAGGTCAAAGCTGTCAACCTGTCACTGCTGTGGCTTTTCAATGTCTTAAATGTGTTTCCCCTCCGATGGGTTGACTCTGAAGATCAGACTTCTAAAAGCCTGAAATATCCGGATACTCAGTTTTCCACTGGTCTGTCGCACTGATTTTACACAAAACCTGCATTATTCTCATCTAATCATTTCAGCGTAACATCTTGCTGGGCGGCTGAAAACACAATCTCCCACAGGATTGATAATGTGTTTGTGTTTTTCCATTGTTCTTATATTTGTTGTAGAAAGGCTGTTTTAATTCTCTTTTATGCACAAAATGTTCTTAATATGTAAAGCACTTTGAACTACCCAGGCCTGAAAGGTGCTTTATAAACAAAATAAATTTGAATTTGAATAATGTAGCAGCCTGTCTATCCATAAACTCATTCCTGCTGCCATTTTAACACCAAGCAGTGAAAAAAACCATGGGATGATGTGTGGGGAACTCGTTAGCGTTTGGCATTTAGGAGCAATCCAGCAACACGAACAGGGGATTTATAACATCAACACAGAGTGACAGACAAATTTTCAGCGGGTGACTTTTTACCAACTCTCCAATTAATATGTTAACAAAACAACCTTATGCAAAGTAAAAATCTATATTTAGTCACACTTAATGGCCATCTACAGTGCTCTCCACTTGATCAAGTTGCTCAGAGTATGCAATTAATAATATTCCTGATGAAAAATGCAGGGCCCTCTGGAAAAGGGTTTTATTGATGCAAATGGCATCATACCAAGCAGGAGGGCAGCTCGGTGTAAGTTGATTTTAGAAATTTACTTTAGTAGGGATAATTTTTCATCACTAAAGCCTGGCATTTTTGTGTGGACAGCTTGAACTAACAATATTATCATCTATACTGCAGCCAGTAACATCATTAGTCTGTGCTTCGTCTCATCAGCACTGAAGAGACATTACGCTGCTCCGACAAGATGCAGACTGGATGCTGGATAAACAGCAAGCTGCCTGTAAAACACATTTGAAATATATTCACATTCTTTTAAAAATGAATGAATGCCTCCAAGGTTATGAGAAGGATTGTGCATCCCAGAAAACAATAACCTTTTTCATATACATTAGTTTAGCTTATTGCATTCATTGTAGCACACAACAAACATTTCCAGTCTTTGCAGATATATGTTTGAACTGATGTGCAGCTCGGTTTGTACCATTCCTCTTTAGACATGGCTGAATTTGCTGTTTTAGGAGACACAGATTACAATAGTTTTAAGTAAACACAGCTCATAATATGGCTATGTGGCAGAACTCTGATTAGTTTAACTGCTAGATATCTGCAAATGTAATCTGTTATGAGGTTATATCTGTTTGAGCCCCTTTTGCTGCTCAGGGTTCAGTCCTATGAATGCATGATTTCAGAGTTAAAATCCTCATCTTTGTGAGTGTGTACCACTTAGACAACACATTCTGATAATACCTTGACAGGTTTCTTGCGTGCCGACTCAGCCTCGTTGTTCTCGGCCTCCTCGTGCTCCTTGCTACCTTGGGGCAGGTTGGAGTAGTTGGCCAAGCTGCTGAGAAGAGACGACACCATGGGGCTGGTGTCCATCTCCTCCTGCAGAGACACAGATGACAGGGAGGCTGCAATCACTAACCAGTAATAAACCTCTCAGCCAGGAAAGTTATATTTCTATTCTATTTTTTCCATTTCAAACTAATGTGTTCTTGAAGACTCCTGCAAAAATGCTGACTTCAGGAACTGTTATCCCCGTTTTAGCTAATCACCCCGAACATAGTAAGATGCTTTTCTTTTTTTGTTTTGTTCAATTTCAAAGTCCCACTTAGAAGACTGTAAATAGTTTGCTGAGGCAAGCTGCTTTGTCAGAGTTCTTACCTGTGGCATCGTAAGATTTGCTTGCATTAACCTGAGGCTACTACATGCCCTTCACACAATAATTACCCTCATCAATCGATGCCCGAGCCCTTATTCAGTCACTGCATCATGAAAAAGCATTTCTTATGTTTGTTCCTGAATATAATATGCATTAATGAGTCTGTGTGTGTACGAGTGTGTGCCTGTGGTGAGTACGAGATTGTACCTCAAACAAGGCCATGTTCTTTCCGTCATACTGCTGGCTCTTCTCTGCGGCAGCGTCACTGCTGTTGATGAAGGGACTGCTCTCCTTGGGGTTACTGTCGCCTGGAGAGATTAAGACAAGCACACACACACCACTTTTAGATCAGAGTAAAATAAAGCAGACCAAAGAGATCACACACCAGCAGAGAGGACAATGCCCAAGCCAGTTTTCCATTCGAACATTTGAAAGCTAGAAGTACCTTTCAAGATGAGAGAGACTTCTTTAATGAATGTTGTTTTATTCATATGTTTATTTAAGTCGAGACAGACAGAGGGCTCCAAGTGGAGAACGTGTGCCAAGAGAGGAGAGGAAGTGAAGCACCTACTATCAGGACTGCAGAAAAACAGTCATACTTAATGGACTGTACTTTCACAATATGTCAAGTGCTATATATCCCATATGTCCATGTGAAAAACACAGACTAGAATGTCTTAATCCCCCTTTTGCTACACTGACGAACAACAACACAAGTGCAAAAGGCGTAACTGAAGCGTGCTCAGAAGCCTGTGACCACGGCGAGATAGGAGCTGCGTGAAGTTATTTAGCTGACAGCTTGCTGAAGGCATCACGGTTCTATTGAGAAGCATCTGCCTTTATGTTCTCTGGTCCAGACTGGGGGCATATCTCCAAAACAAACAATTCTTCAAAACAAACAGCGCTGAAAGGGCAGCAGCTGGTTTGGGACGGATGTATTGATTTTCATTCTCAAAGATCGCCGAGGAGCTCGTCGATGTCCGCTGATATTTGAAACCAAACTCTTAACAGCATCATGTCCCTTTTTGCAGCGAACTATTCCACGTCACATCATGTCACACACTTCTCCTATACATCACCTAATGGAATTAACCGTTTCCAGAAAATGACTGTAAAGGTAAAAGATTTTGTTAATTGTGTTTTACTGAGACTGCCACAGCTCTCACAGCCTTCGGATTACACACCGGTGGTGACTCAGTGACAACATTTAAAGAGCCCGAAAGGTGCAACAAGCAAATTTGAGTTTGCTGCACTCTGTGTTAGTTTTATTCACAGGGAAATCAAATTAGGAAAAATAATGTAAATGTTGTTCAATTTAGATGTATATGAGTTTCCACATAGAAATTTCTAAGTAGTTATTTGTCAAGTCTTGTACTCAAATAGCTATTGTTGTTTTCTTTTATTACGTATCAAATAATTACAGGTGGTATATGCATGTGGTAAGTACATAATCATTAATTCAAAGGAAAACTTAGAAAATTAAAGGATTGTTGAAGCAGGGGTTTGATTCTGATGAAACAGAGTTCTGTTTGTTTAGGCCACAGCTGCCACTCATACTGAAACAACTCATAAAACAACTTGATGAAAGCCAAAAAGACACAAAAAGATGAAAATCACTCCAGGTGCAAGCTTTAAAATTTATCAAGTTCAGGGTCTTATGACACATAAGATAAAGAGAATTCAGTTTTTCACCGGACAAAATATGCTGCATATATGCACTGTGAGGTATATGCACTGTGAGGTAATGGATAGATTTAATTATCAATTCATCTGAAATTATATTTACTACTAAGTACGGATTATGATTTTACAATGTGATGCAATTCACACAAAGTGTTACAGTAGAAGTAATGACAGTGATGCAGCTATCTGTGACTAATAAAATCATGTAAAGCAAAAAGGAAAACAACGTGCACCCCACACTGTTTACACCAGACGTTTCTTTGCACCAGGGGGAGGAAACACGATGAGAACACAACTAAAATGTAACAATGTCCCACTTTATTTCCCCATCGTTGACATGGTTTAGGCACATTTTGTCCTCCTCCTAAATATGTCCCTGTGGGGCGTTCATTCATGCAGTCCGAAATCCTCTATAATTACATTTATGCAAGTATAGAAAATGGATGGATGGATGAATGGTTATGAGAGCAATTGCATGTAAACTGTAAAAAACTTCATCTGTGATTATGATTGCATCATAAAAACAATGAATTTCAGTCATAAACATGATGTTTTTGTAATCCTAACTAAATTCTTTGGAAGTGAAACGCATGACTGAGTCAAAGCTCCTTGTTCTTATGAAGAGTTTATGGCTTTTTAGAGGAAACACTGGAGACTGACATGGCAATGCTCAGATGACTCATATTTTCCTGATATTTCCCACTTGTAAGGTCGGTTATTTAAAGGATGCCGTTATAGATCGCACGGTCTGAACATTTGATACATAACATTAATGACCCGTATGATTGTTTGAATAGGTGGACTTAATGGATCAGCAGGAGTGAAACTAAATGAAAACCTGTGTGGTATTGTAAATCAATTCCAATGCTGTTAAAGGCACAGCTTCTCAAAGACTGATGCATTACTGCTGTCAATCAAACCTTTGAAAGTTATAGAGCCTGCAGACAAGCAGGGTCTCAAATGCTTATGCATGTCTAATATAAAAGCACAAAAGGCCACACACTAGCATTTCC
>JBBBVT010000003.1:14019656-14032318 GCA_037177035.1 Craterocephalus eyresii
AAGCTGTCTCATTTGCACCTCCTAGCATCTCTTGAGGGAGACAGCAGATTGCGCTCCCTCTGGCTCTTGGTCCTGTCTTGGACTGAACACTGCGAGACCAAGTTATTTATAGCCAGAGAGCTGCAGCCATGTGCCATGACGTCGGGGCACCGCTAACAGACGGCATGCTGTTTTTCAGAGACATACTTATAGGGCTGCTCAGACTGGGGCACTGAGAAAAAGGGGCATGAGTCAAGGAAAGAGGAAAAGGAATAAGGCAGCAAGGAGGTTAATGCAAAGAGATGGAAAGAAAGGAAAATATGGAGGCAGACACAGATAGATGGTGTGAGGGTGAGCGGAGACAGGGAGAGGGATGTGGCCTCAGACAGAGAGAGCCGAGGCAGCCAGATCTGAAAATGGAGTGGGAGAGAGGGGACATGCACATCTCTGGCAAAATGTAAAAGCTTCTGCAGCACTTACGGTTCAGCTCACCTTGACCTGCGCATTAATATGAACACGGATGCTAAAAGGGAAGCCAGAGTGTCCCAGAAAGTTTCTAAAACATGTGGATTGTTTAGTTGTTTAATATTCAATGACTGAAAAGCAAATATTTATAAAATTTAAAGCATATCACTACTTATTCATAAAGGGTACAAAAAGCTGCTTATTATTTATGATACAATAAATTCACACAAAAATTAGAAAAAAGGTTTGAAAGCAGCATTTTTAAAAGTAACCAATTATTTTAAACACATAGTTTCAAATTGTCAATGATCAATATGTGTGCATGACTTCATCACTGCTTTGCATTCATCTTCACCTGCTCTTAACAGACTCACAAGGTCACATTCTGCATCTCAGACCACTATACCAAAATTAGTAATACATCCTGTTACATCATTACAAATAACTGGAATTTAGCGTGTGTGTGTGTGTGTGTGAATAATATTGAATGTAATATATTTGGTATGGCATTCAGTAAGATACTCTTGTCAGTCTGCAGCAGAATTAAAAAGGATGCTTTTCCTCACCGAAAAAAGCCAACTGAGGTGATTGGAGCATCTGTTTTAAGCTGCCTCCAGGGCGCCTCCGAGGTGCGATGCTTTGGCCATATCTAACTGGGAGAGGACCCCGGAGTAGGACACATGGGGGAGATTACGTCTCTTTGTTAAAAAAGGCCTCAGTATTCACCCAAGAAAGACTGGAAGAGATGGCTGTGCAGAGAGAGGTCTGCGTGGCGCTGCTAAGACAACTGTGTCCACATCCAGATATGAGATGACCGGAGGATTGGAGGATTTTTCAGTAGAACAATTCCAAACTTGGACTTTGGTGAAAAGCATTTGAAAGAATCTGAGTTGTGACGATGACCCGACTGAGGCAATACGTTTGGACTGCAAACATGATCAGACTTGGCTAATCAGCTGTTAGCCGAGCAGCATCTGTAGCAGAAGCTGCAGGTGAACCATGAAAGAAACAAGTTGAAGATCGGCGGCTGATGCAAGCTTGTGTAAACTTCTCAGCCTGTGCTGCGCCATCTCTTTCTCTGTTACACGGTGCAGGGGCTTTGCTTTGTGACAAATATAATTCATCATTCTGCAACACTACACCTGTGGATGCTTTCAAAGCAGTGATGCTTCATCAGTTTATTAAAATCTCAAGGATGGCTTGTTATGTATGGGATTTATGAAACAATTCTTTTAAAGACTCAAAGCACATATACAACGGCGCACCAACACACAGACTCCTAGCTTAATATCTGTGGGATGAAGCCCCGTAGACCCCCGTTCTATTATAGTTTTTTCTACATGCTCCATTTTTCCTGTACATCTAATTAGTAAAAGCTCATTATTGAAGGAATGATGGATTCCTTCCTTTTGGTAAAATGACAGTAGCCAGAAGAGTTTTGCTCCTCTTCCCCAAAGCAGCGTATCCTTCCTCAATCTGATGGGATCTGTCCAACAATGGCTCTTACTATCAAAGCTTCTCTCTATCTATGGTCGACATCCAGAGCTTGACTGCTCAGAAAGCATGTGACTGTCTTCCAAAATCTGTCACAGAAACCCTGAAACCACTTTTTGTCTATAGAAAGTCCTACATGGTGAATATTGGTTTATACAGTGCTTACAGTCATCCTATGCGAGATAAGTGAAAGGATTTCACTATTTAAAAACATTTTATTTACTTCAATTTGCACAATTATGTAAATCACTAATTGAGAAAAAAACAAAAAGACAAATAGGCAGCTCCAAGATTTTACTGTGAAAAATCATCAGATCATCTCAAATCAGGGACTGACTGAATTAAATAAAGTGGTTTGGCTATTAAAATCACATTTTTCCAACAGTCAGACAAGAATAGGACCACAGATACTCCCTTTTGGTTCTGCATCAGGAATCTAAGAGCTGCTTGAACCCTGAAAGCCACAGATATCAACAAAGAATGGGTTTTCTCTCTGATTTGTTGCTGGAAATGTCCTGCTGTTGTGTGTTACAGGGTCTTAGATTGGTCTTTGGTTAATAAAATCTAGTCTGATCAGGTTATGAATATTTTCCACGTTTACCTTTTGTCTATCTGTATAGTGAAGCATCATCTAGTAAACTTTGCTGAACCTCAGCTGAAAGTTTATTCCTTTACACAAGAGTTAATCAAACTGCTTCTGTCCCGCCATTAATTGCTTTCACGCTGAACGTGCTTCAGATCATCACCTGTTCCCCACTTGCTTCATAGTTTCTGCTCTCTCTGGTGTTTTGTTTCCGGCTAGTTTCATTTTCCTTTCTTTTAATTTCATCAGTCCATGGAACGCTGTTTGAAAAGTGGTCAGACATTTTCTAAGATGAAGTGGACCTTCCTCATTTGGTTTGGGAAGTCTTTCCCGGTGTTGGACGTGAGCATAGACATGCGTATGCTTTGGATGGACCATTGGCTGGATGTTATGATGACAGTTTTCTTCACGATAGAGAGGATCCACCTCTGCGGCTTCCAAAGGCATGGAGCAAGAGTCTTTACTCATTGTATGTTTGGAGAAACAAGTAAAAAGGGTCAATTTCAGAGTCCAAATGCATCCAGGGCCTGACTGCATGTGTGATCTGATTGTCCCATTGGTGTCTATGATTGTTTCTAGTACACTAAAATTGCCAGATTTCTGCTGTCTGTGTGTAGAAGCCATACCAGGAGACCCTTCCATTGTTTGAGAATAAATAGAAAATTTTGTGCAAATGAGTGGAAGCCCACTCTACTGGCCTCACTTCAGCTTTCCAGCAGATCTTTGAACAGAGCCACCGAGGATTACTTGCTTAGAGCTATTTGACTTTGTTTGATCGATCTTTCTGGCGTGGTGGTGAGGTGGCGACAGTCACACTTCTCGCTGTGTCACTCCGCTGTCCTGCTTTTTGCCTCTGAGGACAAACTTCAAGAGGAAGAACCAGGAAACTAGATGCTGATTCTCGAGGAGCTGGCTCAACAGTGGCTCCGGGACCACTTGTTGCTCCGGTGTGTGCGTATGAACAAGTGTGCCTATATGTGACGGTACATGTGCTTGGCTCTCGCCCGACTAACTGTACTGTACAGCAGCAGAGAAGAGCAGCCAATTAATCTCAGTCTGGGCCAAGGCAGCTGGAATTCAGCCATTTTGTGTGAAAATAAGGACACTCACTACTGCTAACTGACAAAATTAGGCTTTTTAAATGCATCCAAAAATTTTTTCACAGCTACTTCATGTATGAAAGTAAACATGGAACATCCGTTTTGGCTGTCAGTCTGACTCATACTGGAGTAAACAGTGAGTAGATGTGCTCACGAAAACATTTAATTTGGATCCAGAAAGAAACTCTTCATCTTGGGAATTTAAATGGAATCAGTGGGACGGAAACAAACAATTTAAAGAAAGAATAAGTTGGATTTTCCGCCTACATTCCTGTCATTGTTCCTGAGTGTCTCACTAAATCCAAGCAGGTCAGGAGTTCACTCGCTGATTCTGCTGATATATTTGTCATGCAATCAGCCTGCTGTCGTGGCAAGAGGATGAGGCGTGGTGTCAGGTGAAGGATTAAGGTCATTTTAACCCAAATTCCAGTCAAATCATGATTGACTGTGACTTTTACATGTATCCAAACATCCATGTGGAAAAAGAGAAACAAAAACAAGTTTGTATTAAGTTGACCTACATGCCAGAGCTTAGAGTTACAAAGCTGTGCAGTTTCAGAAAGATGGAGTGGTACAGTGGAGGCTGACGTGGAAACAAACCATAGTTTGTGTGTGATGTACAAGACTGAAAGCAAGGATCCAAATTAAAAACAGTAACGATATAAGAAAAATTGTTTAAAGATTATTTCTCACAACATTAACCAAATCAAATCAAACTTTACTTATTTAATGCAGGACGAAGCACAACACACGTTAAATGATAAAAACAACTGCATATTGTAATTAGGTAATTCAGTTTTTTTTTTTGTTTTTATGCACTTTGCCTACATATACAATCATATAAATAACATTTTTAATAACACTTTGAAAGGGAAATATTTCTGTTCAGGTATTCCTGTTGGAGTGTAAATTAGGTTGATATATTTAATAAAATCAGAGTCGTCTCTGTTATGAAAGAGATGCACCATTTTCATTCACGGAGAGGCCACCACAGTGTCTGGACAACAAAACGAGTGAGACTATTGGTTGGGGATTTTCTGGGAGAAGACTTAACACAACAGTCTGACCCTCCCAGTATCAACAAGATCTCACACAACAATTAATGTAACTTTAAATTGTAATGAATGGTCTGACATTGCGTTCTCATTGAAACGATGCTACAGAAATACCTTTCAACTATAAGCGCTTAAGATGATCCAACGACACATTACTGTGTAACTTTGCATTTGTTATGTATATTTGCAAGACTGCAAGTAATTTTAATGATTGAGTTGTTGAATAGAAAAGCTGAGTTCTATCTGAAAAGCCTGATAATTTTTGTTATTTATCAAATATAAAAATTTTATGGAGAAATGAGTAATTTAATTATGCCCAAAGATGAATTAGCTACGAGAAAAATTCTTTAAGCATGCGAAACAGAAAACTGAAACAAAAATAATCTCATAATCACAAGTAGTTTTAATGTGAATCAACAGTACAACATTGGATTTAGAAACTGTACTGAAATGTCAAAAAAATCATTTTTATTGTATTTTAGAAAATACAAGTAAAAAAGCATTAACATTAATTTTCTGTATCGAAAGAAAATATCAAACCGTGACACTTAAGTATTGAACTGAACCGAACCATACATTTTGTGTATTGTTGCACCCCTAATATGTATTAAATCATGGCACAGGAACAAATCTACAAATTGGTTAAAGTTTTCAAAGTGATAGGAACAAACATCTGCCCCCACCTGCCCAAAGTAAGAACATTTTGTTAAATCTATTTAAATTCCCAGCAGAAAAATAGTTATATTCTTTGTTCTCTGGACTGCACTGTGGATATATTCACAACAATAAGCAGAGGTGTATTGAAATTCTTCATGAAAATAATGCATTTACTCGTAATTTATCCTCTTTTATGAGCACAAACAAAATATACTGAGGGAAAAATAGTAGCAGGTACGGTTACATGACCACATCTGCCCACACACGCTGTCATAAACACACTTTTACTCTCCTTCCTCCAGCACATCAGAGACACAACAATCTTGTATAACTGGATCTCACCTTGTGTCTCCCACTCTTCTCCAACTGACTTTATTGCGTCTTTCTCTACTGGATGACATTCTTATTGTTTTACAGTTTGTATGCACACAACACAAGTGATTGCACTTTTATAACGCAGCCCAGTTTCTTCGCTGTTTTATGCAACAGGAACCGGATGCTCATCAGAATTCAGTCTGGTGCTTCAGCACTGTATGAATTTTAATGCGGCATTGCCTCACTGAGTACGACTTTGACACACTCCCTTCTATTCAATCCATCAACATCTCCAGCAGATATCCTGCCTCCTGATTGGCTCATGAGTTGCCGACAGCTGATTGGTTAAGAAGAGAGGAGGGAAAGGAGGAAGATTCCTGTTCATAGCAGCTTTTAGCATGTTGACAATGACTCCTGCTCATGTCATGTCTGATTTGTGTCTGATGATGAATGGATGGATTTTAGTCCAATTGTCCCCGTGCTGCTGCTGCAGCTGACAACAGCTGTGTGCACATCAGGACTAATTTATATAAAAAAGCAGGCCCTGATAATGTTCTCAGTTGTCTATTTGGTATCAGTGATCGGTGAGTGCGCAGGAGGATCTGACACTCAAATAAAACTAAGCAATCCTTCTCTTCTTTGCTTGCTAATCTCTGTGACTATCAGTCGAGCAAAAAGATATCTTGACAGAAGAGGATACGCAAATGTGACTGCAAGGAGAAAATTACCAGGATGATGATGATGAAATGATGGAGAGAAAAGGCAGATTGAAAAGCTTCATTTACCGCAAAGCATATTTGACATTTCTGTCGTAAACTCTTATCGCGGTATGACTGAATTCAGTCCGTCCGTCTGCTTCTGTCATCACATCGGTGCGGTGATTGATAGTCTGTTGCCTTAATATTTGTGAGATAAGAATCTCTTCCCATCAGATAAAGAGAAGCCTGGCAGAATTACTGCTGCAGTTTAAAATGATCGCGATAGGACGATGACCTCAGGGACAACAGCAGCTGTAAACTCCTTCGGCAGATAATTCCCAGGTATGTTTTCAGTTTACTCGGCTAGAAAACCCTCACACTGGATAAGCTCCAAATGGTTTGCTCTTTCTTCCCTAACCTAACAGTCACCATCCTCTTTTCCTCATCCCTGTTTCCTGACACCATGTGCTGCGGTGCACGAGTGTTTAAACTTTTAAACCAAAACCATGGATGTGTCTGGCTTGTTTGCTTGTCCACAGATGTTCACTCTGAAGAGAAAAGGTGTCAGGCGGGCCGCCTGGTATGAGGTGCAGAGAATGGTTAGCCATGTAGAGCCGGTCCTGCTGAGCCCCGGTGGAGCCTGGCTATCAGACTGCCTCAGGTCTTGTGCTGGCTCGGGGAGAAACGCTGTGTGTCGTGTCAGTGAGACGCGCGCCTCCCGCCTGCATCAGACTGCCTGTGGGAGTGACTTCAGCTAGCTTCCTATCGCTGCTGTAATTGGTGAGCCACAGAGCTGCAGGGATGAAGGGAAGAGATGAAAATAAAAAGAAGTGTTGTGTGGGTGGAAGAGAGGGAGTGAGAGCAGCAGGGAGGGAAAGGAGTCGAGCTTGGGCAGGATTATACGTTGTTTAAGCAATTCGCTGAAAAGGAAAGGTGCCCCACACCTTCTATCTTTCACATTTCTAACAACAGGAGAAAGAGACGGGGGCAAGAGGCAGATGGAAACAACAGCGAACGGTCAATGGCAGCTGAAAGATTGGCATTTTTTCATGAGGTCGTGGATTAAAAATTCACCCCAGCTTATCGCATGCCAGGAAACCAATTTAACTCGGAAACATAATTTCCTTCTGTGTGCTCCGGTGCCAGGTCTCAATGTGTAGCCAAGCGCTATCACACTTTTATTACATTTGGCACATTTTTGGACTAGGGGGCCCTGTAAGAGTGCTCGGCAGCCTGTGACAGGATGAAAGAGGTATTTTGACTGAGTCGGGAAAACGAGAGAAAGAAGGAACAGCAGAGGGAAAAGGTTTGGAATCCAAATGGCTTGCAGCAAAGGCAGGGTCATCTCGCCAGGGCTGCAGCTCTGCTGATTGAATGCTGAAGGTGTGAATGGAGGTGCAAATTAACACCTGATTGTCTCACCTGCTGACCACCCCCACCCCCCCCCCTCCTCTGTAGGCTGTGGCCATATTCTGTTTTTTTTCCCTGCTAGACTTCCAAGTCAGAGAGAAAATAATCTGTGTAAAAGCCCAGAGGATAACAGGGAGACGGCAAATCTTTCAGCACCTTCCCTCATTTGTTTCACTCTCTGGTCTTCACCATTCAGGTGTGATACCACTTCCCCGCTGTCCTTCCCTCCCGCAACTCTCTTTGACTTCCATGCCCATATCTAGTGTTTGTTCCGTTTCTCTCACCTTTTAAAAATTGGCTGCAAAACCTCTCCTCTAGAGAAATAACAAAGTCAACAGTCTGGGCCGTAGACACAAAGAACCATCTATAACATTGGTTCTAAAGAAATAAGCAAATCAAAGCTACAGAGAGCACTTAGAAACAAAATAGTAAGTAAATGAAAACAGGGAAGGAAACAACAGATGGAAGAATGATAATTTAGTTTATCATAATCTCCCACCATTTGGGTCCTAAACTGAGTAATACTGTATGTGATCAGATCCTGGAAATTGTGGTGACTGAGTTTTCTGCCAGGTAAAGATGAGAAAGAAAAAAACTAATCCAACTCAGAAACTCAAATTGGCAACAATTGATTTGGTTTTCTAACATGAGCAGCAAAACTTAACAGGTTTTGTAAATTCATGTAATTAATGTAGATTTTTTTTAAACTATCCACAATTTTTGATCCTATCTATTGGTTTTTTTTTAAGATCTGGAAGTTAATGTGAATGCACAAAAACATAGAACATAATGTACAGATCTTTGCCTCTACAGAAGTCATGAAAATATGTTCACTATTTTGTGCTTTTTTAAAGATCATTAATTGATTGATTTATAAAAAAAATTACATTTGGTTTAATATTTTCATGAATCTTGGCTTTTTGAGGAAACCCATGTAATGGGTTTGGTTTGTCAAAGAGGTGTTGATTTAATTCTAAGTCAGGAGGATGCAATATGCGGCTATGATCAAATAAACAACCTTACTTACATGAATCTCATAAATAACATGACAGACACAAATAAATACATAACTCAAATTTCTTGAGTGAATGAAAAAGCATTGATTCCAATAAAGCTATAGATGCATCAGAACACACAACAACAAGGAGGTTTACTATATCTTTGTTAATCATGTAAACAACCAACCAGATGGAAACTCATCTGGGAAAACTCCCACTTCTTTTCAAACTCTACAAAACTCAGAGCAATAAAATGCACCATCTTAGAGTTGTCATAGCTACAAAGGTTTCCTGATATTTAAGCTGACCAACAGCAGGGGGCCGCAGCAAAAAAAGAAACGTCTCCAGCACACTACAATTAATGCTGTAGTGCTGATATGCCTGCATACTATTATACATCTGAATACTTTATAATGAGAAGAGACAGAAAGAGACTTATTATGTAACACCACCGTATATGACTTCAGTGAGGCACTCCGCCATCCCAACTGAAAAAAAAGAGCCCGGCTAGCACACTGGGGATAAATCTACATCAAACTCATTTGTGAGATACTAACAGCATAAACAGGCGGCACGACATCACAAGCAGCGGTAGTCGTAAAGCAAATGCAGCACACTCTGTCAAAGCCCTGTTCAGGCATGCAGCAGCTCCAGTTCTCCCAGTCCAGGACTGACACGATTTGTGCCGCATCCCCAGGTGCTTTTGTTAGCTTTCATCCACCTGACATCTTTTCCATCTTTCTCTTCACATTGAACTTGCCCAAGTCTTAATTTCACAACTTTCATGACAAGAACAGTCCTGGCTGTCAGTTAGGAGTGGCCAGAGCTGGGCCAAATGTAATCTGATCAGCTGATCCAACCAAAAATGTTATGAATTCTGACATTAAAATGATGGACTTTCAAAGCTCCCAGTACAGTGTATGAGACCATTCAGAGACAAAATAACATGATGATGTAGGTCTCCTGCTACTTGAAAATGATTCGGTGGAATTAATGCATGTCAATGCGCTATAGAAATGATAAATCCAACAGGAAACCAGCTGCTAAGGTTACTGGTTGTTGGATGAGAAGTTGTGGTTGGAAGGACTTTGAGAATAAGGTGGCTCTACCTGCAGAATGGTGCCGTCACTTTCTTTGTTGTCTGCGACTGAGCCAAGTTGCACACACGTTGTGGTGCTGTAATGAGATCAACTGTGGGTGCTGTCTGCCTGGTGGCATGCATGCTGTAGTTTCTGAGCTGGGAAGGGGAGATCACACATCGCCGTGTGACCTTTGAGGTGTCAAGAGAAGTGATCTGGAAACTAATAAGACATGGACCCTGCAAGTATACAGTTATACTGTACAAAGATGTTCCTGTGGAACTTATGTTATGATCTATTTTCATTTCTACGTGTTAACATGGATCACTTTCGTGTGCAATGGGGATGGAATTATATTTTCGTTGAGAGTTTTTTTCTTTTTTTTTTAGATTTTTTTTTTTAGAAATATCCATGTCTTAACTTAGGTCAAAGACAGACAGACCCTACTGATGGAAATAAGGTTGTTATTGTGTAGAATATGGAGTCTAAAACCAAACTGTAACTGTAGGGAGCAACAGATCCAAACACTACAATGAAATATACTTAAAAGAACACAAAGTTCAAGATCTTTTTGTAGTTATTTTCTGAGTGGGTTTGTTACACTTTTCTTATACAAAGTCATAAAAAGCATAGCTGATGTAAAACCGTGCAGACTTTAATTTGAGCTGCACCTTGTGAGCCTTATAGCTCTGCAGCTGCAGAAGGTGCATGACATTTTAAAAGAAATAAAAAGCTAAGGACAGCGAAGGAGCAAGGAGCTAGCAAGAGTTCATCCATAATGAGCTGAGTTTACAGCCTATCAGCCTCAACAGCAGAATTAATGGACAGGAGACAGCAGACTGAAGCCTTGCAGCAGGCGGACGGACACACAGACAAAAACAGAGCGGCAGACAGAGTCACAAAAAGACTGGAGCCTTTTCCTCGGATCTGGCCCCAGCAGATAAGACCACAGCATTTGGGGATTTATCGGGAGCCCCCGGTACAGGTGCATTACCTGAACAGTCCCAGACGTTTACCGATAGTGTACACTGTATGTGAACCGGTGTGTGTGCGTGAACTTTAATACTCATGCACTTGTTTTGCCTTTTTATTTGTGTGTGTGTGTGTGTGCATGTGACCGCTCTACCCGGAGACTCACCACAAGGCTGAGGCTAATCTTGTTGAATACGGGCAGATCTTAGCGGGTATTTCTAGTCTCTGGGAGATAAATAAATAATAGAACACAGGTTTGGATTTAGGCAGAGATGAAAGCTTTAAGAGCTGAGCTTTTTACAGGTCTGCCCTGCCAGATGGACACAGAGCCAAATAACGCAAAAGTGGCGCCATGCAAAGATCCACAATCTGCTCCCATGACCTCAGCAGGGAGACCACACCTCAAAGTGCACCGATAGCACACCTTAAATCCTTGTACAGTATAATATCAGCACTAAACATGGTTTATTAAATTCTTATGGGTGTTGGTTGTCTGCATTTCATGCAATATTAATTAGATATGAGCCCAAAAACATTTTTTGTTGTGGATCCTTTACACAGGTTCCCACAAACAGCCCTGCTCTCTCGAGACAAACTTGTGAGGAACATGTACAGAGGAAATAGAGAAGCAGATGAAACAATAACTTTGAAGCTCACAGAGTTTATCACCACTCTATTGTCTCTTTCGGTCTAGAAAGTACTACTCTTTAAACACTGCAGAGTAAAAAAAAAGGAAAAGGATGTTGTATGAGTGGGCCTTTAGGCAAAGAAGGAAAATTAAGATAAGTGTGGATAAAACTGCCCCCTTTCTGTCTCCATTTCTTCCTTTTTCTTTGTCTCCTTTTTGCTTTGCTACCCTCTGTGGACACGCTTGGCTGTTAGGAGTTGCTTTTCTCCTGAATTGATACAGTGGTTTTGTGTGTATGTAAAATGGTGTCCTGGTGGGCCCGTAGACTCAAAGGACAAAAGCTTTAGTCTGCCTTTGATAACACCTATGAATTATGCATCCTGCACCTCTCTTTATGTGGACAGTGTGTGTCTAAGGGTGTGTGTGTGAGTGGATCCGAGCCAAGGACTGCAGCGGTTAGTGACAGTGACTGATACTGCTTTGCCCTTCTAAAAGCTGTCCATCTAACACACACCACCATGCATATTCACACAAAACAGTCAGCGGCACATGTATGAACACACACACAGGAACTGATCTGTGTCCTTTTTTGTTCTGTACTCTCTCATCAGGCCTCAGATATGTGACTCTGCACAACTGGCAAGGTCAAAAACTATATTTGAGATTAAAACAAATGCGTGAGTTGGTGTGAGACTTCATTAAAGAGACATTTCAGAGCTCGCCATAAAAGCTTAACAAAAGTGATCCATGAATACTCCTCTAAATATGCACAAATATGCTGCGTCCACTTTCAATGGGTTCATCAAAGCAACATAAGTTAACATTTGTACATTACATCGTGTTAGCCATTTAAAACCCAAAGAAACTAAATGTCAGTCATACAAATGGAGCAAATTATTCACTTGAGCCCCATAAACCAATTTTCTGTCTCAAGCCTAATGGATTAAACTGTATGAGCACCATTTCTAATATGAGATAATATTAGTCCAGATGGGATATCGATGTACAAACAAAAATGACAACACATCTGTGGTAGAATGTAGTAAATTTAATGTATGTTTACCTGATCATAAATCCCTATATGAGCTAGAGCTGGGCAATATGTCAAGATTTTCAGATATATCGAGTTTTTGTCATATGAGATATAGAAAAAGGGAATATTATTTATATTGAGTTAGCTTGTTTTAAGTTAAAAATGTCTTTTCTTTAGTATTTTGCATGACTGTATC
>JBBBVT010000003.1:14099398-14112281 GCA_037177035.1 Craterocephalus eyresii
GATTTTGGATTGATCTTTTCCTCCATCCTGAAGTGGACTGGATACCTCACTATTTGTTTTTCACACTTTTAGCTCAATATTTAATCTTTGGCTAAAGGTAGAAATAGTATTTTTATGTAGACAATAGCCTATAAATTCAGTAGAAATGTCAAAATATCAATCCAAAATCAACCTCTTCATTCTGCTGTAGCCTTGAAGGTGGACACGTTTCTATTTGCCCGCATATACTACACAACACAGGTATTCAGCGGGTATTCCTGAGCATGAGTGATAGGTATTTATCATAATTTTTGAATCAAGAGCCTGTTGTGACTGTGAATGATCCCCCAATAAGCCTCTGTATCTAAAAAAACTTTCTTAAAAGAAAAAGAGCGATACATCTAAAATTCATAAAAAAAAATTAAACTTTTAGATATTCAAAATATTAAAAAATAATTTATTCCTCAGATCAATGTGCACAAAATACTTGGTTTTGGTTCTAAAAAACTGAGAGTGAGACCCATCTTAACATGAAGGTGAAGAAAAACAAATCAACAGGATGTTATGTTCTCAGAAATAGCACGGATATCTCTGCAGCTTGTTCTGTGCTGATATGAATGCAGAGATGATGTCACCTCATAGGTCTTATAAATTATTAACCAAGCTTCCTTGAGTGTAAATGTGCTTGAATGGGGAAATAAACAAAACCGCCGCAATAGTGGCACCTCATTGTCTCTTTAAGTATTTTGCGAGAATGCAACATCACCTACAAGAATCATCAGGCCCCGTTTATTTGATGAGGAATAGGGAACTCATCGCAGAATAAAATGAAATGAAATTGTGCCCTCGGATCCAGCCTTTCGAAATATGTTCCACTGAAAATTGAAAAACACTACAATTACGACTACTTATATAAAGAAATGATTGTTTGAATGTACAACAAAAATGTGGTCATAAAACCTTGTGTTGTCCTGACTTTGGTCTCCATAAACCAACCACATTTTTTTGTGTAACTTGAATTTGGATGTTCTGATATGAGTGTGCTTTACTTATGCTCTATGTGTATTTTTGAGTATCCAGTGTCGGAATCCAGAACATAAAAAAGTGACTTTTTATTCTCTAACTATAAACAAATGAGGACCGCTCATTAGTCAGTGAGTAAACAAGAGGAGGGAAAGGTTAAGAGGTCTGGACATATACGACCTTATTAAAAGATACTGGCCTGAAGGGAGAACTAGACCACACAACATTTTTCAAAGTATATTTTTACGTGCCTAAGTTGGTAAGTAACTCAATCTAAGCATACATTATTATCTGTATTTAAGTTATTGAAGTTTTGCTTTATTTTTCTTTTGTTTTTGTCTGTGTGAAAGTTTATTTAACAAAAAAGACTTATTAAAACAAAAAACTGAACAGAACATCCAGCTGGGAAGTATAGAAAACAGAAAAAACTGTGTATTCTTAAGCTTTTACCTCTTCATTTTTGTGTCTAGGACACATGCAGACTTAATATAAGAACTGCATGGCAGCTGCCATAATAGTCCAGTCACATCCACTATAGCATCTAGTTTGTCGATTCGATGTTCTCTAAATATGGAGTTCTTCCTTCTCCATGCCTTCAAGGACAAGCAGATCTTGTACACAATGTTTTCCTTACAGAGGGAAAGTAAGTTGCTGAAAGGGTCTGAAAAGGCAGATATTATACAAAAAAATGCTCAGGTGAAAACAGTGCGAAGCACTTAGCATTGATTTTGTGCATCTGTGGAATAAACTGGTTGTATAAGTTATAGACAAACATCTTGAACATATGAGTTGAACAACCTTTGTAGTTAGAGAAGATGTAATAATTTTGAATGATGAAAAATCCAATAGCAATGTGTGAAAAGATGACCACATTTACGTGAGCTGCCTGGAGAATTGTTCATATCAGCAATATCTTTGTTTGGCTCCTCGGATAACAGTGGGAATGATTTTTTCTATTATGCCTTGGAAAAAACTTTACCTTATTGTGCATGGTCGACCCCGACTTCATCAATTATAAATAATCCAGTGCTTGATCAACGCCCATGTTTAAAATTAAGCTGGCAAGATATCAAAGGAGGTTATTCCATCTTACCTCGGCCTCTTTATGGTAGCACCTGATTATTTTTTCAACAATCATTTTTTTTCCATATGAATGTATTTTATTAGCAAATTTAAAAGTGGACACAAAATATAAACATGTTTACAGTGCCTTCTACATAGTGATCTCATTGTTTGATTAATTATTAACAAAAACATTTTAATGATGCTGCTTCCTCACCACCTCACACATTGTGTTGCATTAAAAACACCAAATTGTATTTAAGCCTAGAAATTTGTTCTTTAGATACACAAATGTATCTGTTACCTAACTCCTGTTCTTTGGTAGCAGTATAAGCATCCGCATCAGATTGTTAATTATATAATAAAATGGGATATTTAGCTGTTAAAAATAAACCTGACATGCTCTTCTGAAAAACACACCACACAAATCACCTCAAACACACCTCTGGCATGTGTGTTTTTCAATATGTGAGCAAATATGAACATAAATACCCATTTGAAGATAATACCCATAATATCCCTCTGATTGACTGACTCAGATCTGGCATATTACTACAGTAATGCTTCTTTCTTCCTTACATAAGACATTCAGCTTCCGGCAGGAGGAATCTGTAAGCAATCTTAGCTCAGCGTTTGCCTCAGGCTCCCTGTCAAGTTGGTATGATGATTAATACCCAAGTAAGAGATAATCTGAAACTTCAATCCTAAAGGA
This sequence comes from Craterocephalus eyresii, assembly GCA_037177035.1. NCBI lineage: Eukaryota > Metazoa > Chordata > Actinopteri > Atheriniformes > Atherinidae > Craterocephalus > Craterocephalus eyresii. Next base: position 14,102,175 of record JBBBVT010000003.1, read on the forward strand.
TTTAATTGTAAACAATGAGAGTTCATGGTTCACATAGAAATGGACATGTGCAGCAGGGTTGATCGGACTGTGCAGGTCAGCGGACTGCGCTCTGAAGAGATGTGAAGTATTCCTGAAGGATGGGTAAAGGCTAATATGGAGGACTGAAATACATAAGAAAGAGGACAGGGGTGGCGTGAAGGGGAATAAGCAACTTTAGGAGGTAACAGTACTCCGGGTAAAAACAAAGATGAAGGGATGTTGAATGGGAAGAAAAGGTGAATAAAAAAAGGAAATAAAAAAGAGGGATGTAATCCATGATCCAGATGGAGAGAAGCTTGTTGTTAGGAGCAGCAGGGGATTGGGGCTCTCAGTTAATGTGACGGGCGTGCTGGGTAAAAATAGCCCAGGGAAGCAGGGCAGGACTCCTCTATGATGAATAATACACAGAGGATAGGGGGAGGAGTGAAAGTCCTTCCTTCTTTTCCCTAGCATGGAAGAGAAGGAAGGACTGGTTTGCTTTTAATAAGATAATAATATAGATTAATTACAGGCCTTTTTGTTCAGCACCTCGTATCTACAGTCAAAAGAATAAATGGTTGGGTTTTTTTTCTTTACACTTGGCAAGCTTGCAAATGTCAAAACAAGCCCATGCCCAGCTCATGTGAGACCACAGAACAGAGAGCTCTATAAAACCATCTGGGTTTTGGAGCAGTGAGAGGAGAAAAGTGGAGCTTTTATCCCTACGACATCCACAGTAACGGGGACATGCAATACGCTCTTTCTGCCTATTAAATATTCAAACACGGGAGAAATGCACCCGAGGAGACACTCTGAGAATTTTGCATGTTCATACAGGTACATGTCATCATATGAACTCAACAGGCAGCAGCATTATATACTTGCATTTCTGCTTGTGGAAAGCCCTCAGGCTTCTAAGTGCACCACCTAACATCAGCAGACAGTCAAAACCCAGAAAGGGACGTTGCAGACGATGAAATGAGACATGAGAAATCAGTGATTTGAGACAAGTCTGTTTGCTACACAGCCCAGAGAGAGACCGTGTTTGTCCAGAGTTATACGTACAGAAGCAAGAGGAAGGCTAAATAATCTCAAGTAAACCCTTTAAATTTTCAGATCATCCTTCATCAAACTCCACTTACCATCTCTCCTCTTGCAACCTGAATATGCCTGCTCATCACTCAGTCAGAACTAAAATACTACTCCACAAACGGTGAAACATAATCCATGTCAAATTCAGCCATGACAGTATGCTTCACTGAATACAAGCAGCAGCAGCAGCGCCGCATTGTTTGAGCTTTACTAGAGGAAAATTGATTGCCACGAGCATTATGCTGCTGAATGAGTTTGTTTACCCTGTTTGGTTTACAAAAATGATGGGGGAGATGTTGTTGCTGCCGAGTTCTAAACTAATCACCCTGTCTCTCAATAACACAACAAAACATGGATGAATTTGTGTCTGTGAGAAGGTAGACAAATCGTGCTGTCAGCTGTTTGACTCACAGTCTCTTCGATTGGCCGTTATCCTTTCCTACTTGCTAGGTCGGCTTTGTCTGGTGGAGAGCCTTTACAACTATTATATGTCTGTACATTTTATGGGAAAGCAACGTGTGGGAATCACAACATTTGCTATCGTTTATGACATCTACGTAAATGGATGTAGGTGCTGTCTTTTAATACTGAAGATCCTGAAAACATGAAGTGGCCTACTATAAAATGGGCATAATCCCTAAATGGTTGGATTTTCTGAACCACTTTAATCCAAGATAGTTTGCTGTTAAATCATAGAGTTCTTCTTACAACTTACTTGTGGGATTTTTTTTATTTATTATATTTTTCACATAAACTTCAAAGGATCACATCTCCCCTATGTACATAGAGTTCTCTGTACAGTTTAAACATATGAGTAAGAGGATAAGAAGTGTGTGGTGGAATTTGAAGTGGTGCAGATCTTCAACTAGAGGCTAAAAATAAACTTATCTACCTCAAGTGCTCGCTATCCTACTTTTTTGCTGAATGTGAAATCAACATTCAAATATTTAGATGACAATGCTGAAGCAACATTTAACCCTTTCTGCAAGTTTATCAACTCAAGTAGAAAGAAAGTGGAGATCTGAGCTTGAAAGTGAAGAAATGGGAGATAGATACATCTATTCTGAAAATAACAGGCTGTTTAGTTGAAGCTCTGCTCAAAAACATATTTACGGAAATATATGAGACTTGTTTATCGAATGCCAATGACCAAAGGTAGACGTTATTAAAGCTTGCAGTTGTTTTTAAAGATGATGCGCACAACGGAATGCTGCGATTTGAAATGCAGCGATTTTCTAAAGAATTGTCAGAGTTTGTGACTTAAGGTTATGCAAGCTAATCAGGAAGTAGCTGTTTGTGACAACCCAGACAAGCATCAAAAAGGAGCAGAAAAAACAAAGATTTAATTTCAGTAAAAAAAGAAGACAAAATGACACAAATCTTGACAGTTAATTAAAAGTTGCTATTTAGAGGCTGGCATTAGTCTTTCTAGTTTGTATTAATGGTATTATACGCCCATGTGAAGCTGTGAATGAACTGACAAAATGAAGCGTCTTAGGCACAGTGTGAGGAATCAGGTGAGTTGATGCATGTTTTGCCTGGGCTGATAACATTTTAAACATGTACAACAAAATAAATCTTTGGAAGTTGTTTCTTTAATACTTTTTACATGAAACATCTTTAGTGTGCTTTAGGATTTAGGATTTTTGTGATGATTGAGATAACACAAACAATATCTGTTTTAACTGTAGTGTCTGTTTTTTGTCAGCCCTGCAAGTCTGCAGTAGTACATCTCACATGCAAGCCTTAAGTGAGCTGAGAGACGATGTTGTTTTCTTTGACTATATAGGGAGGACTGAGACAGAGTTTGTGGGATTTCCACAATTGCTGTTTGAAATCCACAGAGGGATCTGCAGATGCCGGACTTTTAATAATGAAACCAGTTTTTTCTTATTTCATCAACCTGGTGTCTGGAGCTTTTTATCTTCAAGTTATTTTTCCACGTCTAAAAAAAGACTATAGTTATAGTTGTAATAATGCATGTAATAGTCACTTTTTCAAAAGCTACCTTAAAGCCCCTCTCGCCCTCTTCCTCCTCTGTGGCAAATCAATAGACACGCTCCCCTGTACCTCACCATGTCTGAGAATGAAACTCAGTAGGTACAGAGCATCACATTCAGCAAGATTACACACACACACACACACACACACACACACACTCACACACACACACTCCAAACGCAAAGTGCTCAATGACAAACATACGAGAATTTCAGTAATTAGTCAAAATCAAGTCCTTATTTTAAGTGCTGAATGCTTTGAACTTGAACTCGGTGGACTCAAATTGACAAAGTAATGAGGAAAAAAGTAGAAAAATATAACAATGGCCCAATTAACAAATTCATATAGTAGTAAAGTATAGAAAAATATTTAAACATTTTTGTCATTAAGAAGCCTATGAAAATGTAACACATTTATGTTTATATTTTAATTTAACTTTATATTAATAATTCTATTTATTTACTTATCTAATTTTCTGTTTTATTTATTGATTTAGTTGGTGCTTTCGAAATGTTTAAATCTGTATTTATTTCTGTATAACTTTCAAACCCAGAGTGATCTATTTTTGAATTTTATGTTCATCATTTTACATGACATTTTATTTATTCATTATTTGTTAACACTTTCTTTATTTAGCCATAAGGACTGTCTTCCTCCATTTATCTTTCTAATTGTATCTATTTCTGTATGCAGTTCTGTCACATTATCTTAAAGAGGGAAACAAACTTTCAAGGCGTGTCTTAGGGGCAGATCCTCACCAACTCTGAACAAGTCGCAAGACCGATTTCTTATTGGAAAAAAATTTTAAATTATATTTTGAACACTATATTGCCATATAAGTTTGTTTATTGAACCATTTTTATAGTTCTGTATTTATTTTAGATTTTGTACCTGTCAGTCCTCCAATGGACTGTGCTGCCTTAAAAAGGTTAAAAACAGAATTAAAAAAAAACATGCATTTATTCAAATCCAGCAAAATGATCTTAGATCTAGCACAACATATTTGTGCTGTTCAGATCTGCCAATCTGACATTGTGTTCTGCCCCGCAAACATCTGCCCGGATGAACGGAGCTGCTGGTTAATCTTTCATCCTACGAGAGCTTGAAACACCGGTGGCTCCGGTTTCCCAAACAAGGGATTGCGCTTGCGGTGTCCAGCGAGCAAAACGGAGTGGTTGTTTGAGGTGCCATATTAGCTGACCCCAGATGTGTACTGAACATCAAATCCTCTGCAGTAATTCCACTCGCTGCTCCAAATACCAATCGAGGGCCGTTGGTTGCCATGGCAACGGCACTCCTGTCCAATATAGCAAGTAGTGGGTCTGCCAGTCTCTGTGTTTCTGTCTCTCGCCTTCTCTTTTCTTGTCTTACTTGCTGTTTTATCTGTGTCACGTGTGTAAATACACACAGCACGGATTTACTGCGATGTTTGCTACGACTGCCGTCATGCTGACTGTACAAATTTATAGAGCATGCTTTCAACGTAAGCAGGGGCCAAGACCAAAGTTTCTTTTCTCTTATTTCCTTTTTCCCCAGACAGTAGCGAGCGGTGCAGCCTCTGATAGCGTTTGATGAGAACTGACATGATGAGACATTTGACTTTCAATCCAAATTTGCAGTGCCAGATTTCTGAGTAATCGGACATCTAGCGACAGCTCCAGCACCAAGTATTATCTGATCTTTATCTGTGGAACAACGCGATTTCAGCTGCACTTCTACAAAATGGTAATTGATAACTCAAAGGCTGTATACAAACCAGACGGTTTGTCTGTATCAAATATAGAGTGACGTCTGCTTATTTTCATTATTCTGGCATGTTTATGATCCATATTCTCTCACCCTTCAACCCATCCTCCTTTATGTAATTTACCAAAAAGTCCCAGCTTATTTGTACTGGTGCACAATTCAATCCATTACACTTCACTGCTCAGTCCCAGATTCGGCAGACTGTCCTTTTCCACTTGGCTGCCTGGCTGCCCATGTGTCAGGCTGTAGCGCCCACTGCCAGAGTTTTGCCCTCTTCCAGTCCACTGCCCCCTCATCTGCCTTATGTTGTTTTCACAAGTCACGCTCCTCTCACCTTGCCTGCCTGATTGTCAGGCCGCTGGCAGCATACATTAATAGATGTTAATGCTGGACTGCTAAAGAAAACGTGACGTTGGGAGGCCGGAGATGGCAAAGGCAGCTTTTTTTAACTCATCCATGCTTTGACTGTTAATCTGGTTCATGCTCTGATTACAGCAGTTTTCCTGTTATACACTTTGTCTATAGCTTTGCTACTGCATCTTTAGCTAAAGCTGGCTCAAGTCAACGTTCAGCCAAACAGCATTCTGCCGACAGAGTTTTAGCAACAAGGGCTGCGTTCTTATTCTCTCATCACATGTCAGCTACATTTATCCTGGGTTTTATTGTTGACCGATTCCTCAGTGTTTTAAGTTTTTTAAGGTTAGCATTTAAAACAGATTTTTTTTCTAGAAAACATTGAAGAATTTAAATTTTTATTTTGCTGATGCTAAACTATCATCGTACTACAGATGTTGAATTCAGTGAAAAATTGAAAGCTGAAATTTGTAACTTCAGAATGGACAGAAAGTATGGTTTTAGGAAACACTAAAAAGAGGTTGGATTTCCTCGTCACAAACAAAAATATTAGATGAAGTCCTGGTAGGGCATTAGTAGCTTTTAGTTTTCATATTTTAAATTAACTATTGTTTATAGGTAAAACTTTGCTGTTTACTTAAAAAGCTACAGTGCAGCATGAGTTGAAACTAAAGCAAGGTGGAGATGAAGATTCATTTTGGACCATCTCTACATGCAGTTTTCTAAAAGGCTGTTACTTCATACACCAGTATTTGGCCATATGTCCATTACTGTAAGGCACCAGGCCTGATTTTTCTGTCTTAGTTTTTTATTGTATGTGAATAAAGATAATGTATGCAATTACAGGTTAGTGATTGACATGTTTTGCAGTCCGGTTCCCCATTCATGACTGACTAGATGATCTGACATCTCTCATTTCCTATTGGTTGGATTGTTCAACTTTCTGTTTACCAATCCCTTTTGCTCCCCATCACAGCAGTGTCAGCATTTCAGCAGCTTGCTGTGAGATCTGTATGGTTTTTATTATGGGTTTTAATGATTGCATGGACCATGCATCAAACCAAAGACCAAATTAAATAATGATTACATTTATCACAAACTATAGATGTTACAAATTTAATTAACTTGCTGTTGAACTTCTTGAAAAGTTTTGAAACCCTTCATGACTGAAGTTACTGCTGCAAACTATTTCATATTCATGTTTAGATTTCTCAGGGCTGCACAGTGGCATGATTGTTAGCAACATTGCCTCACAGCAAGAACGTGCCTGGTTTGAGCTGGAAGGGTTCAAGTTGGACCTCTCTTGATAGAGTTAGTGTAAATGTTGTTTACCTTGCCCCCCACCCCAACCCTGCATTGGAACAAGCAGGTTTAGAAAATGTTTGATATTGGACTTTTATCTCTGGGAGACATTACTTCTCAAATGTATCATATATATAAATCATAATGATCTCAATGGTACCTGAAATTCATGCCACCCAGAGCAATTATGTATTGTAACAAATTTTGCTTTTAAGGTTATCATAATGTTATCTAGATTTAATGTCTTAATTTTCATGCTCTTTCACAATATGACAATTCTGCTGGACCTGAAAACACAGTCAAAGTTGTCACTCTGGGGAAGGCTGCATGGTTTGTTGATTGAACACCAGCCTTAGGTCATGCTTAAACACAACAACACCAGACAGATGTTTGAAGGCTGCAGCTTAGATCAGCCGGGCCACTGGGAATATCTGGCCAAGAAAACACAGCTATGTCTTAATCTGCTTTCACAGCTAAGCATATTTAGCCAACAGGATTACAAGCATGACCATCACAGCATGCACGTGTCAGCTGAGAATATCAAATCAATGTTTGGCGGATGTATAAGCCTCTTAAAGATTCACAAGGGAAAACCACATATCAAATTATTTTGAGGTGTGAAGATTGGTGTCCAACGCAGTCAAGAGGACTTTCTGAGATTTTAACAACTAATGAATGTGGCTTTTTATCCTTTCATTAATCACCCTTGCTTTTGTTCAGGGGTGATAGTTGAAGCGTTGAAGCATTAAATGTACTAGAATATGTAGAGATTGTTCTGTTAATATGTTCTAGACTATCCATACTTTAATAAATCAAATAACCTTTAGAAAGAGTTATATAACCATTTTGGATGGTTAAAAAAACAAACGGTTAAATGAACCACAATCACAGTTATCTAAAAAAATCACAAATTTATGATTAATTGCATGTTGGCAATAAAAGAATGCAAAACATGATTTAATTAGAAGTCGCAGCTTGAAATAAAAATGAAACATGTTATTACTTTAATATTCACAGAGATAGTCAATATGCTCAGTTTAAACAAACAGAATTTCTCAACCTTCTCATGCTTCTTATACAATAAGGTACTGTTTCAGATAATTTATTAATGTGTTAAGGAGGTAAAAGCGATATTTTTCAACGCTAGGTGGTGTACTGTGAAGCTGTCTCTGAAACCAAAACAACCGGACCGGGCAGTAAACACAGAGCAGGAGATCAACACACAGAGGCGCTGTGTGACGTCATGAAAATACACAACCGGTTCTTCACAAAAAGATTTTTTCATTCCTTGAGTGTGAAAACAATGAATTTTCGCTTTTAGCTCCTTTAAGGTGCATTTCTGAGGAAATCTATATTGTTCACTCTGTTGTTACACCTGACATATAAAATAGAGCAAAAAATAAACCTGACTTGAATCTGAATGAATTAGAAATAAACAAGCAAATCTTCAAATGTCTCCCAGCGCCCTGGAATGGCCATGGCTCTGTTAGTAGAATACCTGAATACATCTCACATGTTGTTAAGGTTCAGGTCCAAGTGTGATGTTGAAACTGGAATCCTACACACGGTAAGAGTAGGCAAGTTTATGTGATGCTGCTCTAAAACTGAGCCAGATACCACAGTAGTGAGATGAATCACAATTCTCCCACATCTTATATAGCCTACTGCCAAGAAGCCAGGGATCACACCGGAAGTCAGAAGCAACAGATATTCACCAAACACTGTGAGGGCATGAAGCTCTAATGAAATCTCCAGGTCAGCCTTTCCTTCTCACTGTCAGCTATCAACACTTATTTTTCCAAATGCGTCACCCAACTCAGTCCCACTTTAAGAGAAGACTCCCACTGTAAAAAAACTCACCTGTTTTAAATGGTTTCCTTGACTACCCAGTATCCTGGGCATATCCATTATAGAGCACAGTGATATTGATTCTGGACTATTTCTAGGAATTACAGGAAAGAAACGCAGATAGAAGGAAAATGTGCACCAACTACAGGACATGCAGGACTTTTTTTGCCCCTTTGCCCAAAGCCTCTTACAGGAATGAGAAAACAAAATGTTTAACTACTCAATTGGATTTACCAGTTCAATCCATAGCAAGAGTGCTGTGTAGGAGATTAAGGCTGACAAGATCTTGACCATGAAGAAAGAGCAGTTTCGTGTAAAGCTTGCTTAGACATCAGGAAGAAAGCATCAATGGTGATGCAGTCGCAGCAGCATCATCCGTGGTATTGATGTCGTTGGTGTTAACTTGTCTCTATCATGGCATAGTAAAGGTGTAAGAAAGAACAAGTGCTTCTCTTTCAGGGAGGCAGGTAAAAAAAGGTATAAATGCAATCATGTCCACATCTGACTCAATAGAAAACCGTTCGGAAGTTGAACAGGTCTGGCTCAATTCAATTAGAGGTGTCCACAAACAGCCTGAACAATTGCACTTAAGTCAATCTGAGACTCACGCTGATGGACAAGCCTCCGCATAATTTAACGCCTCATCACTGCTTTGCCAATTGAAGGAGGAGAAAAAGCCAAGGCTTTTTTTTTCACTGATACACACCCACACAGGCAGTGAATATTCCCACTTTAAAGATGGAGTGAGTAATATGAAGGTAATGAAATGAGAGGCGTAGGGAAGGTATTAAATCCACATTAACGACTTCATTAGAGGTTTGCATTGCAAGTGAAACAATAAATGAGTGGAAATAAACATAAAATGCATTAATGTTTATTTTTCAGACTTCTCTTCCATCAAAAGACGTTAACACACACTGTTTTGCATAACTGTAGACTGTAGTCTACCTAAACCATTAAGATAGAGTGGCAGATTTGCAGGCAGCTATGCAGCATCACCCATCTATTATTTTGGAGACTAAATCAATTTCAATTAAATCAACTCAGGCCATGACAGGCCCCCACTTCTACCTTGAGAGATGGACAGATATAGGGAATGACAGTTTTAACGAACGCTGCCGACAAGCACAAGGGACATGTATTAATTTGAGCAACAAGTTGAAGCAAATGAGCTCTTGAACATGCTCGAAGATGTTAAAGCTTTAGCGTCCCATTGACCAGCTTATGTAATTCATTTTCCCTTGAGTGATCTTTGGAGTTGTGCCTTGATTCAAATAATGTTTTTTATTCATTAATATTCTTTTAAAATGTACACAAAATCCATTTTGGAAACAACAAGCAGGGCAAGACAGCAGAATTATGAGGTCAGTACAGTACATGACCTTTTTTCTAATCCAATGAAAATCAGTCTCATCAATGTTTCTTTTCAATGAAGGTAAAAAAATCTAGCGCATATTGCAATTTAAGAGATGGTATCATTGGTCACACTTTACTTGAATGGATCTGCATAAGACTGTCAAAATGCTGTCATTACATGAATGAATGCTTATAACAGTCTGCCGGAGGACCTCAGGGTTGCAGAGAACATTCATATTTTTTAGACTTGGTTAAAGATCCACCTTTTTAGCTTAGCTTTTAGTTGATTCTCAGTTATTTAAGTCTTAATTAGCTTCGTAATATTTTGTATTTTTATATTCAGCCTTTGATTGTTTTTTATTACTTTTGACGTTATATACCCTGCCTTTTATTGTTTTTAGATCCTTC
>JBBBVT010000003.1:14155918-14166099 GCA_037177035.1 Craterocephalus eyresii
ATTGAGACTCGGTTCACATCGTTCATTTAAAAGAGCCGTTGAAAAGAACCGTCTCGTTCACGAACGTCACAGCTCTAGTCTGAGCCCCCGAGAAAAGCCATGGAGGCAGTGAGGACATGCCATCTCTTTCTCAAACTTCACTACCACATTATTCTCCGTTTGTGTACATTTTGTGTAATTTGTTAAATAAAGAGCATAAATATCTAATAACATAGTTCGGCAACAGAAAACTTGTGTCAGGGAACCAGTGAGTAAATCTATAAAACTTTTTAAACAAAGTCCAACTAAAGTTCAGAGCAATGAAACAAAGTAAATTCAAAGTTTAAATGTATGGATAGCAGCACATGATTTTATGTTAAGATTCAGCTGAATAATATAATATAATGATTCCTCAAAATATTAAACTAAACTAAAAGAAAGGCAAAAAGGAAGCTGGTATATTGCTTGTTGAAAGTTTCAGAATAAAGAGTTAGTTAGTTTCAGTGATGAAATATGATCTTCATAAGTTCTTGTGGTTTTGTAATACATGACAGCTAAAATGGAATTGTCATTACCTTATTAGCACTTCCACACCATTACCAGCCACACCAAAGCATTTTACTGTATGTCCCAAGTCTGAATAAAGTAAAGTGACGGTAAACCTGGCAACAAGATTAGAAGTGGACACTGAAAACTGAAACTAACATTACAAGAATGTGTTCTTGGAAGGGTTCAGTCATTTTGTACATGATTACTTACTCTGTTTGTACTGTAGGCCTACATCACATTTGTCAAACTAACATTTTGCAATACTTTATTATTTTCTAGTCTTCTTGACACATTTTACCATTAAATTATAAGGGAAAGTGTGTTCAAAGTTTGACATGAAAGATTACAAGGCTCAAGTGTTAATAGTCCTTTGCATTGATGAGGTAACAATCCTGATGTAATAAATAAAGCAAAAGTCATAAAAGGTAAATGTGGGGAAAGCTATTATGGACTTTGTTGATTACACAGCTGACTAATCTTTTGTGCCAGAGCCAGGATTGTTTTTTTTTCCATTTTATAAAGTTGAAGAAATTGCAGAAAGACTGTATCTCAAGTTCTGCTGTTAACAGATCTAGCAAAAGTAGGTAACAACCTAGATGCATCTCATCTTCAGCTTTGCAAAACATCCTTTACCCAAGGATTTAAACATATTTAATTTATGGAGTTTGCCATATGAAACTGTCAACTTCAGTTCACACATCATGGAGGCAAAGCAAGTGGACGTGACTTTTCAGTTCAGTATCAACTTTTATTGCACTGACACCCTTCACAAACCAACAATAATGACTAAAACTGACTGCTTATATAGACAAGCTTAATTGGACCATACTATTCCCACAGGTTCCCAAAGACATACAAAGAAATAATAGAAGTATTCATATTAAAATTCCACAGAGACTATACATATATTTACACAAACTCAAACTACTCAGATAATCATACGCATGAACACCCGGGGACATTTTCAGTACATGCACCATTCCCGAGAGACAGAAACAGCCCAGTCTCCTGGCTTTTTCTACCACACATGCACACACTTGTGACAGAGACACATGGATAAAATTTGATATATAGTAATTTAACTGAAAACTTCTCTATAGAGTCTTGAAACCACTTGTAAGAGATCATTTTGTGCTGAATTCCTTTTAAGCCAGAAGCTTAAGAAGTGGTTTACGTGGTGGCCTGAACAGACAGCAAATCATTTATTGAGACCAGGGATGTTGCATATGTCGACATAAGTCCTGCTGCATCTTTGAGTGTCTCTTCATATCGCTCTCTTCTGTGTACATTCGCTCAGTATGTACAGTAAATCAGCATGAAGACTATTCAAACATCTTCTTGTGCAACTCATTTCTTCTTGAGTAAAATCAGGTTTTCCCACATCTTGTTTTCCCATAAATGCAAAAAAAAAAGGAACAAACTCTCCTCTTCCTCATTGTGGGGGTTGTCTCAACATGATTGTTTTACTGGTATAAAGCAACATTTCCATGTCCTGTTTACTACACCACTGAGTCATGTTGTTCTTTTCCCAGTGAAACCCGATAACTGTTACTGTACGCTCTGGAATGTTGTTCACTCGTTGAAGCCAGAGTGTGCTCACGTCTCTTCACTTGTACTCTGTGTGCTTTATGAATGAGAAGTAACACATGCCACATGTCATGCAAATTTGGAGTTATAGCTTTTCCTGGAAGTGTGTTATTGCTCTTCTCCGCAACGCCGTGATCTGGTTAATGTTGTAACAGATGTTAAATGAGTGCAGAACTATCCATCACACTGTTGCAAACAACACTGTCATCCAGCGATGAGGTGTTAAGCCTTTATCCTTGACACTGTTTCCTATCACAAATATTCTAAATAACGAATCATAAGTCATAATTAGGAAATAATTAATTCTGCTGGCTGAGAGTGAGCAGATGGTAAAGAGGAGTGGAAATCAAGTGCCTCCATTTTTATTCAATTTTTATTTTTATCTAGACTTTGTGTTCATAATACCTGTCAACATATTAGATGTCAATTATCATAAAATAATCACATACTATTGCATCTTGAAGAGCATATTGGGTTAGACTTAGACTCTTGTTTTAACTTGACCCTTATTACTTGATAAGAGTCTCTTTGATGCCTCTACATAAACTAATACAGAGCCCACACCCAGCAGAGCCCAGCAGGGTGTTAAATCATTTAACTTAGGAACATGTCAACACAAGGCTTCGTTCTAATGACTGGTATTGAACGTCGCCACTTGAGTCACTAAAACACATGCATATTTTTGTCTTACTCTTTAGTCTCCTACTCTTCATCTCACTCTCCTCTGTATAAATTTGGTCAAATATGGAGAGTGAATCTGCGAGAAGACGTGCCAACATTTTGCAATGTATGCATTCTAGTGATTGCTTTTCATAAGTTTTAAAAGATCATTTTTTTAAATTGTAGCTCCAAGTTGGCCAAAGCTATTTCAACCCCTGATCTGATCCGGTGAAAATGGGAAAAACTGGATGTGTGCTTAAAGGTAGAAACAGCATCAGCTTCAGCCTTGTCTGGGCATTCAGAGGGTAGAAACACAGGATATAAATGAAAAGTCAATGTCTGTATGAGTCAATGTAAAAGACGTATGTTTGTGGGCAAACAATCATACCGTTGCTGTGGACTATAGCTGGCGGCCATTGCCTTCACTGCTTTCACTGCTAATATCAGACTGTCAGATGTTATTAACATAAATCTGCCGAGCACACGAGTGTTGTGTTCTGTTGTGTTATGTTGTGTTTACGCTGGGCCAGCTGCAAAATTAGCTCACTGTGGATTGATACATCAAATAAATAGTGAAATAACTGATAACTGTTGCTAAGCTATCAGCTGCTGGCAAACAGGCAGAAGTAGTAGACTCTTGGTGTTTTTGGATAGATTAATAGCTATTCATACTGTCCCATGGAAACAACAGTTAGTAAAAATTATCGTGAACTTTTTACTGACGTGTTTATGGAAAATCTGAAGGTTATGCTCATTCCTAGCAACAGCCAGATGATAATCAGAATCAGAATCAGAATCAGAATGAGTTTTATTGCCAAGTAATTTGTTGTGATATGACGGTGCCTACATAAGTATAAATATGAATACAAATAAGAAACAAAAAAGATATGAACACAAACAAACTGAACATATAACATTTAGACTGGAAAACTATATTAACAATAGAATAAAAGTAAAATAATGAAATTGTGTACATTAAAATAAAAGTAGTGTATTTACATGAAATGTGGAGGCTGTAATGTACAGATTAAAGTGAACAATGAAAGGGGTGTGTGTTAATATAACACCTGTGTGCTTTGGATGTACGTTAATATAACATACATCCAGATGTCGTTAACATAATGAATTTAGTTGTGTCAGTTAGTCAGGTAAGTCTATAGGTGAGTTCCAAAGCCTGATGGCAGAAGGGAAGAAACTGTTCTTGTGACGGGAGGTTTTAAGAGGGAAGACTCATCCAGCCCTATGTTGTTTCCATTCCATCAAAGCCCAAATCTCTCCGTTTAGACAGATGGAGAGAATTACTGCTGTAAAAACTGTGAGGTTAGCTTCCGGAGTATGTACCACAAGACCATGAGCTCAACCACCAAATCTATGCTCAGGCATAAATCCCACAAACATGCCCTCTGTTGCAACTGTTACTACCCCTTATTCAAACCACTTTCTCCTTGTTCACTCACAAGGCTTCATTCAGTGTATACAGGTCCTCATTTACCTTGCGTCACGCACTCCTGGTTGATACCAATATAAAAACCCCAACTGTGAGCAAATGCTAGAGTAGCAGTATGTTAAGACACTGTTACTGAAGCAAACAAGTCCCACGACATAGACAGCGTGTGGATTACTTCCCACTTGTAGATGAACAGCGTTCCTCTGGGACTGTATAGGAAGTCTGACACTGTGTCATTCTTGCAACAGTGTCGTTTGGCTATGAGAAGTTACAGGTTTAGCCCCCTAGTGGCCAAACTCTACACAGGATACTTTTGAAATTGGAATTTGATCATGTTTTTAATTTGATGTCTTTTCCTAAATCTTTTTGATTTTTCTCCTTTTTCATTTAGTTCCTTGCTGAAAGATTGTTTTGTTTGAATGTACTTTTCTGCAATGTAAAGCACCTTTAAATGCATTTTCCTTGCCTTGCCTAAACCTTTAACCCTCTTTACTTTTATACCCAATCCTGACACTCTCACCTGTCACCAATTAAACTGCTGATTAAACAATATGTTCTGTATATTAAATCAAATTTTCAGTCTTTGATTCTTTTATCTTATTTTCTGACATCAAATTTGAGTTTGTTCATATTTGTACTTGCAGTGAGGTCAATCATTGAAGACCTTGACAGTTAAAGTTTTGTTTCATTTAAGGAAACTTTGATATATTTTTAAAATTAGTTTTGTTATTGCAATATGTATTTTTATTGCTATGGGTTGTGGTGTAGGTGAAACAAACATTTGTCACCCAAGTTGCTTTCTCATTTCCATCACCCCATCAAACTCTGAAATCTGGTCTTCTTTTGTTGCTGACTTTGCAAGAGTTCGGCCTTGAGGTTGAAAGTCAGAACATGCTTCTCTGGAGCTTGGGTATTATTTTGATCATTTATGCTGTTCTAAAAAAATTGTAAGTTATCCATTCCACATGCTCCAATGTGCTTTATAACATTACAGATGTTGGCTGGTTACTTGTTCATTGCAAACAATTTACTTTCTTCTTTATCTGAGTAGTGAACGCATTTAAACTTTTTCGCTTCACATCAATTCATCTTTAATGAGCTGTAAAAGTTTTAGTTCTCAGTTTTTTGTTCTGATTGGACAGTTTAGTTAAATAATTGGATTTGGCTTTTATCTACATTTTACAGTGTCTCAGGTGATTAAAAATAGGTTTAATAAAGTCAGACATGTTACAATCAAAACACCCAAGAATGTCAATAAAAAGTGTGATAACAGTCTTGTTAAGTTTTACAAGAAGCCAACATTATAATACATTAAACAAAGATGTAAAGAGTGCCAGGCAGTTCTCGGTTAAAAACAAAATGAAAAAAATAAAATTGCACTTTTTGAAGGAGCCTAAAATGTTTCCAGAATTATGAGACATCAACCCTGATGCAGTGTTGTGCACAGTATTCTACAGATGTCATCATAACATCTTTCACCATCATATAGTGAGGACAGACATATATTCACTCTTTACAAGTGGGTAAGGCCCCTTTTCTTCTCAAACTGGATTAGTTTTTGATGTGAGTGTTTAAAGCAATCTCTTAAGTCCCTACACCACATATCCAGTCTGATCATCCTTGCAGTGATTCCAGATGTATTAACAGTAGATCCATCAAAAATTTACTGTATATCGTAATCTAAAAAATTGACTTAGTTGGTTTAGTTTTAAAATATTGCCAAAAAAATCAAAATATTTTACTTCTATTTGAGCTACTCCCCCCTACCCCCCCCCCCCTCCCCACCACCACCACCTTATTTCCCCCCCTTTTTGCAGAGTTGTTGACTTTTTGCTTTGTATTATCGAGAGCACCTGTTCAAAATTGATTGGTCAGAAAAGGGATCCATGTAGCAAAGTGATCACTGAAGGCAAAGTTTATTATTTTGCCCGTATCATTCTGTGAAAGCAAGGTTGGCGGGTAAAGCTGTAGAAGTTTCCCATTTTTGGTCAACTTGTATGATTGGCAAACACAATCCCACTGCAATTAATAAAAATTATTCATTGCAGTAGATTTCGTTGATTTTTATTTGGATGCATGTTAAAGTTTGTGTCATGTAATTTATTGATTTAAAAAAAGAAAAACGGTAAGGCAGTTGTTTAAAATTAAGAGGACAGTGTTGGCATCCGTTCACAGAACATGTGAAATAAAATTCAGATTGCATAAATACGTACTAACGATATACAAGATGACCTGTCAATAACTAATAAAATAAAGTAATAAAGTACATATTTTTACCAGAACAAGCTGGTTGGACAAATGAAGCTACTGTCCAGTAACAAAACCCAGTCTTCTGATATACTTGTATTCTACTCATAACTTGTCAAAACCTTGACATCCTAACTGATGTCAAGGTTTAGTCAGTCAGCCTTTACATCAGTTTTCAATGCACAGGATGCCCCTTTACAATCACTTTCTGTCTCCTACATACAGTAACTACTCTACCACTACTGAACAGTAGTTGATTTAAAGAAGATGTTCAGTATTTTCGACCTGGACTATTTTGTAGCATGAAATATGATAATGTACTCAACCAGACAGTTTGGTGCAACTTGAACTCCTTCGGAAGATTTTTAGATCCCCATGCGATCCGCATCCATATAATAGGCGCGTTCGGGAAAAGTGCCGGTTGTCCTCCAAATAAGTCATTACCTGCCAGAAAACTTCTTCATTTTACCAATGTGTTGTTAGCAAATGTTAGTCCGATCCCTCTGTGACTGGAAACAACTTGTGCTTCCTTTGTTGTTCTTTCAAGCCTCTTGCATCTACCTGCCACTGCGATGACGTCACTAAAATGTCCCATGGCGAAAGGGTGAATTCACTCCGTACCATACGATGGTCCGCTACTTGCTATGGTAAAAATAGAATGAAGCTGTCCATCCTACAGTGCGGGGTGAATTCGCCCTTTTGCCATGGCACATGGTGGTGATGTCATCGCCGTGGCAGGCACGCGCCATGTATAAAGTGCATTGAGATAATGCATAAAGCCTACATCCTGAGGGGAGCCAGTCAACCTCAGGAAACAGAATACGGTGAGTCCTGTCAGCCCTGTCTTCACTGTCTGCAGATCACATAAGGTGCTCAGAGGTCTGAGAGGCTGCTCAATGATTTTTTAAGTAGCCTTTGACCACGTTCAGCAATCGGTTTCTGTCCAGCAGAGTGATGGTGTGAAAACTGCAAATCAAAGAAAAAGTTATTACACTTTGGATGATTGTGAAATGTTATGAAGTGAAAATGTCCGAATTAGCCCTGAATGATCTTAGTTTGCTGAGTAGGTGCTGTCTCTGATGAAACGTCATCAAGTTGCTGAAGATATTTCTCAGGTAGTCATACCTCATTCATTCTTCAAAAATCTGTACTATAGCTCCTGATAAATTAAGGTGGGTCCTGCCTCAATCCTCTGTCTCTGATTAGAAAAAACATGCTGCTATCATCTCCTTATTCATATTAGAGCTCAGACAGGAGTTTCAGTGCCACTCCACAAAGTCCTGCAGAGCCGTGCAGTGATGTTGCATGTTGCCAGAGAGGGACAGACTGAATCATGGCAAATTTCACAGTGTGACAGTTTGGAGTTTGGCGGGGTTGGACCAATAGGGGTACCAGTTGGGTTTGGATGGCCATTTGATTCATCAAACTATTATTCCACTCAGAAACTTTTCTAAAAAGAAAAAGAGGAAATTATTTTTATTGTTTCATTTTTCTACTGTGTCACAATCAGAGCAGATTGTTTTGGTCGTTGACCAGCCGAATGTTCAGATAAAGTAGATAAAGTCTAAAACCTGTTTGTTTGTTTGATGAGAAGCAAACATGTTTGTCAAACCTCTGTGTATTCTGCCATGCTCATCCTCCTTTGAATGCCCGGCAAGAGGCAGGCTGACAAGACAGCGGTGCATGATGACATCCATCCAGAGCGTATGTTTATAATGATAAGATAACAGCAGCAGGGCGATGAGTTGATGGGGCCGTGGGGGTATGCTGTATCTGGGGGTCAAAACAGTGACAAATTTACCCCTGAGGTCAACGTATACCTGAGTCAGCCAACAGAATAATTAAGTGTATGACTTAGGCATGTCAGGGTTGTATATTATAGCATTAACAGTATGATTTGTGATCACCTACATTTGCTGCGGTTGCGTATGTGCGGTACATCTCAAAATAGAGCAGTTTCTGCCTAAAATGTTTCTCATTTGATGTTATTTGTTTCAGTTACAGCATCCGTTTGTAAACTGTGTAGGGGCCTTTCTAAAAGGGTCCAATTGTTTTCAAAACCGATGCAAATCATTACCAGTAATAATCGTCACACAGCATTTCATAGTAAACATTGACCCAGTCAAATACTACTGCACTTGTTGCACTCCTTCAATAAATGGGCTTTACATGTTACACGCAATCATACCCGTTAACCTATTGGATTTGTTTATGTAGAAACTAGGTCATAACATACAGTAGATCTCTGAGACGCCGCACCCCCTTCTGCATCTCATTGTTATTCCACGGACCTCTAAAAAGCAAAGCAAATACATATCAGACAATGACAAAGCCACTCTCAGCATGTTTATGACCCAGTTACACTTTGGAACCTCTGGCAATCACACAACCATCCTGAAGAGTCTGAGGCAGGCACAGATAAATTACAACATGCTGTAATCTATAATGAAAAGGTCATTTTACCTGAGGCAAGGCAAGTTTATCTGTGTAGCACGTTTCATGTACATGACAATTCAAGGTGCTTTACATGCAAACATTAGAAACATTACAGCAGGGTCCAAAAAGCATTACAAAGAATTGAAAAACAGAATTAAAATAGAATCACAAGAAAAATAAAGAAAGAACTGCTCAGAGAAAAAAAAATCAATCATCATAAAAGACTGCAAATAGAAAAGTTTTTAACCCTGATTTAAAACTGCTGACAGTGTCAGCAGACCTGCAGCTTTCTGGAGTTTGTTCCACATGTGAAGAACATAAAAACTGAACGCTGCCTCTCCATGTTTAGTTCTGACTCTGGGAACTAAAAGTAGACTTGACCCTGATGACCTGAGGGATCTAGCTGGTTCATAACAAACCAGAAGATCCTAAATATATTTTGGCCCTATTTTGGTTCATACAGTGCTTTGTAAACTAACAGCAGGATTTTGAAGTCGATTCTTTGACAAACAGGAAGCCAGTGTAAAGATCTGAGGACTGGGGTTATGTGATCCACTTTCCTGGTCTTAGTGAGGACTCGAGCAGCGGCACTTTGGACTAACTGCAGCTGTCTGATGGACTTTTTAGGGAGACCTGTAAGGACAGTGTTACAATAGTCCAGTCTACTAAAAATACATGCATGCACCAGTTTTTCTAAATCCTGTGGAGACATCAGTCCTTTAATCCTCGATATGTTCTTTAAGTGGTAGTAGGCTGACTTAACAACTGTCTTAATGTGACCACTGAAGTTCAGGTCTGAGTCCATGACTAATCCCAGGTTTCTGGCTCTGTTGGTGGTTTCTAACTTAGCCGTCTGAAGCTGAGTGCAGACTTTAAATCTTTCTTCTTTGACTTCAAAAACCAATTATTTCAGTTTTGTCTTCATTTATTTGAAGAAAGATCCAGTCTTTAATTTGATCAATGCATGTGATCAGTGATTGGATCAAACTATAGTCTCCTGGTGTGATGGTTATGTAGAGCTGTGTGTCATCAGCGTAACTATGGTAACAACTATGGTGGTTGATTTTAAGGTTCTTTTATTGGTTTATAAATGTCTTAATGGTCTTGGGCCTTCTTATTTATCTGACCTGCTTTTAGACTATAATCCATCGCGGACCCTGAGGTCCTCTGGTACTGGCCTTTTGGTTGTTCCTAAGGCTAGGACCAAAACACATGGCGAGGCCTCATTCCAATGTTATGGCCCTCGCCTGTGGAACGGCCTGCCAGAGGACCTCAG
>JBBBVT010000003.1:14166199-14179451 GCA_037177035.1 Craterocephalus eyresii
GGCGAGGCCTCATTCCAATGTTATGGCCCTCGCCTGTGGAACGGCCTGCCAGAGGACCTCAGGGCTGCAGAGACTGTTGATGTTTTTAAAAACAGGCTCAAGACACATCTTTTCATCTTAGCTTTTAATTGAACTTCTTAATCATTTAGTTATTTATCTATTGATATTATTAGTTTATTTATTCAGTCATTTTAATTGATTGATTTATCTGTTTTGTTTATTTTGATCAATTATCATTTTTATCTTCGTCCTAAACTGACCTTTTTGAAAATATATTACTTTTCTTTTATCGTTCTTATAACTTTTGGTTTATTTATTCTCATTTAAGTATCCTATACTGTGTTTTATTTTTATATTTTTAATCCTCTAGCTCCAGTGTTCCCTCATGGGGATCCTCCACATAGGGGGCTGCCTCTCCGGTGGTCGTTAGGCGAGTAATAACATTTTTAAGTAGGCTGTACAGTATATAAATATGTAAACAACTATTGTAAAATCCTTATATCTTTTAGAAGTGAGATCGCAGAAAATGCATAAAAAGATAAGGCAACAGTTTCCTAATAATCTGAACCATGCCTTTGATTACATATGTTTTAAAAAATGCATTGAGAGCACTGAGAAATATTGTTTGTTTGAATAAATGCATACCAAGTTAGATGCCAACAGCTCTTTCTAAATATTTGCCACAAAGTCATGTTGGGGTTCAAACTCTCTCTTAGATCCCTTCTGTTAATCACTGTGTTTGAGAACAAGAGGAATTTTTGCTGTTGTGAAAGCCAATTTCTGTGCTTCTCTTGCTCGATAATGGATTTCTTCTGTTCAACACTTCAGGCCATACTTTACTGGCTATTTTTGTCTTAGAGAAGTCTGGGTTGCAGGCAGGCCAGGCTCAATTCTCAACTCATAAAGCCATGCTACTGCTGCATCATGTACCCACCTATTAGTTCTTTTTTAACCCCAGTAGCTTTCACATAAGCTATTTTTTATTAAAGACGCTCTATGCAAGTCTCTATGCAACATTATCATAGTCATAAAGCAGCCTGGAAGTAATTATTTTGCTTGACTGACCTGTACTGAGGAAAACAGGTCATTTCCTCCTCTATAGGGTCTCCCCCTACCAGAAACGGCGCTTGGAGTTTAGCCCATTGACGCTCGCGTCGGTTTTGGTTTGGAAGTCTCTCAATACACAATACTACCGTTTGGAAAAATATGCATGTTTACTCTACAATGCGGGTCTTGCTTTGATAATTACTTTTACTACATGCCTTTGAAGCCGTGGTGACATGCCGTCGCCTGTTCAAGACAACCGTAAGTTGCCTCTGTTTACAATATTCTTCTTCGTCTGTCACCTATTTTCTCACTCTGGAGCTCCCCTTACAGCTTTGGGGTGCGCACTGCATGGTAAAAATACCCAGAGTTGCATTGATCTGCTTTAATTGGCTAGTATGTATTTATGAATGTATGACATTCAGATTGCTTAAACTGATTGTCAGTGAAGCTCCTTGAGATGACTTTGCTATGAAAGGGCGCTGTACAAATACAGTTGAATTTAACTGAATTTAATTGAATTTCTAACTATTTTTAAGCTGTTACCAACTAGATATATGGCTGACATGATTCTTAAGTTACTACATGTCTTTACATTTGGAAAAAAAAAGGGGTGATAACTTCACTCAGAGGAGTTTTCCTGACTTCCTGTAGATTGTTTTTCAGGAACATTTTGTTCCCGTCCACAGAGCTCTGTGTATTGTACACTCTCGGTGACCTCTACATCTCAGGATCACTGGTGGCAGTTCACCTCAGTCCCCTCTGCTTAAGCTATGCCTATATATCAAAATGAGTGACACAATGACAGTGTTTATGATTTTTGACTACAGATTTAATTTTGCTGTTACCATCTGATCTTTCAAGAGGAAGCCTCACTTGTTGCTTCTGTTCCTTCCCTGTTCATAAAAAACATTGTCTCTGTCATAGAGGACACAGACAGGTCTTCTTCATCCAGAGAAAATATCCCCAAAATATCTGTTTGTCTTCCCCTGCTCAGGACTGAATGCAGACCGGAGGCAACAGCAGCCTCGGTCTATAGGAGGAGGTCAGTGAGTTCACGGAAATTTCCTTGCCGCTTCAGCTTTTCAGCAGGAATGACCCACTTTCTGATTGGAGCCTGTCATTTATAGTACATAGTGATCATATAAAATAATAACATTTTACATTTCAGAAAAATCTTCATTTATAGTGAAGCACAAAACAGGGAATTCTAATGGAGACTTTGAATGTTAATGGTCTGTGGATGCAGTAAGAGCTGTGAGAGGAAAAACAGCTTGAGAGATTGTTATTTAACTGAGAGAAACAACCTTTGTTACAAGTCTGTGCTTCACAGCTAGTACGTGTGATGTCGGACAAGCACGCTGTTAGAGGGTGGAGGATATGGTAGGGGGGATGCTCTTTGAATTACTTCAACGTTGCTGCGTTGTAAATATTTTCAGTCTTAGTGTAAGGGTGGGCTTTGAGGAAGGGGCCACTTTACATTCTAGGTCAGTGGCATTACGTGACAGCTCAGTCTGATGTAACTGTACATCTACACAAAGGATTCCAGCTAATCTCCTCTGTGGCCTCTGTATTATTTTTCCAAGAACACCATGGTCTCGTGCTGTGCACATGAATATGTGTTTGGTCTTTTTCGTATGAAAGTACATCCTTGCATGCACATGTGGTGGGTTTTTATCCCTTTACATGTGCCTGGACCCCACAAAAAGAGAGTAGCCTCTGCTTTAAGTCCAATCATTGAACTCAATGACCTGTCGCTCAGTGTGGAAATGAGTGATTTGTGTCATCAGGTTTGCTTGTCCTGTATGTAGATTACTGCATTGTCGCATGAGCAGCTCAGCTGCCTTTACTCTCAGCTCATCACTTATCTCGCTGCCTGCTGATGCTCTGACGACAGCCCTGACTGATATCACTGTGAGAAAGAGATAAAATACACTCTGATTATAATCAATGCAATGTCTAAGTGACAAGGGCTGAGTGGTTAGTGGATTGCAAGTCAAGATTACAATAAGAGGCATTTAAACAATTTGTGACATTGCTCGTGCAAAAAAGAATACAATACTGGAAAAGCCCCCATAAGATTGATTTGCGGTCTGGCACAGAGTTTCAACTCAAAGACCCCTGGCTGCAAAAAAAAGACCATTTAGGAAGATTTTTGCATAAAATGTGCAATGTTTGGAAGGACAACTCCGGTAAAAGAGGATATGAACGTAACAGTAAATGTTCTCCAAAAAACAAACAAACATGAAAACTGCTCATGAAATGTGGTGACCCTTTAAATTTTATTTAGTATTTTATTTAGTATTTTCATATTGAATTGAGACTTTTCCTAAATAACATGACCACCATTGGACTGAAAAAATAGCAACATGCTAAGCAGGAAAGTAGCGAGAAGTCATTGAGTTTTCTTCCATGTTTTTATATAAATATACGAGCAGCTCCTGGATAACTATCCATCTGAAAGCTCCTTGTTGGTTGGTGCTTGTGATTTAATCATCATCAACTGCTTCTTCCCACCTTTGTCTTATCTACTATCTGGAACTTTTTTAATTCACGTAATTCAGCTCAATAGCTACTGATTGTCTGCCAATGCTTTACAACAAAAATCACAGGATGTTTCTGCGACTGAAAATAATAAATAGCCACAAAATCTCTATTATAGACCTTAAAATATGTGTAATACTATAGGTTCTGAGGCTTTATAGATTTTTTTTCTGCATTCACATTGTTTTTTATACATTATGAACTTTTTTCATGTTTTTCTTTCTACTCGGAGCCCTCGTGATTATAAGCCTTATCTAGCAGATGAAACAGGGCTGCACATCAGATGGATCTGAAATTGAATTGTTTTCCCCTGTCAAACGTCAAGTTTGACTAAAGAAAGGTAAACTTGTTTTGTAGTTTTAGCTCAAAGGTGTCCTGCAGAACTTTTGCAGCTTTTCCTCGGTGCCGTGCCGTCTAACACTACTTCACCATCTATCTTGCATCCTACCTTTACTCTGAGCTCTCTCCCCCATTTAGAACTCAGTGCAATGTTGAATCTTGTTGAATCTCTTGGATTGTTCCCGTCTCTCTCCAATTGCATTTCTTTGATGAACAGTGCACATTTAAAAAGGATGTCAAGGATATCAACAATTGTGCTGATATCTTTGATTTGTTGTATGACTCGGTGTGTAAAATTAAACTATTCATGGTGCTAAAGTCGTGAAGTGCTGTTTCTACAGTCCTGTTTCACATTAGGGAATAGAATAATGCTGATGCAGGTTTGGATGTGTGTTGTTCGAAATGGCACAGAAAAAACTACATATAATTCAGAAAACTGCCTAAAATAACATCAAAATCAGCTAAAATAATTCATATAGACTACAATGCAATTAAAACTCTACCTAAATATCTTGTTATTATTACAGAAAGAGACAAATAATCGCGATGACCATCAATGAAACAAACACGCATGCAACATGAGAGACTGAAATAAACCTTCAGTATTTTATTCTACACAAGGTCACTGAGGAGGGTGTTGCATTGTTCTGTTTGCTTACAGAGGACATCACCAGAAAACATGTTTTCTCTATGACTCGCAAACTGCTTAGTTCCAGCTATCTGCAGTACTACTAGCACTCTGTATCAGGACAGGCCAGCTGCAAGGCTGAACCCATGAAGGAAGGGGGAGCAAGAAAGAAGTTTAAATAGTTTGACAGAAAACTTTGTATAAATTGTGAAAAAAGAAAGCTGTCTGATTGATGTAGGCCTACTATTTATTATTTGATAAATCCCAATTTTATTTGACAACCTGGAAGAATGCAGCAGTTAAGTCAGTGTTATGGCAAAATTAAATATTTCTTAAACTCTTGTAATTTATTTGACCTTTTGCATAGTTTTTTTTTTACATCAGGTGAAGCGGTCTTCCAGAGTGGAGAAATGCTTCCGTTTATGTACCAAAGCTAAGCTGTTTTATGTATATAATGTTTAATATTAAAAGACTTAAAGTCAAAGATGACTCAATGTTTAGATATGATTTTGTGGCTCAGATAACAGAGTTGCAGAAGTTCTTTGCTTTTTTCCCCTTCGTTACAGATATTGTTGGCGGTAACGTTGCCTGAAGAAGCAGTGAAAATCATTACCCACCAAGATGTCACGTTTCTATTTCTGACAACTGGAGCTAATGAAACTGGCTGCAAAAATATTCTGCGGGGTTTATTTGACACTGATGACACTGAATGCTGATTGTACCCTTTCCTGTTGCAGATAGTGTATTGTTTGCCTGTTTTATGTTGTTTTTCTTTTGTCCAGTGTGAAAGGAGCCTGAGTGATTTTCAGATGTCTGTGCAAGCATCTTGGCACCTTTGGACAGATTAAAGCTGCTTCCACTTGTTTTCCAGTCCAGCTGTTAGTTTTTTGTGTGGTATTGATCTTCTCATCAAAGTGCATTTCTCAACATTTTGAACTCTTCTTATTATGGTTTAGGGTGGGGTGGGGGGTTTTGGGGGTTCGTATGAGTTTAATGTAAACTGACACAGATATAAATTTCTAAAGTTGCCTAATATCATGGGATAAAGTGTTGTGCGGCATGCTTTGAACCTGAAGATAGAGCAAATGAACGCTGTGTGCTCATAGGTGCGTGGGTGGTGTTTTTTTCCCCTTTTTTTCTTTTTCTTGTTTTTTGGGAGGGTTGCGGGGCGATTAATGTGTGTGTGCTACCCAATATGCCGAAAAACATCAGAGTTCAAGGTTGTTCTGATGCCACCTGAGAGGATGAATGAGCACTTTTACAGGGTAACAACACAGAGGCCCTGCACATGTTATTTAAGTCATGCCAGCTCTGAGGGGGCAGTGTGTGTGTGAGGTATTTGTTACTGTTAGGTGCACATGTAGATCTATGTTTGTGAGGACTAGTTTGAAGTTTTGGATGATTTGGAAGTGGGGAATGTTTTCAGGGAGAACACTGGGTTGTAAGGTTTCGGGTTAGAACCGGACCCTTTTTAGGTTAAGCATTAGGACATCTAAAGATATAAGATGTATATGGGAGAATACAAAGTTACTGATGTTTTTAATGAAAGTGTCAATCAATAAAAATTTTAAATCATGTCATTTTAATCAGCTTAATGAAAATACCAGAACATCATGTCAGGAAGTTTCCTATTTAAAGCCACGGGTAATCTTGTAAATCTTGGAATTAATCAGAACATTTGTGCTGATGATCGTGTAACAAATTGAAAGCAGCCTATTTCTCATAAAATGCGCCCCCCTTCCTTTGATCCCCCCACAAAGAAAAAACACCAACAAAGCAAACACAACTTGCAATCAGTCAAATATTTGCCCGATGCGGAAGTGTGGCAGTAGTATTTGCTCTGCCGGAGTTTCGGTTCTTCGTCGCTGTGAAACACGGTTCGAGTGAGGAGCGTCACCTCCGCCATAGCTTGCGTTGTGTTTATTTATAAAGAGGGGGGGGGGGGGCTTCAACGTTCTATCTGGGGTCATACGATCCTCTCAACGTGGATCCATAAATGAATGGTGGGCTCGACGGCCACACCATGCAGGACCAGTTCCTGATTGGTTCGATGCACGGCAGGAATAAACACTCTCCGGGTATATATATTGCAGTAAGGTATGACACTTCCAAGAAACAAGAACCCCAACATACACCCACCACCTAAATAGTCTAATAAAGAGGAGCAGCAGTGAACCTTCAGATTATAACTTTGAAGTCATTTAAGGATGAGGGCGCAAATCCAAAAAGTTCCTCAGATTGTTGAGCTGCTGAGGAAGAAGTCTGTGGGGCTTCAGCACTTCAAGCCAACATCCTCAGTGTGCGTCTTGGAGGAGAAGGATGCTGTGGAGGCTGCGCAGTGCCCTTTCACTGCTTCGCGGGCGCAGAGTTTGGACGAGATCCCGGGACCCACAAACTGGCCGCTGGTTGGCAGTCTTTTTGAACTCCTGCGGAAAGGAGGTTTGACCAGACAACACGAGGCACTGGTACAGTAAACTCTATAAAATCCATCATTTACAGCAGAATTTAGTCTGTTTTTCTTTTCATTTTTTAGCATATGAGCGGAAACGTATAGAAGATTATATATTAAATATTCGGAAAAATGAATGCCTATTTTATTCCTTCATAGGTTGATTATCATAAGAAGTTCGGGAAGATTTTCCGGATGAAACTGGGCTCCTTTGAGTCGGTCCACATTGGCGCACCTTGCTTGCTGGAGGCGCTCTATAGGAAGGAGGGCAGTTATCCTCAGAGGCTGGAGATCAAACCCTGGAAAGCATATAGAGACCTCAGAGACGAAGCGTACGGGCTCCTCATCCTGTGAGTACAACATTTTATTCCTTTTTTTATTTTACTTATGCTAAAATATCCCGAAGTTGTCGGGACGCAGCCTGAAGCGCAAGAAACAAATGTCAGAGCAAAGCGCGCCGAAGGAGGGAACTGATTGCACTGATTTGCAGGGAGGGGGAAGACTGGCAGAGAGTGAGGAGCGCCTTTCAGCAGAAACTCATGAAGCCGACAGAAGTGGTGAAACTTGATGGCAAAATAAATCAGGTGAGAATATAAAAACTTCATATTAAAACACGTTTTTAGTTCGTTTCATTGCCATCAGCGACTGACACTTTCTGCTTTTGAATATAGGTGCTGGTGGACTTCGTTGACAGAATTGGGAAAATCAATCATCAAGGGAGGATCGATGACTTATACTTCGAGCTGAATAAATGGTCGTTTGAGAGTAAGTTAAGGCTTTTCTTTGTCTTTGTTCTGGCATTGCTATGCTGACGATTTACTCATCTATTAAATGCTTAGAAAATACAACATTCTACCAAAGCTAACATACTCAGACCCAGTAACCCAATAAAGTCTCGACAAATAACAGAGCTAAGCTAAAATGTGACACTGGGTTAAAAGTCTGAGTGAAAATAGTTCTTTCATTGATTTTCTGTTTATCATCATAAACATGTACAGGAGTCATTCAGCTGTGCTTCTTCATGACATTTTTACAACCTTTAACTTTAAAAATCAATACTATATAGTATGTAAAATAGAGTATTGATCTGATACTGTCTGCCTACACCCTCCTTTTGAATAAACTAATTTTCTTCCTTTATTATTCAGCTGATGTTCTCAATCTCTGCTTTTGTTTTGTGTTACAGCCATTTGTCTCATCCTGTATGACAAAAGATTTGGTCTGCTGCAAGAGAAAGTCAATGAGGAAGCCATGAATTTTATCACAGCTGTGAAAACGGTGAGTATCAGCCATCTCCTTGCACCCGTGTAAAGTTGAAGAGTACGCTTGTGATGATCTTTGAGCCTCTGAGGCTGACTTTCTCCTGCAGAGTCAGGAAACATAGCAGTTCATCAGGTTCACGTCAGTCAGCTGAACTGCAGCCAATGATGCGGCAGTTCAGAATGTGACTGGACACTTTTGCTGTATTTACTGAGAAATACTAGGGCAATCCAATAGCCTATCATCCACAGTTAAGAGGTGATAAGAGGAGGCTCTCAAAGGTCTCGATAGAGAGTGAAAAAAATGAAGCGCAGGAGATTGAGAACGACCGAGATTAACGATTGGAGACTCAAACTGAGGGTAAAGATGATTGCATTTAACTTAAAATCTTCTCTGTTTTTCTTTGTTTCCTTTCTAAAGATGATGAGCACATTTGGCATGATGATCGTCACACCAGTGGAACTCCATAAGAGCCTCAACACCAAAACCTGGCAGGACCACACTGCAGCATGGGACCGTATTTTCAGCACAGGTAAAAACACAAACCACGTTTGTGCCACATGAGAAAATTACACCAGCACAGCCCCTGCTTGCAGCCAACACCTACTGGCGTTTCATAAGCTGTAGTACAGTATGTGTCCACTTTTCCGTGACGCATAAAACCAGTTTTTAGCTCCCTTCTAGTCAGATGATAGATAAGAAAACACATGGAGTGGGTGGGTGATCTGAACCAGCTGCCTCTGTGCTTTGTGTACTTGGCACTTAGGGTAAATGATGGTTCAGAGTTGTAGTAAACTGCATGACCCAAGGTGAGGAAATATGCCAAATATTTGTTGTAGCAAGAGGTTTTGACGCACAGAGGGAGGGGGAAGATGATGCTGATTACAATTTCTCGTAAGCTAAAGTCACACACGAACCTCTAATTTGGTGACAAATGTAGTCGAAGAAAGCTTGAGCTAAAGTATGCAGAATGTTTTTTCCTGCCCACTGAGTTTAGCAAATCAAGTCATACAAAGGTCATGTTATGTATGCACGAAAAATCAAAGTTACTGGTTGAAAAAGTAAACTTCATCTCACCCATGCATAGTTTGAAACTGTACATTACGCAGACTTGCAAACTGCAAGTCTCTGATGCACAAATCTCTCTGGGGTCAGATATGCTCATGTTAATGTTGAAATTCTCCAAAATAACTCATTCTGTCATACCTGACGATCTATAACTTCCTGGGCCCATTACAAAGTCTGAAAATGTTGTCTCAATTTTCTCACTTTCATTGGCCATCCTCAAAAAAGTTAACCACTATTTACGGTGGATTTATCCAAAATATCCACAAAATGATTAATCCACTTACATAAAGCTGTACAATCAGGCCTCATTTTGTGAGGTTTTAAAGCAGCATGAAACTGAGAAGAACTCCAACACCAAATCATCATATACACACCAGAGACATTTTATTATATTTATATTTGACATATATTGTTTATTTCTTTGTGTCATTGTTCAAAAATGTTTTGATAAGTTTTCAAAGAAATGAAATGATTGTTCATTGTGCAAAAGGTAATTTTTCAAGTCATTAAACTCACATGTTGATGGCTCTGGTTTCCCTCAGCCAAAGTGTACATTGACAAGAAGCTGAAGAGGAACGCTGAAAGAGCTCCAGACGATTTGTTCGGTGACATCTTACAACAAAGCTGTCTCAGCAAAAAAGAGCTGTATGCAGCCATTACAGAGCTACAGATTGGAGGAGTTGAAACAGTAAGTATATTTTTAGAGAAAATTAATTTTGTTTTAGTAAAATGGGATGATTGATGGATTAGTGAAATATAAAAAAAACAAACCAGTATCACACTCATTCCTATGCTTTGTATCTTTAATAGTAGGAACATAATACTTTTGTTACATTAGATGACCAAATACTGTACAATGAGGTCACAGTAATGTGTGTAAATAGATTTTTAAAGTAGAAAACTGAATACATTCCTCATGTGGCATTCAAGAAAATGGCATCAGACATTACTGTCCTCTCCTTTCATGTCATGTCCTGTGTTCTAATATATTTGGTAAAATTATCCTTGTATAGACGAAATAGAGACAGTGATAACTTGTCCATACTTATTTTATCCTTTAATATCGACCAAGAGATAACCAACTATTTTTAATCTTTCTATCTCTAACTGCACATTTTGACTCTTGAATTCAAGACATAAGCTTGAATACTATTAGAAGTTATAATTATATAATGTTTGGTAATAATATGCTACTTGATTATGCTTAAATAATAGTAAAAGTGAAAATAATTTCCTGCTTTTGACACCACACTGTTATCTTATAAGTCGCCAAAGACAAAGTAATGGTCGTCCTATGAACGAAACAAATGCTAATGTTCCTGTGCCTCAAAAGCATAAAACGAATATAGTTAGGATGTAACTGAGGAGGCTTTGAGGAACCCCACTCGTTCCTCAACTTCTCTCAGGACTCCACAGAGGAATGCACTAAGAGTAGCTGCCTCACTAACTGATGTCTCCTCCCTCCCTCCTTGTTTTTCTTTCTCACTGTGTGCAGACCGCCAACAGCATGCTATGGTTTATTTTCAACCTGTCACGTAACCCCAGTGCTCAGAAGAGGCTGCTGGAGGAGATCAGAGAGGTGGTGCCTCCCGACCAGGACCCCTGTGGAGAGCACATAAAGAGCATGCCCTACCTCAAGGCCTGTCTCAAGGAATCTTTGAGGTATAGTGCAGCTCCGATATGGTGCATTATGAGCAAGGGTAGAATTTCCAAACATAGTCCAGATGAAAGAAGATCTGAGTGGCTGCTCTGCCTTACTGGTAAAGAGTATGCACACTAAGGTTTTCCTGGAAGGACAGCATGAGTAGATATTAGTCAGACTTTTAGTAAACTTTTAATATTATTTAGAAGAGAGCAACATGAATATATGAGTCACACAAAATGTAACCTGAGATCACACAAGAGAAGCTGTGAAACACTGGGAAAATGCAGTTCAAATGCAACAGAGGGTTCGTTCTAATGTTCATGACAAATGTATTTAAATATGCAGCCTTTAGCTTTAAATCAGGCTCATGGGCAACATTGTGATTCCCACTGGTACCATAAAGATTAAAAAGGAAAACTCACACACATGACTGCCTCAAAAACAAGCTTCATGAAGTAAGGTGCCATATACCAACTATCAGTGATCCCAGCTTAAAATCTTCCATGCGGTCACGTTCTAATTACTTCTTCGTCCTTACATGGGCCATTTTTTCCCTCCTTATGCGGTCACGAGAGTTGTTGAACATGTTACTTAAGGCAAGAACAGGGAACGTACATTTCCTCAGACTGGAGATTATATCTCGCTTCGTCTGGCACCATGTATGTCTGGCTCCATTTAAACAGCTAAGACATGTGTGTCATGCTACATTTTGTTCATATGTTTGTTTTTGTAATTCTTACAGGTTGTCCCCATCAGTCCCATTCACCAGCCGGACCCTGGACAAAGACACTGTGTTGGGAGATTATGCCATTCCCAAAGGAGTAAGTGGCTTATTTCTTAGTACACCTGACATGAGGAGATTACATTCTTGAGTAAATTTACATTTGACTGTCTGAAACATGCTTCAAAGACCTGCTCACACAGTGTACAAAATCTGACTGTGGTGATGTATATAGAGCGAGCCACAAGGTCTTTAATGGAATTAAGCCACATGATCTATAACAATATATTTTTGATTTTTTCAAAATGGTGACAATTCTTCAACAAAAATAAATAAGCAATTAATAGGTTTTGTCTCTTTTTGTATTTCAGACAGTGTTAATGATTAACAGCCATGCACTGGGCTTCAATGAGGAGTACTTTGATGATGGCAAGCAGTTCAAACCAGAGCGCTGGCTGAGGGAGAACAGCACCATCAACCCCTTCACCTATGTTCCATTTGGTATTGGAAAAAGGATGTGCATCGGCCGGCGGCTAGCAGAGCTACAGCTGCAGCTGGCCATGTGCTGGGTAAGACTGTCCTTGGCCACTCAAACCAGTGTTCGAAAGGTGGCTTTGCAGGATTCCAATCAAACTGATCTTAACTTTTCTTTCTTACAGTTAATCAGAGACTATGAGATCGTACCGACAGACAACGAGCCGCTGGATGTTATTCATTCAGGGCTTTTGGTTCCCAGCAGAGAACTGCCGGTTGCCTTCATTAGGAGATGAGGTGAGAAGAAAACTTAGACGGCAATGCTCGACATCATCAGGTTTAGCACCACTATTCATAGTGTTAAACTAAATATGAGTTATCTGAAAGTAGTCAGCATTGCGTAGAGACTCACATTCACAGATTTAATCTGATTAAAAACACAAGTTGTTAAATGATAGTTGTTTTGTTTTGGGGGATTTGATCAATTATTTCTCAACTGTTGCAGGCATAGTCCAATAAAAAGCATATACCAGTTACTATTTCAGAAACATGAAGCCAATGAGGGAGGGCCTTGTAGTGCACTCCCTCCGGTACCTGTTCTGAAATACTTATGGGTCCATTAGTTGATTTTAAGAAACACTGATTAATCCTAAATTAAACTTTCAGTGGCTACAGATTGAATAGAGAGAATAGAAACTGTCTTCATGTTTTCCTCAAACAAGAGTTTCTCAGAGAAACTTAAACAATCTGTTTAAAACATCATGACTTTGAATTCAACTTGATCAATGACTTTTTCTTTTTCTTCTCTCTCTCTCAGGCTTTATGTTCAACACTTGGGGACATAGCGACAGAGATGATGCCCCTGTTGCAGTGGTCCTGATGGTCCAGTAACTCCCTGCTTTGCTGCTCTGTATATAAAAAAGAAAGCAGAAATGAATAATTGTGCCATAAATACCTCAAACTTATTTAAAACTAATATGTATAGCTGTTAATGACTGACCAAAATATGAGTTGTTATGTAGAAATTGAACATTTTATCAAGGCAGCTGCCCTTACCTTTTCAATCTCAGTAGAATGTAG
>JBBBVT010000003.1:14213225-14233538 GCA_037177035.1 Craterocephalus eyresii
TATTTTACTATGCTTTGAATTAGAGCTTTGGCTTCATCTGCATCATTTCAAAGAGATCTTCATTGAAAAAGTGTGTTTTTTGTTAGGCGGAAATTAAATCAGTCATTTTATCTTGTGTTCCATCTTAATTTACTCTGTGTCAGTGACAGAAATACTGATACTTGCAAATCTGAACAAATTTCACAAGTGTAACCTTTATTATGACACCAAAATCATTCAAATAGGACTTGTAGATGCAGAGATATACTCTATTCATTTTAGGTATGTTCATTTTTGCACAGAAACTTAAAAAAGAGGCTGGGGCTTAAGAGAGTGTACTATTAGGAAAGTGAATGACAAATATTTCCATGATGGAAAAATAACAAACCACACCTGGACTGGAACTTAAAACAGCCCGACTGTGTGGTCCCCCTGCACACCCAGCTTGTCTGCTCTGTGTTTGCAGTGCTGCTTGCCTTGCTGTGTCTCTTTGCTGTGTTTTGATGCGTCTGCTGTGTCTGTTATCTCTCCCTCTCTCTTCCTTTCTCATGCTTCATGGTTTCTCCTAGGAAAAAGTACAGCTTCAGGTCAGTAATATTTAATGCCATTTAAAAAACAAACAAAAATAATATATTTTTTTTTGCCACCTTTGGTTCTGTCTTTTCTCTGATGCATGGGTTTATCTGACTAAACTGATAGTGTAACAGATTAATATGATAATTTTTTAGAAAAATCTGGTGCTCTGGGTTGCTGGGTAGAAGTAAAATGACTCTGAAATAAGGATCTGAAGTGTAAATTAAAGGAGTGCAGGCAGAATGAAAGGTTGGCTGTATTTTTTCTTACTTAATGTGTTTTTCTCACATCATTCTGGGAATATGGGTGAAAAAATTTAAGTATTTGTTCCTTCTTTGTTAAGGACACAATGAATTTTGAGTTAAAGGGAGCTTCAACTTGAATGGAAGATATGGAAGGGCATGGTTTTTAAATAGGACTGTCCCGATCCGATACCAATGGGATGGGATAAGCATGCATTAAAATATGCAAATACCGTTGCCGATACCAGGTGATCAAGATTTTCTATCCAGCCCTTTCACCTGACCAGCACGCTTGGTACACCCTGTTCAAGTGTTCTCCCTAGTTCTTTTTCTACTGGGTTTATTCAGGTTGTTTTTTTCTTGCAACAGAAATGTGAAATGTGCCGTGTGTTACACAAAGTCTTTACATTTATTTTAAATTAACTCATTGGTTAATAATTAATGAGTCCGTTTTTCTCACACCTTCTGTCATGTATCAGTTACACATTAAGGTTTGGAGGTGAGGTTTGACATGATATTTTGCTCATAACAAAATGTAAGTATCGGGTATCAGCCGATACTCGTCCCTCTGTATCAGTATCAGTATCGGAAGTGAAAAAGTGGTATTGGGACAGCCGTAGTTTTAAATCCAGTGAGATGCCAGTATTGTCCTATTTCAGGGATAAATTTGATATTTTCATTGGAGCCAATGAAAAACAAAACCACCATGAACTTAATTGTTCACTTGGCTTAATCATCCTTGGCGTAATTCCTTTTAGCCTATTTAACAAAACACTTGGTCAATACCTTCAAGGGAAGAGCCTATTTTGGGTAATTTCATTTAGATTAGATTAACAAATGGGCCTTAAATGTTATCTTTAGACTGGTTTTTAAACTTAAGATTTTTCTCTAAATGACTTTGCATGCAGGCAGTTTTTGCTGTGACGGTATAAGAAACACTCACACATAAATACTAACAAATGTGCCTGTTTTGAAAAGACCATAGTGTTAAAATTGCACTGAATTGCATCTAGCACAAAACCTGTGGTGAGTCAGAGAAGCGGAGTCAATGCCAACTGGGGCTGTTACTGAATAATCCAATGGAAACTTGCCTTATATCAGCCACATGCTTTGACTTGAAACTCATGAAATGAGTCATTCTTTTGGTGGTGGATGGCAGGGCAGCAATCTACTCATTTCTTCAAAACCACTCACTGGCAAGCAATCACAAGCTTTAAAAGCATAGCTGAAAAAGATATGTACATAAATGGCCAGGATACAAGATCAGCTCATCCACATGATAGACAGTGTGAAGAGGTGCTCAGCCCTGCACCTCTTCCCATCCAATAGTATATTCCTGCTAAGTTGGTACAGTAGGAGACTACATGAAGAGTCGTAGGGAAAACAACCCACACATGAATATGAAAAGTATTTGATTTGAGCTTTCTGTTGTTTTTTGATAATGCTCACACATATGGGCTGGTCTCTACAAACTATACACTGAAGCCCAAAAACCTGCCAAACTCACCAAAAATCCCAAGAAGCAAGGAAAACGCAGATACATGGCAAGGTTTCTGCAAAGAAATACTACTCACCTCTACTGGGTCATAAGCGCCAGCTGAAAAGAGTGGCCTCTGTAGGGGCTTCTTGAATTATTTCCAGTATTCTGCCCAGCCTGTCTTTAGGCAAAGTTTTTCCTTGAGCTAAAAATAGTATTTATCAATCAACCTGAATGAACAAGAAGATCTTAGAACCCGGAGCCTTAAAGTGTATGCCTGGTTCTTTGCTCAGTTTAATACTCACTTTCTGGCTCTTTTCTTTTTGTCTCCTTCCTCTACAGAGAAGGGGACTGGTGGCTAGCTCGCTCACTGACGACAGGAGAGAGTGGTTATATCCCCAGCAACTATGTGGCTCCGTCCGACTCCATCCAAGCAGAAGAGTATATGATCTTCTTTCCTTTGCGACTCTCTCGCTGTTTGTTTTACACACTGAGAGCAGTTCTCAGTGTTGAGCCTGAGAGTAGTTGTGCTCTGTTTGCATTTTGATGAGACACGAACATTAACAGCATAATGCCAGTATTGACTGTTTCCATACGTGTGTAGCTCTGTAGCACAGCAGGGACTTCTCTCTGATCTTCCTCTCTGTGGCCCACCTCGGCAGGTGGTATTTCGGGAAGATCACTCGGCGGGACTCGGAAAGGCTACTTCTGAACCTGCAGAACAGGCGAGGAACCTTCCTGGTGAGGGAGAGCGAGACCACTAAAGGTGAGAGAGCAGGCACATGAATTACTCGGAGGCAATAGTCATTATCAAGATTAATGGCCAGCACAAGCTAGTCTGTCTTTCTTCCTCTACTGCAGGTTCACAATTATGCTTTTAATCTACATCTTTGACATATTTTGCTCTTTTTCCAAAGATATTAGTTGACAAAAGTTTTAAAGAGCTCAGGTCTTGCTTAAATTGCATTAATGAAGTTATATACGAGGCTGTGAGATGATCTCATGAGTAAAAGCTAAGAATTAAGTTAAAAGCTGCAGCAATTGGCCAGTTCTGAAGAAAATTAATTAGATGCTATAATAATTGAATGTCTTCATTTTCAAGCAAAGCAATGACAGTCTCCGATTCTGACTTCTTTTGCAGGTTCATTTACTGACTCTCCATTTTAGCAGTAATATTTATATATTATAACTTATATTGGATATATTAAGTTTTTGGGCTTTTTAAGTATACATTGGTGGTCTCTGACTTGTATTTTTTTACTTTGCATTGTTGTTTTTGTTTTTTATAGACTAAGTAGCTGGAAAGCAGAAGAAAATATAGCTGTTATGAAGTAGTATAATCTCCTTTTATGGCTCCTGACTCACAGCTGCTTATGTGTGTTTCCAAGTAGTGTGCAGATCATTCAAGAAAGCTATCTGTGAAAGATGTTGATGAAAAGCCAAATTTTAATTTATTTTTTTTTTAAACTTGCCTGTGTTAGAAATGAAGTGAGGACACTCTTCTGGGTCCCTGGAGTTCACACACTGCAGCATATGAGATTCACTTTGAAATAAGTAGTTCTTTAGGGACTTCGTTTGAAATAGGCAGAACCTTGTAATTAAGCTGTTTGTTAGCTTCCACACAGGCCTGTGGCTCTGCAGCTTTCCTCTCTGAGCTTGTGACAGAGTTTTGCATACCTCTCTGAAAGTCTGCAGTCAGATCTGGTCCCTGTGAGGTCAGAGGATTCTTAGGGGGGTTGTTTTCGAGAAAGTGTGGATAAAAGGGGGGAAAAAAGGGAAAGAGTGGAGTGGGTTGGACTTGTGAATGGATAGGGGTGAATCACTCTGCCAGAACTAGGTCAACCTTGGAGGGTGCTAGATTTCCCTATGGCTAGAAGTCTCTGTTCCCTCTGCATACTCACTCACACTGAGAGTAGCGGCAGAAACGCATGAAGGGAGGGTAGATCTGTAGTGGGGCAAGTCACAGGAAAGGGGGGTAGGGGGTCAGAGACAGCAGGAGGTGTTAGATGTCAAATGTGTTGTTCAGTGGACAGATGAGCAGGAGCACGTCAATCACATGGTGTGTGGAGTGTATTTAATCAGACAGCAATATGAGTGTGATTTGTGTGGCTCAAGCTCAAACACACAAGTTGTGTGCATATAAACATACGCTTTTGTGAGCTTTCTGCATAAAACTTCATGCAGAGTGTGAAACCTTCACAGATGACCCCTAGGAAGAATTTAATCAAAGCATGTTTGGAGCTGAACATGAAAGGTCAGGGGTCAACCTGCCAGAGCAGGGCTGCACAGATAATGTTGATATTTGGTATGTGTTGGGTAGAGTTTGGGAAGTGTGTTTTTCCTGCCCTAGATTTTCTTTCTGACAAGGGAAATCGAAAGAACATCAGTCAGCAAACTTCCAGATCAGAGGTGATGGATTTTTCTTTCACTGTGGAACAGCCACCACGTAGAGCTTAGGTTTGATAAGACAGCTCAGTCTTTTCAATCGCCTCATAAGTCATATTTTCACGAGACCTATTTCTGTCAAATAAGGTCTGAAAGTTTTCGTTCATCCTCTGCTGGTAATGGATTTCTACAAAACTGTTATGGATTTCTCAGAGTATCTTACTTTTATTTTTATTGTGATTTACAAGTCATTTTAAAATATTTATCCCTGGCATGTTGATTAATAGCTGCTGAGGCTAATAGGCTAAGAACTGTACTGTAAATAACTGCAATATACTAGAAACTATTTTTTTTCCGTCACCTTCATGTTAAATTGGGGCATATCATGAGAGTGGTTTTCTACCTTTTTTATTTATCAGGGCATTTCAGAATTAATACAAGCAGATTTTTTTTCATTATTCTGTGTAAAATACAATTTTTTTAAGAAAATGTAAAGGTAATCTAAAGTAGGCAGTAGTTTATCCTTTCAGTAAAAGGCTTTTTTAATTAATCTTCATTTTTGTTAAATGTTGTTCTTTTGAAAAGTTGAATCACAAAACAAGAGTTGTTGGAAAAACAACAGCTTTTCAGTGTTTACTTTACATAGAAGGGAACTTTGGAAAGGAAGCTGATCCGACATCTGTGAGGAGACAGCTGCCACCGAGGCCCTTAGCTGCCTCGTTTTACCTCCTAACCCTTCTTTATCTGTTGTTTCGTCTTGCTCGCAGGGGCATATTGCCTGTCAGTGCTGGATTATGACAACACCAAAGGCCTAAATGTGAAACATTACAAGATCAGGAAGTTGGACAGTGGAGGTTTCTACATCACTTCCCGCACCCAGTTCACCAGCCTGCAGCAGCTAGTCTTCCACTACCGCAGTGAGTGTTCAGACAGTCCCCATAGTTCTCATTTCACAGCATTGCTGCCCTTTCACTTTCTCCCACTTTAATTTTTCAGAACACTCTGATGGGCTGTGTCATGCTCTAACAGACGTGTGTCCAGTGGCCAAACCTCAGACGCAAGGACTGGCCAGGGATGCCTGGGAGATTCCTCGAGAATCCCTCCGCTTGGATCTGAAGCTTGGACAGGGATGTTTTGGAGAAGTCTGGATGGGTAAGAATCCTTAAGTAGATTGATTGTGTGTATTTTAGCAACGCAACCTATCAGCATCATTCACTTACTAACATGGACTCTATAAAGGGCAAATACTCCTCTCCCTTATCAGTTTCCTCTCACATCCCTGATATGAACCAGACACAAAGAAGCAGATTCAGTGCTTTTATGAAATAACACTATTTTTTTTTCTGTTTCCTTATGTTGAATGACAGGTACATGGAATGGTACAACCCGGGTAGCCATTAAGACACTAAAGCCTGGCACAATGTCTCCAGAGGCCTTTCTTCAGGAAGCACAAGTCATGAAGAAGCTGAGGCACGAGAAGCTGGTCCAGCTTTTTGCTGTTGTATCTGAGGAGCCCATCTACATTGTGACAGAGTATATGAGCCAAGGTAACACAAGATGATTGGCTGGAACTGGGGCTGATGATCAAGTTGCTTGAATAAACGTATGATTATGTTTATATACTATTGATCAGATGTTGAGAAGGGAATTTAAACTGAATTTATTCACTCACTGCTTAACAAGTTAATTTGCACTTACTGTGCAAATTGTGAGGTGTATGCCAATATGTGCTGCGGCTGTTAAATGCAGTAATTTTCCTCACAGGTAGCTTACTGGACTTCCTTAAGGGGGATGCAGGGAAGATGCTCCGTCTGCCACAGCTGGTAGACATGGCTGCTCAGGTGAACTACAAAATATTTACTGGGCTCTTTTCAGTCTTTTTGTCTAGTTTGCAGTAGCATAAAAACTGAAACGCCTGTCCAGATCGCAGCAGGCATGGCGTATGTGGAGAGGATGAACTACGTCCACAGAGATCTACGTGCTGCCAACATCTTAGTAGGAGACAACCTTGTGTGTAAGGTGGCCGACTTTGGTCTGGCAAGACTGATCGAAGACAACGAATACACTGCAAGACAGGGTAGGACTTTACTTAATGGATACAATAATGGCACATCAACTCTCACATGAGCCATATTGAAGTGTAAGTTTGTTTGTAGATATGGTACTTTATGCACAACATATATCTAATTTGTCATCATGAAATCAACATGTGCACAATCAGTATCGCTAAAGATTGCTTGTGCAAACATTGGACTGT
Source organism: Craterocephalus eyresii (assembly GCA_037177035.1). NCBI lineage: Eukaryota > Metazoa > Chordata > Actinopteri > Atheriniformes > Atherinidae > Craterocephalus > Craterocephalus eyresii. The sequence continues at coordinate 14,220,139 of JBBBVT010000003.1, forward strand.
GCAGCTTTGCAACTGCAGACATTTTCACTTTAAACCCAAAGACATGCTCAGGTGCATTGCATTCCACTTTGAGGAAGTTCTGCTTTTCTGTGTTTTACAACTAACTAGCCTACAGAAGTGGAAGGCAGCCCCTATTTATACACTTAACTTAGCTTAACTCAGCAATTATATCACACCTCATGTTTTCCCACTATTGTGCATCCTTAGTTAGAAATGTAGAAATGCTATCTAAATCATATGGAAGATATTCAGCATGGTGGTTTAAAGTCGTTTGTTTGTTTTTTTTGTTGTTTTTTTAATTTGCATTGTTAGGAGCTAAATTCCCAATTAAATGGACAGCACCAGAAGCAGCGCTGTACGGTCGTTTCACTATCAAGTCAGACGTCTGGTCCTTTGGCGTGCTGCTCACAGAGCTCGCGACTAAAGGCAGAGTACCTTATCCAGGTAAAAAGTTCACATAAAAATGTCAGATAATGAAATATAAGCTAAACTCCTTCAACCAAAAAAAAAAAAGAAAAGAAAAAGTCAATACCAATACTTCCCTGCAAATCAGCTTATTCGATCCATCGGATTTAGTGTATAAGAAGAGGGTGTGCGTTTCCTGAAATGTGGGTTCCTTTTTTCTTTTGTGGCAGGTATGGTTAACCGCGAGGTGCTCGACCAGGTGGAGCGCGGCTACAGGATGCCTTGCCCTGCAGAGTGCCCCAGTTCCCTGCACGAGCTCATGCTTTCCTGCTGGAGGAAAGATCCAGAAGAGAGGCCTACATTTGAATACCTGCAGGGCTTCCTAGAGGACTACTTCACCTCCACAGAACCCCAGTATCAGCCTGGGGAGAACCTATAGAACCACACTGAATTTAATCTTAATGGGGGGGTTGATGGGGTGGGGTGGGGTGGGGGGGGTTGATGGGGTGGGGGGGGGTGGGGGGGAGTGGGCCTTCAGCACTGAATGATCTGCACTAACCGACCTCAGAGGAGCGCCTGTTTGAGGATCTGAGCCTGTGAAACTCATTTTAGAGGAACTGAACTGGAGATGTGATGATGAACTGAGAGAAAGTCCCCTTGCTGTATGTGCCATATACTGTAGGAACGGTTCCAGAAGAACCCGGAGAACCTCTACTGTAAGCACTCACAGTTTATATATTCCCCCTGCATGAAGGCGGCTCAGAACTGTAAAAGGAGGATTCTTGCTGGATGGACTCTGGGTAATATAAAACCGAGTAGCTGAATGGGCGTCGGAGGAACCACAGCAGGGTGCACAGGCAATGCGAGGGGTCGAAGAATAAGCCTCCTGCTAAAGGAGAAGATTTCAATACAGAATGAGCTGTTTAGTGAAACTTCCCTGTTTCCCTCCTCTGTTGTCTCTTTACCCTTGTCTGGTACCTTTTCCACCCACAGAAGAGCGCTACGACTGTGGCTCAGGTGCCAAAGGAAAATCTGTCTCCCTTAGCATCCTTTATATAAACTCTGCTTCTGTTCCTCTTTTCCTCTCTGGCTTTCAGTATCTCTCTCCTGTTTTCTCAAGTGCTGCTTCTTCAAAGTGTCTCAAAATAACTTGGCTCTACAACTCTACTTTGCATCTATATTTTCATGTTTACTAGGACAATACCTGTCCTTTTTTATTTTTGTTCTGTGGTAAAACAAAAAAATCCTATTCCGATTTTTTTTTCAGTATAAAAGGTTGTTGAATCACGTTCATGGTGGTGCCAGGGTAAATGTACTCAACAGGCGGGTTCTGTAATGCTGAAAATTTGGTAAATTAAACAAACATTTGAGGCCTTTCTCTCTTGTTTTACCATGCTGGATCCAACCTCCATTAAAAGTGCTTTTTGATGCAGGTAGTGTCTGAATGCTTATTGTTTTCATTTACCTTGATTTAACTGGAAAGTTGCTTTGAAAATGATCAGCACTGTTGTGGTGACACTAAAGGGCAGATGAGTCAAATTTCAGATGAAATTTCACAGAAGCATAAATGGGGCGGTTTCCATCACAAAGAGGCCAATATAGCTGTTCAGCCAATCACATTATTGTGAGACTTAAGAAAAGGGAAATAGCCTCATGCTTTCAGTGCCAACGAACCCATTTCTGTACTGCTGGCCATGTATATACTATTTTACTTAAATTCACCAGTAGTCTCATCGAGTAAGACCAGATAAACCTTCTGCTGTTTGTTTAGAATTCAGATAGTTTTCATTAACTTATAACATATAAAATATGCAACCAGGCAGCCCTAATGAAACTGTAAACCTCTGATCAGGTAACGCTAATAAAACTGTGTTTGACTTTATTATAAGAGCTGATTTTTGAAGCCAGTTAGCATGCTTTCGTGCTGTTCTCCTCTTGACCATTTAGCTGAATTTTGTATTTAAGCTGTACTCTACATCAACATGTGTATGTTTACTCAAAGTTCAGGTGAGGGACAGGGATCATATATTGACTTATGAATACTAATGAATACCATCAAATTCTGGTCTTTTTTTTTCTATATCTTACTCACTGTCGTACTGTACATACTGTAGCGCTTTACGGTTGTTTTGGGGGTTTTTTGTATCATGTCCGCCAATTTCAAATGACAAGGTGTTATAAGTTGGGTGTCACACATTTTGCGGTGTTTTTTTTTTTTTTAATGATGTGGTCAATGCAACAGGAGCTGGTTTAAATGTTTAGGAGCCAGCTATCCCAAGAGCCATACAGCAATAAGATATGTTCGTCCATGCCCAGAAACAACGCATAATTACAATGACTAATTTTGATCATATTTCTGATTCTGAAACCAGAATGGAGGAGTTTGATTTATGTTATAGTTTGACATGAATAATAAGGTCAAAGATGTAAATAGTATCTTAAACAACTGACTGTGACTATCATGTAATTTGTTTTTTGTGTAGGTTTTGTTTTAATGAGGTCTTTACCATCACACACGCCTGCTCCTTCAATGTCAGATTGATCAAACGCTTCTGTCAACAGGGCTGAAAGTTTTTACTTTGTTTGAAATATGTTTAGAACCTCTAAATCTGCAAAAGACAATTCAGAATTGGGCTTGAGACATGTCATATTGTCCAAGAACATTATTTTCGTCAGTGCTTCACTCTTGGAATGGGAATTTCCCTGTTTGTGTGGACAGGGAGCCACCTGTCAGTCACCAGGACAAATGTGGAACTTAGGCTTGTGACAAGCATGAGTAATACTGAGGTCTGATTGGATTTAATGTGCTATATTAAAGCATTTTCTTCTCTTTTAAGTTCTTTTGTGTCTAAATCTATGCAGTTTCAGTCTTGCATTCCTGCAACTATATGGCCATTTTGTTCTAAAGTCAAAAACAATGATCATAGACAGAAAGTGTGAGCATTTTGTAAGGACTGGTTTGGTCTTCTTTAGGGGGTTTTGTTCAGATGTAACAGGATTGAAAATAAGTATTGTGCCATTTTATGTTGATCTTTAAATGTGCAATAAATTATATTTCAAATGTGTTTTGATAAGGATGTGTGCTGGTGTGTGCGTGCTGTCTTAGATGCTATAAATATTATGTTCGTGGATAAGCTGAATATTTAGAGAAATGAGTATATCATGTGACAGATTACTGGGTCAAGTTGTCGTAATCTGTGGGTATGGTGTTTGCAGAGGAGGTGAGTCAACTCTTCTTCAGTCAACATTCTTCTGAATTACTGAAATACTGAGAGGATCATTGTGGTTTAAGTATAAATCGATGTAAAAGGATTAAATGTCAGAAGTTTAGGCAAAGCTTGATGGAAGTGCAACCACTCAAAGCAGTTGGATTAAACAGTGTGAGAGCAGTGTATAAGTTCTGGTTGGAAAACATGAGTCAACTTCAATTCAGGGAAGTGAGACCTGAAATCATCAAGTGAAGTGCAAGTACTGACAGACACCAATGAGCGTGTGATGGGATGATCAACATATCACGGCAGAATGTCACAGATAAAAAAGTTTGACAAATGCGTCCTTAGTTGTCTATTGTTGTCAGACGTGAACCTGGAATCAGGTGGAAATAGAGAAAAAAAGCTTGTTGAAGCCAGGGCGTTCCTTTTTCTGTGCCCAGAGAAATGCACAGCGTTTTGTCAGGAAGGGCTTCCACTATAAAACGTTCTTACTTACAGGTCAGTGTCTTGGAGATGGAGAAGGAGTTAGAGATGGTGGTCGATGATTTGCTGTTTTAACCCCTGAAGAAAACAGCATAATGGTAAGAGCAATGAAATTTCCATGCAAACTCAAATTACCTTCCCACTTTGAGTCTGTGTTTTCCTTTTCATTTTAAAGTGAAAAAAAAAATGCAAATTTTAAGCTCTTCCATCTAACGTTATGCTTTCAGTCATAAACATCACAACTTCATAGCCTCATACATTCTGTTTTTTTTTTAACTGATTTTGTTAAAGAAGTTCTGTGAAGCTCTGGATAATTTGTCATAAACTTCCACTGTAGCTTGAAGTTTAATAAAATCTATACAAATAATTAGAAAATGCAAAATATGGAAGAAATTGCGATGAAACTACATATTTTTTTTGGGTATAGGATCCTCATCTACCTGCTGTAATAAAATGTTTTATGCTGAATCTGTCGATATTGTATGTGTAAACGCAGCTGGAGTTTAATTGTTTAGAAGTGGCATTTGAGGTTACCATGGCAAGTTTATTTATATAGTACATTTCATGTACTGTACAAGACAATTCAAGGTCCTTTACATCGAACACTAGAAGCATCACAAAAGTTAAAATAAGAGTCCCATGCAATGGAACACGAAGCAAAAAGAACAAAAGTGGTAATCAAGACCTTTTTTAAAAAAAAAATATATTTACGGGGTTTTCATAAACAAAATAACATATGTATCGTTAAGGGGTTACATGCAAGCAATTATGAAGAAATATACGCAAACAAAAATTAAAAGAAAGAAGAGGAAAAGGAAATCAATCAAGACCATTTTTATCTTTGTTCTTTGACAGCAAAGAAGTGAGCTTATTCTGTTTTTGTTTTGTTTTTTGTTGGTTTTTTTGCTATTATTTGCTTCTTCATGATGTTTACAAACATAAAACTATTTTCTCCTTTTTTTTTTCTCCTTGCCCCTGGACTAATAGGTGGTTGAATGGACATGTCGATTTGTTGTGTTACCAGCACTGCCTTTACTCCTGATCTGTTAACAGGCCAGTGGATCAACTGAGGCCGGGCTCAGTCAGCTCCTACTTCATATGAAACAGCTTTGTCCACACGGGGGCAGTGTTCATCAGGCGTATTAAGCACATTTTTGTAGACGTGAAACAGCAGGCCACATTCAGCACCAGATTGGATCCCACCTGCTATGCAGTAGCCTCCTCTACTCAGTGTTAACCTTTTGGTTGTCTCACCACACACACACACACACACACACACACAATTTGATGGATTACAGCCAGCGAAACATCTCTTAGAAAATATGATTGATGGGAGCGTACTGTAATTTAAAATTCATTACGTGTGGGAAGACATCAGCCCAAGGTTCACTTTGTCTCTCTTGTTTGCTTTATGTTGAACCCTCCAGAAACTAGCTGCAGATGGTAATTGATCACAGATGACTTCTTCCTATATTGGCTTGAATCAGTGGTCATACTGAACCAGTCCGCAGCCGACGTTTCTCCTCTAATGAGTAGCTACTCTTTCCTGTGGTTTGCTGCTCTGCTGTGATTAGAAGCAAACATGAATGGGTTGATAAAGTGCTTAATTTCTAACAGTACAAAGACCGTTTTAGAGCAGGAGTTGCTGACTTTGTGTCGGTGCCAAATACAAATTAACTGGTGCCTTAAACAAGCAGTTAACTTTTCCTCATCTACCGCGTGTTTGTGTTAGGTATTTGCACCCATGCACATCTGCATCCCTGAATGAGGGCATACACAAGCACGTAAATGTGTGTGCGTGGTTCTGACTGTTACTTCACTCATCTGCTAAGCTGGAGTGAGAGACATTTATCTCAGTTATCCAGACAGTGTCAGAGTTCCATCTGTTAAAACTAAACACATTGACTCACACTCTCTGACTGGCTGCCGTAGACATCAGGCAGGAGAGTACATCCGATACACACAGGGAAGCCATACACTCACAAATACACAGAGCAACTGTTACTGTTTGTTCTTACCTCACTTGAGTGGCAGGAGCATGGCTACCCCTGAGAGGAGCTGGACATTAGTCCTGTTTTGTCTTTTTTCTCCATTAATGGTCAAGGTTGCAGCTTTCTTTTAAATGACAAACTAATGTTTGTCTGCTCGGTGCAGATGAAGATATCAGAACTGCTTGCCACAGTGCATTAAGTGTTTTCAGTATCAGTCATCAAACACTCAGGAAAAAACTTTCAGCATCCTCTTAAAACCTAAAGGCTCATCACACAGTGAGTTAAGTATTTGCTGTAATGATGAGGAATCATGAAGCAAGAGCCCACAAAAAATCATCTTACACTCATGACAGAGACCCTTTACAGAGAATTTTGAAATTTTCACTTTAATGGTACAGCGTCTCACCTTTCTCTTTGATAGGTGCCCTCACTTTGAGAGATCTTTTGTCAGATATATGACTTCACAATTTAGTAGTAAAAGGAAGAAGCAAAAAAAAACTTAAGAAAAAGAAATGAAAAGAAAAGAGAAGGATAAAGAAGAAAAGAAAAAAGAAAAGAAAAAAGAAAAGAAAAAGAAATTTCAAGCATGGTGCATGTATATGTGTGTTTATAAAGTCTGCATGGATAAGATTCAGGATGAAAGGATGGGTAAAAGTCACTGCTGTAGGTCTAGTACTGAGCTCAAGTTAATATAACAAATACTAATAATAATGTGGATAATCCCTTATAATATTAGTAAGAAAATATTACAATCTGTGTGTAAATATTGATGCTTCACAGTGATGCAATAGAAGGCCACGTCTCATGATGCATTACTAAGACCTTTGTTTACACTAGCCTAGATCCATGAGACAATTATCAGTCATGGAGCATAGCTGCATTTAATTTAATTTTGACTTCAAGATATTTTCTGAAGATATATCTCATCTGCATTATGATGCACTTCATGGCACAGCTTGAAATACAAATAAATGAGAAAGGTGTGCGTGTCTCCAGTTTCATTTACCCAGGAGATGGAGTGTCCTCACTAGCTCAGAAGATTTATTTACCTACTTCTCTCTGGGGCAGGCATTGCTAGGATGGAAGACTGGTTGCATCCTTTTGGAACATCATGGGTTAAATTCCCATCCACTTCTCTCTGACAAGAGACTGAATCCTCCACTGACATGCTTATCGGTGGCTGATTGTAGAGGAGAAGCACTGCAGTAGATAATATGAGGGTACTTTGCAAGTGTTTTACTGAAGAGGACACACTTTGTTAGAGGAGGTTAAATTGTCCAGTTTAAGAGAGAATCATTTATATACCAAATTGTCCAAAACTACATCACTTACTTGTGCATTACAATAGAGGCATTATATGTAAATCACCTTACAGAAAGCATCTACTAAATTAATAAAGGTGTTTTAAAATGTCTGGGTGATGGGTTCAATGTAATCACAGGATATGAATATGAAGGTATGAATATGCCTTATATTAGCATATCTTTTGCTTTTCAACCTGCAGAATATGTTAATCAGTGCAGATCTGTAAAAGTTCTGCACCGGCTGCACTGAAAAAGAAAAGCAAAGATAGAAAATGATGAATTAAACTTAGATGACTCTGAATAAGTTTCTTTTATCAATTTTAAATAAAATTCAAAACACATTGTTTTTGTTACATTGTTTTTCATTTAACTACTTCAGACCTTTACTGTTAATGTTCGTCTGCACTCTAGATACTTTTCATCTGAAGCTTTTGTGCCTTCTCCTGGAGAAAAAGGGTCGACCCTCATGTTCTCCATCATCAGCTAACATCAAACAGCAGGAAGATCCCTTGTCTGCATGTACGAACAATTCCTGGAGTTTCTTTTGTGCTCTTAATGGCTCCAGCAGGATATACACTGTACATCCTTTGAACAGTAACAAGAGATTCTTCTTGATATCAGAGGATGAACAGATGTGCAGATGGCCCTCAACTTTAATCAGTCTTCCTTTGTTGTGAAGCACCACGCTGTGTTGATAGAGATGTTTAGAGCTCAGCCTGCATTACCGCTTTACACACTGCTTGCCAAGTTGCCACAGGCTGTGGAGCTCTTTGTGACATTAAGTTGCACCCTTTAGCTGTTACCCACAGAATTTGCCTGAGTGGGAGAATTATCAGCTTGGACTCAGTTGTGTCATGCCAATGAGAGTTTTGATGCGCATGAAAAACTGTGCACACATCTTCAAGAGACCTTAAAATATGTCCCGCATTTTCCCGTGTTATGATGCAGGAAAGCACAGAGGACTCAACTGTTATCTCACACTCTTTCGTTGCTTCGCATTGATTGTTTTCTGAGGTCTGTGGCCCAAGTTGGGAAAAAAAGAAGAAAAAGACAAAACGTTTGAAATAATATGTTTGCAGGGTGGCCAAGCAAATTATTTTATTTTGTGCAATTTCTGTAGCATATCTATGGTACCAAGCATACAGTAGGGGTATTAAGTGTTTATGTGTCAAATATCATGATAATAATGTAGTTTTCCCTCATTTCTTTGGATTATTTGAGCTAGTAGGACATCTCAGGGTGACAACACTGCCTGAATATCTTAACTACAGATTTCTTGCTCAAATAAGACATTTTGTATTTGCAATTCAATGGATTATATCATTAGATTTGAAAAAAATAAAATTATATAATGGGCAGTATCTAAAAGAAATCAGTCTGTGTACACACAGACAGCCTATTTTTCTCATAACTTATAATGCTGTTATTGTGATTTCCTATTATGATTTCAATTGTGATTTCATATACATTAGGATTTATTTCATGGACCACTCATATCTGTTGTAATGTGGGTAAAATGTAAAAAGACAAAGCATAAGACAGATAAAACCTTTAAATAAGAAGCCAATTGACCACAGCTGTGCATTTCCAGCATGAAAAGTAAAGATAATCTCCAAACATCACAAGGAGATGCAGCTAATCACCTTTAGAGTGATGTTGCCCCGCCACACACACACACGCACATAATATGGATAGGATGCCAGACGTCTGAATGAGGCTCTGCTGCATTCCTCTAGTTACACATAAATGTTTGCACATGCCCGGAGCAAACAAAATCACATACGTCCTGGCTCTCATAGACAAGTTCATGACCTCCATTAAACACACATTTTTTTCTTCTGCATGCTCACTCGCTGACCAACTGGGTATGTTAGGCGAAACTCCTAACAGCTCAGACCAGTGTAAAATCTGGCATCAGCACTCGCAGACACACAAACATATACTGTTACACCAGTTACTGTTTGATATTAATTACACTGTGAACGGTTTCAGACATCTGTTGCATTAACACCCCTTCTCTCAGAGGACACGGCTGTCAGTTTAATGCCTGTCGTCGTCTCATCCTTGCCTGCTAAAATCTCGGCCAGCCCGAGAGCAGAAATTAAACATTAACATGATGTATAAATGTAAAGTTTGAGAATCTGTAAGCAGGAATATTTCATTCAGTGGAGTTATACTGTATCATCACGTGTGATTAAAAAGTTCATAACATCTCCATCAACTCACTTGGAGATTTTTATTATGTCCCCTAAGTAAAAACTTTTGCTTATTGGTCCACAGTGATGACTGCCAAAATGATTCAAACCCCCAGGCTTACAAAATAACCTTTTCACCTAACATGTGGAAGTCAAGTACAGAACAACAGTGATATTTTTTCTGAGTCCCAAAGAGGACTTGCAACGACAAGAATGAACAAGCCATTCTCATTTTTATGAATCTATTGAAGATATAATATTCACAATGCAGCTGTACAACGCTCAGACCATTGTCATTTTTGCTTTTGCCAGTGATTGTGGACTTTAGTTTTTGAGTTAGAAGCTCTTAATGTAAAATTATCTTGACCTCCCCATGGGCAACCCAGCGGTCATGTGACAAGATCAGCTTGCTGCTGAAAACAAGCCCCACATCATAGCCTTTAGTACAGTATAAGCCTATGTGGAACATGAGGATATATCAGCCATTTTTACTGTATGTTGCATTGAAGAAATTGTCCCTGTTAAAATCAGTTGTAAATGATGTAAATGCTAAATGATAGAATTTACTGGGAAAAAATTGGATATGAAGGCTAACACTAAAGTGCATGGATGAACGTTATTGTTTCCAAGTAATGTTTATATAAAGTGTATTAGCTGTAAATGTAATGCAGGTTTCAGCAGTTTAATCTATTTTCTGTACTGGAACGGCAAGAAGTCCTTTTACCCCTGTTTAGTTAAATAAAAATAATAAACAATGAAGTAGAAGTCAGTAGAAGTGAAAGCTGTCAAAGAACGTTTAAAAGTTGCAGTTTAATGCTGTAACAACAGTGCATTCAAGAGATAACATCATTAATCATTGTTGTTGTAAGTTTCCAACTTCACAATAAAAGGTTTGAAGGGGCCCCTGTGAAATTTTGTTTGATGTCCACAGAGACCCAAGAATCGCCAGTGGCTTGAGAAAATCCACTCTGGGGAGAAAATAGGAATCTCATGCTGCAGACAACAAAAACTATTTCACATTTAAACATGTGTCTTTGGGTAATTGAATGACTGACTTATGTAAAAAAAAGAAAAAGAAAATAAAAAAAGAAGTGATCTATAAGGGTCATTACTGGCTGCTGACATCTGATAGAGTGGTGGTTCCCTGCCTGGGGCCCAACAACATGAGGCTGCAGTAATTACATTTGTAAATGTTCACTATCACAACACATTCACTAGATTAGCAGACATCTGTGAGTTTGAAGGTTGTGTGTTTTATGGAAGTGCATGAAAAATATCTTGAATCAGAGAATCCCCTTCTGTAAAAACAGCTGATGTTAAAATGGTTTTCTTTGCAGACACATTCATTCTCCAATTAGACCAGCACACAGATGGAGGGTCCTACATCAAACAACGTGCAGGGCAAGCTGGAAAGCAGAGGTGAAATAGTTTCTAATGGGAGCTCCAAAATGCTCAAGGAGGAAGAAAGTCTGGTGGTACTTTGTGTGTCTTCACACACATATTTACAGTCATGTTTCCAGAGGAAAGCAGGTCTAGTTCTACTTGTGTTGCTGTGGATTTAACTGAGGAATCATCATGATTAATAGGGCCTCTACTGTGTTAAAGACATGGAATACCTTGACTTTGATGATGCATCCATTCATCTTTGAACTGATTCAGTGTCAGAGAAATCTGTTGGAGGGAAACTAAACAAAGTTTTTGACAGTCAAAACACACAGACCTCACAAACCTCACACTGGACATTTCTTTTCATTTCTTTTTGTTGTTGTGGATAAGAATATGAGCAAAGTTTTGAAGATTATGCTGCAAGTTTCTATATATGCAGGCATGGAAAAGTTGATAGCTCAGTTTTGGGGGGAAAGACAAAGGGGGAGACTCCAGCAAAAAGCTTGGGAACTACACGTTTTGTGTGTTCACTCCCACTGTTTGTACCACAAAGAATGAGTGTGGATGAAGTGTCTGCTCCTAATCAGCCTTCCATATATCAGCCTGCGACCAGTCGGCCTCCGGTGGTGCAACAGGGGGCACCTGAGACTATGATACCAGCGTTAACATGGGCCTCTTTAATGCCATGAACTGTCTCCGGCGGTGCTGCACCTGTTGCCATGTGTGCACTGAGAACATGCAACTAAAAAGACATGTGGTGCACATAAACATTCCTTCTGACTGGGTCATGAATCACTCTGCCCCCGCTGACTGACAGTCCTAAGAGAGGGAGGAAGAGGAATGGGAGGGTGATTGAATGTAGGAGAGTGAAATATGTGTTGTGTGACAGCAGGGCTGTATGAATGTGCAGGTTGTGCTGTCTGCTTGTGTGTAAGAGGAAGGAATCTATGAGGAAAACACAAACTGATCAAGGACATAAAAGAAAGCCAAAATCCAGACTTGTAATAATATGTTTCAGGCTGCCTTAAGATATTTTAACAACATATGGTACAGCATGAAATGCCTGCAGCTCTTGTTGTATTGCATATAAGCTTAACGTTTATGAGGTTACTGGCACCACTTTGATCAGATAATATTCCCAATCACACTATTGATTTGTGCTTCCTCGGTCCCAGACAACAAGCATTGTAGGGGATTTTATTACCTGATCAAAGTATGTTTAACTCCATACGACAGGTTGACAAAAGTCCCTTTCGATGTTGTTCATATTTTTCTTTTTATCTTTTCCTGGTCTTTTATTATTGATCATTTTCACTCGTTATTTCAGGGATCAAAGACAAACAAATAAGTTGGCTGGAAATTTTGTTTGCAGTCAAGTGATTAATTAGACAGCTTCAACACAGTTAATACATTTGGTTTGTTTCATTTTTTGGAAAAAAAGGTATTTGTTTCTCTCTGGTGGTTTTTCTTATTTTGTCTACTGGCTTCCTCTGTTAATTCTGCATCAAAGGACACAATTCAAACAGAGTGAATGCCGATTTTTTTCAGCCAGTTTCAGCCCCAAAGTACTGAATGCATACAGAAGGAACCTGACACTTAACCACAGTATATGGACATGTTAGTTGCTTTTCAATACATTTTAGCTGGACTTATATGTTTACGTGTATTTTCAAAGTCCAGTATTTGTCCAATGAATGCAATAATTAGATACCTTTTATCACAAGAACACACTAACTGATGTCAACAGACCCTGAAAAAAATGTTGTATATAATAGTTTGGGAGTGAGACTACTCTGGGTCAGTAATGAAACAAAATCATTCAGATTAGCACGTTCACCAAATATATATATATATCTTTACATTAAAAGCTAAATTATCTTATTGAAAAGAAAATTATTGGGATTCATGATTTTATTTCATTTGTCTACAATCTTTTATTGTTGCAGAGAACCACATTTATGGATTAATTTTAACTGATTTTCATACAATCTCATGCAATGAATTAAAGATTTACATAAATAACATTTTTCAAACTAGCCATAACACGGTGATTCGTGTTGGCTGATGAAACACAAGCTTCTACTATCACTACAACACTGGCTGCATCCCATCCACTCACACTCTTCCTCTGGGGGCCCGACATGCCTACGGACATAATGTCAAATTCCACATGACTGAGCTACCTGGCTGTGCTATTATTGGAGCACATGCCTGACAGGACTGGGGGTGTGGGGGAGCTGGGAAGACTTAGAGAACAACTGTGGGACTGATTAGCGAAAGTGCTGGAGACAGACACGAGGGTGTAATGCTCCCTGTCAGACAGGAGACAGTCAGCAACGCTCGCTCGCTCTCTCACACACACACACACACACACACACACACACACACACACACACACACACACACACACACACACACACACAC
>JBBBVT010000003.1:14253877-14264684 GCA_037177035.1 Craterocephalus eyresii
TGTGTGTGTGTGTGTGTGTGTGTGTGTGTGTGTGTGTGTGTGTGTGTGTGTGTGTGTGTGTGTGTGTGTGTGTAATGGTGTTGGGAGAGTGTGCAGCCCCTGACTGCGTGCCAGGGCTCAGGTCAGCCCAACCGTTGTAGATGTGCTGCCAAGTCTTGCTTGGCAGACGCTTCAAAATCCTTCTTTACCTCCGCAGCGGTCAGCAGTGTCAACAGTTCCATCAGACCACATGCATGCGCCGGGCTTCTGCATCAGGGTGATTGGAGCGTCTGTGTGCGCATTAGCCTTTCTAAAGATGTGTCAAGCAGGTTTACTGATTGTGTTGGTCTGTATGTGTGTGTGTGTGTGTGTGTGTGTGTATGTGTGTGTGTGTGGGGCTGCTGCTAATATTTCCTGATTACATAGCTCATTTATAAAAGCTACAAAATGTCAGATTTTTCCACTTACCTTGAATCTGAAGCTGTGGATAGTTTTTATTTTTTTCTTGTCCTTATATTTCATATATATTATTTCATATTTATTTATTTCTGAAACAGATTTTGTGTTATGTAAATAGTAAACACCCTTATCCAGTGTTTCTGATTGAAATACATTCGGTTTAATAGCCTCGTCACACTGGCAGAGATCCATTCCCAGAACCTTAATCTGATCATTCAGACCCTGAAAAGTTGGATCTCGACTACATCTTCTCCATAATCAGTGGGCAAAAGGCTGGGTTCATCCGAGCATCAAAGAAAGTGAAGAAGGAATACCACAACAGTAAGAAAAGATTTGGCCAAAAGTGCAACAGCATGTGATGTTTGATCTCTATCTTTTGACATACTGGTTGTATGTGTGACAGTGAGGTCCTGTCACTATACCTTCAACTGATCATCTACTACTTTACCGAAGAGATATTCCTTTGGCTGACTGGTCAGCTTTCATGGCTTTCACCTGGGAGGTTGTGGGATCGATCCCTGCCCAGGCCCACCTTTGTCCTGCCACATATCAATCAAGCAATCCAGATAAAAGGGTGCAGCTCTTATAGCCACAACCAAATAAACCGATTGAGCGCTGCCCCCAACTTCTGGGTCATGCACGGGTAAAGATGAACAAACATCATATTTCTTCTGAAATTACTTCCACAGAGTAAAGTATATATAAGGTAGGTGTTAGTTCTTAGACTCTAGAACAGAACCAGAACCAGAACACTTGTCTGAAAGCACCAATCGTGTGTCAGACATAGTCATTGTAATAGTCGTAGTGCTGGGGGCCTTTATCATTTTCACCTGGAAAGGCTAAGAGATCTTCACTGACCTCTAGCCATTAAAAGTTTGAAGAGGAAACAATTTCTGTTGTGATCAAATGGATCACAAAGTCAAGCAACAAACCCAACAAAACAGTTTCAAAGACTGTTCCCTTTTATGCAAGATGGAGCAGGAATGCCTAAAATAAACACACAGGTCCATACATTTTAAATGATATGATGAAGGTAAAGACACACAAGAAAAAGAATATAAAAGGGGAAAAGCAAATTAACCTGTTAGATTTTAAAGTTGTCTTATGTATTAAATGATACATATAACAGGCATCAATTCTTCATTTAGTAATTTGTTTTGTAATTCAGCCATCATACAACAAATAAAACTAAAGGTTAAAGACATTATGAGCAGTATCTAACATATCATGTTGAAAATTAAAAGTGACATCCTCTGTAGCTGTAAAAACAGAACAGTTGTAACATGCAGGCAGAAGTATTTACAGTACAAATCCAGGTGTTCCCTGAATGTACAAACCGCTTCGCAGCCAGCATAAGAGCACACAGCGTAACTCTGGAGGCACATTCCTCTGCACACCACCGGCTCTTTCACAAAGCCTCCACAAGCCAGCCGAGTCAGTACACTGAGCGCACCAAGAGCAAACTGGTTTTAAGTTCCCCCAAAACGACAGCAAACAAACCAGCTGCTGAAGTATCTGAGGGGCCCCGCAGTTCACTAATTTATTGGCTTAATTTTATTCAACACGTGTAAGAAAGCGCCACCTAAGAATTCCTTCCACCTCATGGTTGCTGGGTGGAGACAAATATCTCAAAGGAGCGGAATCAGAGTAAACACAAGCGAAAACATTAACAACGTGATAACATATTACGTAAAATAGATGCTTTCCTGGTGTGTTGCAGCCGCAGCGTTAACGCCTTCTCACCGCTGCCCTTTTGCACCTTGCTCCAAAAGCTCTTCAGAGCCTTCATTTGGGAAAGTTTCAAACTGAGACACTTCTCCTCCTCCTCCTCCTCCTCCTCCTCCTCCACCTCCACACCCACATTTTCACTGAAACTTTCTCTATCTCTGCCCTCCCTCCATCTCTTGCTCCACTCCCTCCTCTCAGCTCAAAACTATAAGAGCCGGACAGGAGGGCACACTCAAAAAACCCTCCAGCTCACATTCACACACACACGCTCCAGCGCACGCATGGAGTGGAGTCATAGCTACGGCGCTGCACAGTGAGGCAACAAAAGCAAGGCAAAGCGTTCACTCTCTGTCTGTTCAGCTTCAGGAAAGCACAGAGTGGAGAAGCTCCATGAAAGAGGGGTCTCAGCTGAGAGCTTTTTAAAGTCAAACTATGGAAGCTGAGAGGTGAAGGTAGAGAAAAGGACAAAGTAACAGCTGGCTGAAGTGGAGACTTTCTTCTGGGGGATTGCTGAACCCTTCGTTTATGAGCCTTTGCCATGGTGCCACCCTGCATGCTCATCTCTTGATTTGGATTTCGCACAGATCAGATCAAACTTTGGTTTCTGAGCAGTTTCTGTGGATGAAACGTCTGGAAGCGGGAGACATGTCAAACGGATGTTTCAGTCACCTGTTGAGGGGATTCTGCTTGCTCTGGCAAGGTGAGTCCACACCAGTGAGTCGGTGCAAATATTGCTTTCAGTGCTGAAGAATCCTTAAACATACCACTCAAGTATTAAACTTATTTGAAGTGAAAAAGTTACAGCAGTGTGTTTCTATTTCAGTCTGATCCTAAAAGTCTGTATCAGATTTCCCTTGAAGCAAAGATTTACTGCAGTGAAAACACAGATAAACACTCTCTCATGTGAGAAATCAGCTGAACGCTGGGGGGCGGTTCTAGCTTAGAGCACATGGCAGGAGCAAGTGACAAAAAACAAATTATTATTGCAGACAAAATCATAATTACAAGGAAGTCATTATGTAATTTGTCACAATTCAAATAGCCCCAAAGTTCAACATGTGGCTCAAACATGAACAGATGAAAACAAATCAATGCTGGCATTAGACTGATGAATAGGGAGTCTGTGTTTCCCCGCTCCTCCTGTGTGCGTCTTCAAAGCTCAGTCTGCTTCCCGGGCACAGGAGGAGCCTTGCAAAGAGGGCTCAGCCTGGTGCCTTTAAACAATAGTTCCCTGGGAGCAGGAAAGCATGGCCCTGGAACTAATGTTGCCATTATGTTAATGGTTAGAATAACAGGAGACCGCCATTACTGTGACAGCCTCGGGCCGCCGCGCAGAGCTGATCGTCCAGCCGCCATGCACGGACCATCAGGGAAGGTTAGAGGGGATGGGTGGAGGAGGCATCTGTCCAACTCTAATCATTATCGGGCCGCTGGGTGTCCGTCCACTCCCTCCATCCCTCGCTGCTTCACTGGTAGACTGCTATCTGCGAAGCGTTTTTTTCTTCACCACTCAAGTTTATCCGAGGAGACAGGCGAGGTTGAGACAGTTCAAACAGGGCAGAAATTCAATTAATTGAATGGGTCGCTGACAGAGCGGAAATATTGGGACAAAATTCATTTTGGCAGGTATATGTTCGTTTCTGTGTGAAAAAGGTGCCTTGTTTATACAGAAGGAACATTCCATATAGACTGTGCTTCCTCTCATTGGAGGTCTTCCCTTTTTAATCAGGGTGTTTATAAATACTACATTAAATGAAATATTTGGTATTTTGAGGAAGAGTTTCTTTAACACAGATGTAAACTTGGAGGGAATAGTGCACGACCCAACCCATAATCATCTTTCCTGAGGCTACACTTTAGACGGCGTGTCCTCTTGTTGCAATTCAGAGTCTAACTATATTCTCGAGAGCTATCTCCAAAACAAGCTTTTAAATCAATGTGAATCTGATACAATTTTGAGCTCCGAAACATCAGTGGACCATCAAGTTTCCTCATCTACTATCTGTATCGCGCCTCATCTGTCTGCCAGAGGAGCCACAACAATAGATGTCAGGTGCGTTTAAACGCAGAGGTCCTCTCTGTTGTCTGAACCTCCAGAGAGCGGCTCTGGAATTACAGCAGAAACTGGTGAGAAAATGTTGACATGAGTGCATGTTTCGGCTTGAGGAGGCATCCCCTTTTATTCAGTGTGTTGTTGTTGTCTTTATAAGTCGGGGCCCGCTAACCACAGTGGAACTCGCGAGAGCATCCACTGTGCAAACCCCTGCAGATCTCTTGTCTAAATAAACGAGGCGGCTGGATTAAACAGCTTACACGCTGATGAAAAGACAACAGTAGTTGTCCTTGTACTGCCCTGGGGACGCAGTGATACTGCTGGTATGGAGGGCCACAATCAGATCCTGGGTATGAAGTAGAAATGAGAAAGGGGAGTGGGAGGCCCAGGGTTAGAATAACACAACAGACCTCATGTTCTTTAAATCATCCCAACCTTTGCCTGACTGTGGCGACAAGGGTGGAGGAAGAGAGACTTCGCAGGGTAAAATTTATCTCGCTCCCCCTCTCAGTTCCACGACGGCACTAAGCATTTATTTAACTTTCAGTATAAAGATGCCATTTATCATTCAGTAATTATCAATTTTATTTTAAGTGCTCATCCTTACAGTTATCACCCCAGAATGTTGTCACTGTGAGAAATGTTATATAAGACAAAGAACCGGGGAGTTTGCACACAGAGAAACGGCTCTAATGGAGAAAAACTAAACTGTAGGCAGATTGTCAAAACCTTGTCTCCACTCGTAATAAACAAAAATAGCTTTTAGCCACTGAAGTGCATCTAAAAGATCTACGTGTTTATCTGAAAATGTTTGTCGGTGTTACTGTCGGTGTGTAAAAACAGTTCTGAAGTTATCTGAATCCAACATTTCATGTTTCAAACTATGGATAAATAAGTGATTCTTGTCAATCCATGATGCTTTCCTAATCTTAAATAAGTTGTTCTGTTGATTAAAAGGAACCTTTGAGAAATTACAACAAAATGAAAAAAGTCATGCAGATCTTCTTGAACCCACATCCAAGAGATAAAGACTACACTACTTATTCTACCACCATCACAAGTGCAGCCTTTGTTGCTTTTTAGAAACTTATTCATGTCACCAAATAGTTCTTAGTTTGGCTAATGCACCAGCATTGTCACATGCACATCTCAGAGATTTGCCGTGTGTTAGTCTGGTACAAATACACTGATTTAATATGAACTAAACATAACCTGAAGCAGCTTTTCAAGAAGAAAATGTAAGAATGTGGTATAACAAGATGCTGTGTACTGTATGTGTTACTGTATGGGAAGGATAAATGAATGGCACAGAGTATAGTCTTAGAGCACCTTGTGAAATTGTTGTTATCGTGTTTATCAATTTTACCAAGTGAGAAACGTTGTATTTGACCATTTAGAGCGCAACTGTACCTAACCGTCAATCAACATAGTAGCCTACTGTTCATCAATATCCCATAATGAAGTAATTTAAAGTAAAGAAATATTTTTCCTGTTTATCACATAAATCAAACTCTGAAACAGAGTCAGTCATTTATTGTTACACAGATGAGACACTGGGTTAAAATTTCAAGAGCATCATTACAGTGGCTCATATTTTATTTGTCAAACAGGAATTCTTGTGTAGCAAACAAGGTGTCCCACAGGGGTCTGTTCTGGGATGACATATTTACAAAAAAGCCTCAACATATAATAGGGATCTACAATAAAGGTTTTCGCTAAGTATTTCATATACTGTCCGGTTTCATATCATATACGAAATCATATCCAGTCGTATCCATTTATACAAATTTACCATCAGACCATCAGCTTCCCATGACAAGCGAGTTTATGCATGCTTGTGGGAATGAATTATAACTTTTTCTGCATTTACCTGGTTGGCCTACAGTGATGTAATTTTTCATCTCGGTTGCTACATAAGGTGGGGTTAGGACTATTTGGGTGAATAGTATTAGAAATGGATTCAGCTTTACAAAAACCGGTCTGTTCATTGTCAAACAGAAGAACAAGAGATTAGTTATTATTTGTAGATCATGTGTGGTCAGAATAGGATTTTAAGACCATGTGCTTGTGTAAAGTTACCTTTACTCCGAGGAAAAACTACACTTAATTCTCCCTACAATTAACTGTCCATTTGCAATGATGCGTGTCAGCTGATATTGTCAAAAAAAAAGTACACATTTAAGAGAAAGCGAAATTCATAGACATCTGCATCGAGGGACGATGCAACAGACACTCATTCGCTGTAAGGTACCACAAGCCTAAAAGGTTTGGAGTTACTGACTTACAGCACACATCCAGTCTGGAGGACAGCTCAGCCGCTCTGAGAACCTAAAAAAGCATCTGTGAACGGTGAATAATGAGCAGTGCTCAACTAAATATGCAGAGCGATGGGGATCTCTGAACTACTGTAGTATTTAATACTTTTACTGAGCATGCTCCTCACTAATCTTGTCATTCCAGTGCTTGAAAACACCTCTCCCCTCCCTGAAAACACCCCTCGTCCTCCTGACTAGATTCATTCACCTCATCAACCACAGACAGATAGTGAAAAGCAGAGGGGAAAAAGAAACAAAGACAGGAAAAAGAAAGTAGGAATCCGACAGACATCCAGGAGAAATGAGGCATAAACACCATGGCTTTTTCATCAGGGGAGGGGAGCAGTAATCAGGAGAAGGCCGGGAGGGTACGAGCTCTCCGGGGACAGTACGGAGGGTTTTGTGCTGTGGTACCGAGGAAAGTAAAAGATAAGAAAGGGACTTCATGGGATGCTGAGGTAACCGCTTGAAGAAAAAGCATGAGGGTGCAAAAACACTGGGAAATTCTTAAGATAGTGGGAGATGGGGTGAATAATCCTGGTATGCAATCTCTTCAGTTTGTCTTCAACTTTTTCTTGTTGACAAACTGATTTTCTTGCGCTTTCAAACGTCGTCGGCCGTTCTTTATATGAGAAAATCGTAACACAAGCAGCTATGAGGTAAAGTTGCAGATTGAGTTTCTATGTCAAGCTCTTGATTCCCCGTGAGCCCTTAATCAAAAGTGCCTGGATTCCGTTTTCACAGGACAAGCTCCAAACGCAGATGCACATAAAGCCATAAGCCAAACATACTTTGACTGCGGCTGGGTGGGTGAGACGCGAGAGAGGAGAGCTCACGCCGCCCGGCCCTATTCACAAATACAAACAAACAAACAGAGGGCTGCCCAGAGGTCTTTTATAAATGGTATCCCTTTTTACAGTAAATCAATGTGTGCAATGTGGGGATTTTTTTTCTGGTTTTGTTTTTCTTTTTAAGGTACGGACGTGTATGCGTGCACGTGTGTGTGTAAGTGGAAACTCGGTGAATATAGAGACTCAAAGACAGGTAGATTACTTTGGCCAGTCATCAGTCAGATGAAGCACATCTGCGGCAGCTGCAGTGCTGGTGGTGACGGCAGACTGGCCGTGCAGACCACACACAGCTCACAGGCTGATGCACCGACCTCTAGTGGAAGAATTGTGTCATGGCAGACGTTTCCACTGGAAAGGATTGCTGTCTCCTACTGGCAGTGTGTTGATGTTCAGGTGGCCTGATGTTGACTGCAGCCGAGGAGAAAAGAGGAGGAAAAATGATGCTGCCAGTCCACCCAGTGAGTCTTTCCTCACTGTGAATCCTGGGCTTCATGAGCAAAATGAGTATCAGGGAGGAAGGTTGATGGTTTGTTTTAAAGCAGCAATCTTCATCTCCAGTACTTGGGGGTCACTTTCCCGCAGCTGCAAAACCCCCAACTCAAATTGATGCTTATGTAGAAACTTGAGAACAAGCTTTGTGGTGATTCACTAAGTTTGAATCAGGTGTGTTGCAGCATGGGAGCGTCTACAACCTGCAGGGCAGAGGTGCTGATTCCTGATTTAGATCTCCTAATTCCAAAGTGTTTTCAGATCATTCCTCAGTATGTGAGGGTGTTTCTGTAGAGTGAGAAAGATCGTGCAAGATGGATAAATGTGGCATGAAAAAGTCAATTTGGCTATAAAGATCCTTTAGTCAGTCAAATGAGTTGATGTGTTTGGGCTTGAATTGCAGACATCAACTCAGGTGACTTATTTCATTGGAGTGGGAAACAAGAAAGTAGATAAAATCCTCTCATTTCAGAAACTTTGTCCATCAGATTTTCGTGCTTAGAAAAACTACATAAATCAGAAATCAGTCTTTATTTATTTATTTGACCAAAACTAAAGAATTATCAGCAAAAATGTATACCCAAGAAGTTGACTTTTCAGACCTAAATATGATTGGAAGAAAACAAACAAATAATCAAAAGGAAAAGGTTTACAAGCTGAATGGATAAAACACCTGTGATCTTTCCAAGTTTCTTTTATTTTCTTTTTTCACTTTTTCTATTTTCTCTTCTTTCTTCTTTCTCTTCTGCGTTGTGAAATACTTTGAGTGAATAAAACTTTTAAAAAAGTTAATCAATGAAACTCTGAGTCTTGGATTACAAAAACACCCTTTCATCAGATTTCAGATATCAACACAATAATTACAGAGTTATTTATTTGTTTCCATTAGTGCGCTCTCCTCACTGAAGATCTTTCAAGAACACTTGCTTCCCTTTTGAAAGCAAAAGTTGTTTAACAAATCTACTTCTTTTGTTTTTTGCCTTTAGTTTATTTTGTGTAAATGATTTGCCAAAGAAATGAGGCACTTTAAAGGAGAGTGCCTTCGGCTGTGCCTGAGTGTCATAATGATAATGTAAAACTGCCATGAAACTCTAAATCAAATAAATGCTAAGGTATATTGAATAATATGAAACATGTCTGAGGTCTTCAACAATGTGTTTCTATAAAGGGAAAAAAATAATTATTGTTATACGTCTCATTTAATATTACCCTGCTTAGTATTCCAGTAAGAAACAGAGACAGACAAAGCAAACTCAACCAAAAAAAGATTTTTGTGGCCTGAAAGAGGAGCTAGATTTTACCGGGGTTTTTGTCAACTATTGTAAACAATTGTGCGAACAGCTCTGGCATTGCTCTTTTTCAAGTTGTCCTATTTATTACGGTAAACTGTTGTTTACTATTAGAATGGTTATTTTTTTACATTTTAGGGTATGCCATCTCCTGGTATAATAAGGTATCAATGTTTCTAGCTCTCTGTAGTTTTTTTCTATTTTCTAGTGGAGGGATGCCATTTAGGAAAAGTTCCATTACAAGAAGAGAATTCCTATTGGCGGAATTCCACGATGAAGACACTCCCTGCAGGCCAGTGGGCTGAAACGTGTTGCTGTTTTGAAAGGCTACTCTGACTTTTTCCAAAGAAACACAGCACTTTAAAGGAGAGTGCGTTGGACTTCTTGTGATATTTAGTAATAACAAGGTATTGGGAGAGATACATGAAATCGTTTGCCATTACTTTTCTGACAAATAAAGTATTTCTTGCAGCAGCTCTTTTTTAAATTCACCTTTTACAATTATCTGTAGTTTGTTAGTTATTAAGCGTCATGACACTGATAATAAGTCTGAATACACAACTCTCATTATTTTTTGCATGAAGAGCAAACATGTTCCCCAAATTCATCATTACAACACAAAACACTACAACCTTTTACATGACAAACCTGAATGCTGTTAACGCATCTAATCGAACATCAAACCCGGATGCAACCATAATATCTCATTCTCCCAGTGACTTTCACTGCTTGGAAAAAAGATTAGATCAGTTTTTTGAAAGATGTATAATGCAGTATACTCTGACAGGGAGGCGCAGTCTACGTGAGTGGGAAGTTTTAAGGCCCATGGCGGAAAAATAAATCAGCGGTAACCACTGAGGGGTAAAGCTAATGATATCTGACTGCATGTGTAGGAAGTGAATAAAATCCCTCCAAATGCAGATGGGAGTTGGATATTATCATACTGTACGTATTACACCATCACCTCAGTTGTGGTTGGAATCGGCTCTTATGTAGAAGAATACTTAAAATCTCATGATGAGCATTTTTTTTTTCTTTACTAAGCTCTGCTTTTATGAGCACTCTCTTAGTAAATGCAACCATATGGTCATCTGGCAAGAGATCCAAGGAAGGGAAAGGAACTGGATGACAAGTGACCTCAAGAAACACTGTACTGAAATGCTTTGGCAGAAACAGAAACTCAAATACAGCAACATGAATGTCTCCACATCACACAGCATGACTCTTCCCTCTGTGTCATTCATCCTGCTGCTCTGTGTGAGAGCGTGCATTAGAGAGCACGTTGCACGCAGCTAAAAGCCGGATAACACAAAACAGACTGATTGGGGATTGCAAAGAGCATTAAGATTAATTAATCCTGATTAGTAATTCTGCTTCGATTCTCTAGAGAGAGTGCATCTGGGCCCAGCTGACTGGGTTCCCCTGCCTGTTACTGCAACATGCAGCATAAACAAACACATCACCACAAGAGGGAAATTGCAAACATGTTCTGGTGCCCATGAATGCAAAAAGAAGCATTAATCTTGTTGACAAATTGACAGACTTCTGAAATGAGGAGAAATGTGCTTTAAGTGTGTGTGTGTGTGTGTGTGTGTGTGTGTGTGTGTGTGTGTGTGTGTGTGTGTGTGTGTGTGTGTGTGTGTG
>JBBBVT010000003.1:14293805-14305730 GCA_037177035.1 Craterocephalus eyresii
GGAGATATTACAGTGGTGATATCAGATGATTAAAAAAGTCTTTTTTTTAAAAAACAACATTTTGGTATTGGGAGCATTAAGACTGAAACAAAGATTAACAACATTGTCAACCTTCTTTCTGAGCTCCAATCCTGATTCACAAGTGAGCTTCTTACTACCTTTATTTTTACAGATTTCCATGGGTGAACCAGGCACATCTGCTACTATCAGACAGCCTGTCACAGAAATATAGCAGTGAGAGTAAGAAACATCCTTCTGCTTATTTTACTCACTCTGATTTGTTTGTTTTCTTCCCGTAGCCTCTGAGCCTCCATCTGCAGCCTCTTACACTCCTCCATTATCTTTTTTACCTCCCCGTCATCCAGGGTGGAGCCAGGTGTCTTTGCAGACGGCACAGAAGACTCTGACTTCAGCAAGCTGGACGATATCATCTTGTTGGACTCCATGTCGTGCTGCAAGTGGGTTACAGAGGGAAACACCTTAATGCAATGAGTTGATTGTTGCTGCTAAAATGTTTACAAAGGAGTTCTGAACGACAACTTTGCTGCCTTTGTGTTTACACCTGGATTCACACACAGGGACAAGGAGTCTTGGTGGGAAAGTCCACACAAAAAGTAAATTTCATACAGTATGTGGATCAAGCTGGTTTCTATTAGCATTATCTCTGTCTAACAAACTCTGTGGTGCAGTGCCTACTGGGAGCCATGTGAGTGTATCCCATTGCTCATAATGAATTGAAAACAACTACCGGGGCTCATTTTCCTGCCCAGCGTTCATGAAGCTGGCAGACGAAGCTGATATCAGTGATGAAATGTCTACAGCCAAGAGGAATCAAAAGAATAATAAACTAGATGTGAAACTGAACAATGCAACTCTTTGAAGGACTGTTGACTCTTCTAAATGTGGCAGCAGCAGGGAGAGGAGGAGGAAAGTGGACAAAACAGTGAAGAGGGTGAAAAAGAGAAAACACTCCAAAAAGGGGGCAGGATTGAGACATAATGGAGAAAAATTATAGAAAGGAGAGGTAAACAGCAATGCTCGACAATCTAATTTTGAACATATACAGACACATATCAGCAAGAAGAAAGTTATAATTCTGCCATATTTGGCAAAAACTAGTGACTTCATTGATTACGCATGGCAAAGACACAACTGAAAAGACATGAAAATCTCTGATGTTCAGTCTGTACAGACACAAAACACCTGCGTGGCAAAACGAAGAGAAGTGCATGTGCTCACCATTTTTTCATTTTCCACTGGCATGTCAAAAACACACCTGAGCTTCGAGTCCATCAGCTCATCAGGCTTCGCCTCCTTCCACTTAACAGAGAGAAAACCAAAGAAAGCAAAAAGAAGAGTGTTCACACATTTTGTTACTTTCATTATAATAGCCTGAACCACAACAACATTCATACACATCACTGCTGTTTACGGATACAGCATGAATACATGATAATATTAATCAAATTAACTATATGTTGTGTCCATTCAAATGTACATTTTGTATGGAAGAGATACTGGATATGTTAGATTAATACATTTTAAAAGAGTAAAAATCTTAGAGCATTCTTTGGGCTTGACATTAGATCCTGGATTTTTGGAATCATGTCAAGGTTATAGTCTATTTATCAATTACGTATATTTCTTGGTACTTTAACAGTGCCATACTTTTAGTGGTGAAATAGTTATTTGTGGGTCAAATTTGTCAAATGATTTTCTAAGAGAAGAAGACGACATACCAGTGTCCTCTTTATTTTTGATCGGATACTACATGAACGCAAATAGGCTGATTTAATTTCTATTGTGGTTTAACATCTTTGGGTGCATAAATTCAGCTTGCAGGACCTGGTTTCATTTTATCACAGCCATAAACGTATCATGTTAGCAATTTCAGTGACTAGAAGAAACCACCAACCTTTGGCCACTAAAACTGAATGTATGGTGTGTATATTGGTGCGCGGTTCTCCTAAAACTTCCTGGAACCCCGCGTAGCAAAGTATTCGGCTTCCTCCAAAGATCCTATGAATAAGATTTGTCTATGTCTGACTTTTCTGAATCTAAAAACGATGCTCCACAGAACCAAAGCAGAAAGGCTCGGCAACAGTGGTGATGGCAGTATTTGCTTGTGATAGGTCTAGTAACACATGAATAAACCATCATTTTTAGTGGACATTAACAATGTAAAGGTCTTTTATGAATGGCATTATACATTTACTCGGTCCATCCTTTTCTGACTGCATATGGGCTTACAGTGTGAAGCAATGGACAGAAATCTGCCACCAGGCAGGCTTTGGTCTTTTTACAACCACACCTTAAAACAGATCTGCTTTCTTTGTAACCTGTTACTGTTGTAAATTTGCACAGAAACTCCCTGCAGCTCTGCCTTGGTACAGTGGCTCTTTTGTTAACGGTTTCCCAGGTTGGCTTAGCGTCAATGCCGTATGTGCATCACAGTGTTTCACCAACTTTGCAAGATATTTACAGGCATATAATTATGATTTATTGTGTGCATGTTGGCCAGGACCACTGACATGTTTTAGACCGCACAGTGTTCTAACTGAACAATGCTCAATGGTGTTTTTATTGCTGTGTCAGTGATGTGTTCAGGCGTCATTAGGCTGGAAGATGCAGTTACACTTCTTCTTTTTTATGCTGATGTTCAACATATCATGTTTAAGTCAGCTGTAAGAAGGGGTTAAAACTAGTTTCTCACCTCATGAGAACCAACATCCACACACAAAGAAAAAATAAAATAATGCAAAATAAGAGAAACTCACCACTCCCTCCATGTCGGTCATGTCAGGAGGCGCTATCATCGACTGGACCATGAACTTGTGCTTGCTTTTTTCATTTGGATCGTAATCAAAAGGCTGCAGCATAACTGAAAAACAAAAATCAGTCACTGTAAGTAAATGAAGGGCAAAATTCATCCTTTTCTCCTCGTAAAATGTAAAGATATTGTTGCTATTTTACCCTTTAAGCTCAAAGTTCATAAACAGCATATGGCAGCACTGTCGCCTCAAAGCTAGGAGACTCCTGGTTCAAACCGACTCCGTGCCATTTTTATTATCTCCCTGTCCACTTTGATTCCCTCCAGGTAATCTACATGCGAGTATGTGAACATGAGCGACTGTCATTTGTCTCTGTATTGGACTGATGACCTGTCTGTCCTGAGCGTGTCCTGCCTCTCACCTAATCCTGGATTTGAATAATACACAAGTATAGAAAATAGTTGGATAGATGAGAGGGGATAGATAAACACAATAAATGAAACTGTGACACTCTATATGGCATGTGTATCATGCAATAAAACTAGCAAGAAAACAAATTAGAAAGGAAAGAAGCACACTACTGCTGTAGACTAAAAAAATAAATAAAACAAGACATCCATCTTCTGCCAGTTGGGTGGGACCGGGTCATGGGGGAAATGGTCTAGATCCTCAGATCTCAGAATCTAGCCATCTCCACCAGATAAAACACCAGTATTCCCAGGCCAGTCAAGAAAATTCCCTTAAGCCAATCCAGTGTGTGGCAAGGAATTCCATGTAAGTATATGTATTCAGTGACTACTTGTTTACTTTTGTGAAAATGTTGGGGGATAAAATCTCATTAGAGCGCCACTTAACACAATGACAGACGTGCTTGTAGGCGCACAAAGAGATCACAAAAGAGATCACAACAATATCACAATGTTTAGGTGCCAAATTTGAAATGCTAAAAAAAAAAAAACTTAACTTGCAAATATTCATTACTGTGTATAGTCATTCTGGATAGGTACAGTTTTATACATTTCCCAATAATATTGTGAATATTTACTACAAAATCTTTTATCTAGAAACAGCAAGTTTATTTGTGGAGCACTTGAAATGTTGAGGACAACTCTAGGTGAGTTACATGAAACAGTATAGCGGGTTGCAGACAACATTAATGCATGTCTGACTGGTCAGCACACCGTTTCATTTCCCTCCTACACCTGTCCCATATTCAGGTATGCAGAGTAGTCTTCTTACAACACCTACGTATAAAAATCCATATACAAGACCTTATTCCAGCGTTGTGCACTTGCACAAAACATCCACAAACTGTGTTCTGTGAATAAATGAATTTCAATTAGTATCAAAATGGATTTCTTTACAGTTTAGACAACTACATCTGACTGCTAGTTAACAGAAAACGTTAAAGCCACTTGACAAAAAAAAGCTTATAATTAAGGTCTGAAACAGGAACTCCCCAATACACACATGGGATTTTTGTCCTGTTTGGGGCACTCTGTTTTATTCCCCCCTTTTTTTCTAATTTAACCCTTACAGGTGGGACTAGCTGGTGAATCTCAGCAACAGCAGTACATTTAGAGTCCCAAATACAAACATTTGCACACAAGGGATTTGGACTTTATATTTTATTTTATGTGCCATTGTTTTCCCTTTCCTAACTTGAATATTCACTCCTCTGATCAATCGGCATGCATGAAATGCCCGTGCATTCATAACTGCAGGCTTTTGTCTTGAGTTGTTCAGGGCTCTGGACTTACCCACGCTGCTCAGAAAAAGTGGTGGAGATGATTTATTTCCATGTTCCTGTTACTATGACGATGATACAATGAACGGACCAACAGATACCCCCATGGGTAGTTTTTAACAGCTTCTAAGCCTTTTGCTGTTCCTTACATTACATAGTGCTCTAACAAAAAGCAGGTGTAGAGTTGGAATCCCACTTCAGCCTTCGCCACACCAGTCCTCTGAGTCAGGCTGTTATTTGATGTCATTCCAGTGACTGAGAAGGTATTTCGAAGCTGTAACAATGATTTATAGTGATCACTTTCTTATGTTGTCAAAGGCGTCTGAAAAAGCCGGGAAGAGACAGAAATGACTTTAGATGGCTAATGATTTTCTTCCCTTGACTACGAGTTCTAAATCAGGATGTGATCAAAAGGCACATTTTGAAGTCAGTTCCAACAATGTCCCAGTATCTTCAATACTTGCATGATACTTTGGCTTCACGGAAAACAAATGAGTTCAAATTTGAATCTGCCCTGGCTATCCGCTCGGCTTTCATATGGCACATGCCGATTCTCCCTAGAGAAGTGTTGTGCACAATTTCAGCAATCAGTGTGGCTCAATATTGCAAATCAAAAACAGACGGCATGAACAGATTGAGAATGTCCTGTTTCAGTCATTCCTAATTTGTACAGCCATCCAGCTTGGGTCCACAGGGACAACACCAGAGAATGGAGGCAGGAAAGCATGCAAAATCTTTGAGCAACACTGAATAGTGTTAAAAAGGTCTGGGCCAAAGCTTATGATAGAAGAAAAGCATGGCTATCATCACAGGAAAAAGTTATTTAAGTTATTTTTCATATTAAGCTTTTAAAAAGACCTAATGGCATGATTCTGTCTTCTAACGTCACACCGAGAGGCCAAATATAGTCAACACAGCCAAGCAGGATGGCGATCACCAGCCAGCTTGGTGATGATGAATGTAACCATTAGAGGGATGAGAGGAGTAAGGAAACTTTAATTTCCTGTCACTAATTAATAGTGTCCTCTGAGAAATGTTGCACACAACAAAATCCCCAATTATTTTACACTCAAGCACTTAAAGATGTCGGCCCTTGGCTCCTGGGGAGTAAGGCATAATTACAATGTGGATTATCTACAGGGCATTTGCACAAGTCTGCCGAAAACATATCTGTCATTTGGTTCATAAACAGTATTGTATCGTTCTCACTTTCTAAAGCACAGGACAAAATCATGATGTCATAATTTGATATTCTTCATAAGATAAGTGTCTAAAAGTGTGCCATTTATTTAATTTCACAAAATGTCTCCTCACTAAGTTACAGGGACTAAATCTGTAAACACTTAAAACTGACCCATATAAAGTAGTTCCCCTGCAACCGATGGGTTTCTTGCCTGAAAACACCTCTGATGAATTATTTTGTCTTCATTTGTTCCTTCTCAAGTTGTTTGACAATGGCAGCATGGTATCAACAGTTTCACTGAACTCAGGAAATACAACAATAAATAACAAAGCTACTTTAATACTATAATATAAAATCACACTGCCCACCCACCCAATGTAATTTAACCGTGAGGAAACACTCAATGGTTAGACATTTACATGTGATGAAACCGATTAGTCAAGTTATTAAAAACCCCTGTTGATAGAATTCAAATCTATTTGCATATTAATACATGCATATAATGGTGCTCTGTGTGGAGAGAAAGACATGAGGAGTTATGACAAATGGTCAGGGCTTTGCTTTCTGAGACACAAAGTGGGTGCTGCAGAGATTTCAGTGTCGCATATACTTGGGAGCTTGTCTCTACCAAACAACCTATATTATTTCTGTCCTTTTGTAGTACATAAAACAGAAAATATGTTATTATTTTTATAACAATTACACAAAACAGATCTAGAAATTCTGACCCAGAAACAAGGTGAACGCTATAATGCTACCTGACACTACAGCTCTGTACTAACGAACACAGCAGCAGTGCAAGTTGTCCAATGACCTGAAGGTTGGTGGTTCAACTCCGGCTTCTGCCTCAGTGTTGTCTTTGGGCAAGACACTCTACACTCCTTGCTGTCTGCAAAAACGACTGTACCGTATAGCTAAAAAAAAGAGAGAGATATGTGGGGAAAATGTGCATAAAGTTTGAGAGAATGAGGTAGTAATCTCAGGGCTGTGGTAAATTTCTTTGAAAGCTTGAATCCTAAAAGCTAGGACCTTATCGATAAGAGTGATATTGTCACGCTGAGTTAAGGAACCTTGACAGGGAACTGGATGATTCTTGACACTTTTTTCTATGTTAGTCAAACAAAAGCCTGGTCAAAGATCTGCAAACTTACTGAAAAATGTGTATGGCATGAAAATCAAGAAGAGAGTTTACTTTAGAAGAGCTAAGAAGTAGATGTCTGGATGGAAAACTCATAAATAGCAGACTCAGGCGTACAGAATAGGACTGCTCAGGGTAAAAGCTTCACACACCCTGATTGTGCTTTCCTTGCTCTGTCCTATTCAATTAAACTCAAAAAGGAAAGAAAATACTGGCTACACATCACCGGGTCCATTTCAGAATGACAAATAACCCACAAATCACCAGCACTTTAATCGACGGCATATTTGAAAGAATCAGCTACTGCTTTAAAGGTCGACTGTTGTTATGAGAATTTAATTGCTGGGTAAAATGCCCAATATGGCCTCTGAGTACTCTAAACATCCCACAAGCTCAGAAACATGGCCGACTTCTGAGCAGACATTTTTATGAAAATGAACTTGGATCTCTGTTAACACAGATAAATTAATCTCTTGTTCAGTAAAATGACTAGAGATGTGCAAATTTTGTCTCACAACCTAGGTTCAACATGGAAACAAGGATTTCTAAAACATTCATGTCATATTTTTCTACTAAATGCTGCTAACACCAGTCCAGCTCAACAACATTCCTGTGTTTATGGCTAAATCCAACATATAGAGTTACAGCACATTTGAGATTCAAAGCAGTGTGTTGCTAAGCCAGCAAATGAAACTCTACGGGTTAGCAGGTATTCTGTGGTGGACAGTTCTTCCTCTCTTTTATACCACTGGATGACTGGGAAGCTTTCAAGTTTTCTCTTGACAACACAGGCCAGAAATACAGGTCAAACTGGACTGCAACAAGCAATGGAGAATATACAATGGTTTTAAACATGAGCTTTATATGAACGATAAAAACATAGAGTTTCTGGAACACCTGAGCAGCATTTATGTTCACTGACGAAACAGATTTAAACAGATGCAGTTGTGTGACTGGGAAGAAAAACTCTTTAAAAAAATTTGTTTGGAAATTTTTAAGGAGAAAAGGGCTTTCTAAAACATTTATTTAAAGCATTCTTGTGGTCAAGCAAACTAAATTCTTAGTAAATCATCACCTCATAAAAATGTGGGATTACAGTTAAACAACTTGTCCTACACTTATTCAATGCTGCTCAGTAGTGCTACAAGTGTTCAACAGCTCCCCAGCATACAGAGAGCATCTGTGCAGTGAAAAATTACTAGACTACTATTTTTGTGGAGTTCCCTTGATTAAAAAGGTCCTGCACACCCTTTTATTCAATCCGATCTTGTCAAAGGTGCAAACAAAGCTATGCTTATCACCTTAAATTAAAGGAAGTGCAGACTGCATAAAAAGGCAGCACGTATAATATTGAATCTACCAACAGCAACAGTAATCATTTTTGTGAGAGAACAGCAAACCATATAAAATACATCTAAGATATTGGGTGTTGATAGTATTTTGACCCTTTTTTATGTGATGATTGGGGGAAAATACTGCATGCCAAATACTGTGGAAAGAATGCAACCAGCAATAAATGGAGACATAAGGTAGATCTCTACATACCAAAATACAGATGAAAAAATGGCTCAGCTAAAAGATGCCAGACCACCAACCTCACTTCAACATGATTGTGTAGGACTTTAAATAAACTCTGGTTTTTCATCAAAACATGTGCGTTTCATTTTAAGAAGCACATTTCCTGCAATATAAGAACCCACACATCATTGTTAACCTGTCAACTGCAATGCTTTGATAATACTAAGAAAGCTGTAGTGCTTGCTGAAAACAAAAACAGGTTACAGAACTCTCCTGGTTTCCAATGTGACTAGTAATACATTCTCAGAAAAGTCGTCTTGTTTTGCAACTCAAACCTGTGACCCCTGTCAGCCTAATAAGGGTAAAAAATGATGGCGAATGACAGAGTGGACTCAGTTGTTCTGTTACCCTCTGCTGACTGCAGGCACCAGAGACACAGTTAGCAGTTGTTGACATCAGATAGGGGAGATTGTAAAATGAGTCTGTGGCTGCAAATGGCAGAGGTGGCACAGTATGGAAACATTAGCCTGTACCTCTCTTTCTGAAACTGCAATCTACTGGGAGCCACTATACTATACTATACAGTAAAGACGAGAAATTTCTTCACAATGGGAGATGATGTGAACAAATATGTTCCTGACTTTTTTGTTTTTTTTCCAAATAAATGCATGAAATAAAACATAATCACAGATATTAAATCATACAAGCCACAGCTGTGATGCTGCTTGAAACAACATCACACAAACAACAAAAACAAATACCCAGCCATGACCTAGCATGTACGTTTACAGCACGAGTTAAAGTTGTAGGAGGTTAATATATGACTGAATGACAGTAATCTGCAGGCAAATTATTGACCCAACTCAATCTCCCAACTTTATGTTTACCTGAGACGTGGATTGAGGTGCCTGCGTCGATTATTCCACTGTTTGGCCGCACACAGTACCGGCGCGGGGCCGTCGTCTTCACCTTAAAACACACATTCCTATCTGTAGGGTTGGAGAGCTTGAGATTTGTGGTGACCACGTCAGAGAAGGGACCTGCAAAGAAGGTAAAACAAAACTGACACTTAAGATATAGTTACGCATTTAGTAAAGGAGGATCTTTAGATGTTTTCCAAAACTATAATCTTGTCAAAAATGGTGTTTGTATTTGTTTGTCTTAACCCTTTCGTGCATGAATTATAAAGAAACTGTGCCACGTTTTGTGGATACACATTTACTTACATACATACATTGATGTTTTTTTATGTCTTAATCATATTTTACTATTTATTTATTTAAGGGAGCTATACCCAATATGACGTCTGGCCATTTTAATTAGCAAAAGCGGCTAGTTTTTAGCTTTGGCATGACGCTCTCTCTCTGCCAATGGGCTTAACTTCCTGAACTTCCAGATTCTGATCAGCCAGTAATGGCGTTCCCCTAGGGAATCTGGAAGTTCCCCATTGGCCGAGAAAGAGTGTCAAGCCAAAGCTAAAAACTAGCTGCTTTCACTAACTAAAATAGCTGTACGTAATATTAGGTATAGCTCCTTTCATGTATTTTGATATTTTATTTTAAATGATTAATTAAATATGCATTACATATTTTTATAATATGATAATTAATAAAAAATATTTCTATATTGTTTTCTTTTACTGTTTATCACAAAAGAAAGTTTGGTTATTACTATGTTCAAATGTTCATATATAAATATTTATTCTACAGTAAGTGACAGTGTATTGAATGACTCAATGATGTCCCCTAAAGTGGCACAATTATACATTTTCCATCCCCAGCCATGACTATACTGGAAAACAGCTGTCAAATGGGTGTGCACTGTAGTGGACATTATGTATAAATGGTTAGGTAAATTATATCAATCACTTAGTTAACTAAGAAAGCAAAGTTAATTCCAACAAACTTGTAATATGAGCTGCGATGTGTAAAGGCAACCTATTACTCAAAGCACATAAGTCAAGTGATCACCACTCATCAAAATCTGCATTCATCATGTTCTGCTGTAGCAAACAGACCAGAAAAATAGAAAGCTATAGGATACACACTGTTCTCTTTTTAACTCAAAATAAAAAGAAAATATTCAAAACATATTTTTAAACTGATAGTTTTTGCTTTTTAAATAAAAACTCATTTAGAAAATATATTTGAAACATCCAAAAGGTAATATGAACGTGTACCATCACAATAAGGGTGGGATGATATCCTCACGATTTGATTAATTTACAGTTTTCTGGATTTTTTTTTTTTCCGAGACATGGTTGCATGAAAACACCCCAGACTGTAATGTGTCTGTACACAGCTTCAAGACGGTCAACAACTTAGTGGAAAGCTAAAGGGAAGTGTCACTGCTGAAGAAAAAATCTGCACAAGGGACATGGAACTGCTTGCTTCTTGCATCAGACCTGAAGAAGCTTCTCACTGAAGATCATTCCTTCCAGCAGCCTGAAGAACAAGAGCACTACAATACTGAATTACCCGTGCTATCAATAGAGTATTTTTTTCATTTCATTTTCATTTTCAGTTCATTTTACTACAGTCACTTAGCAAAAACTTTTATACAAAGCAATTTAAATGTGATGGTGGTTAATGTCTACAACACTTGATTAAGAAAAGCAAGGGCAACATCAATTCACATTTTTCTTTATTAAAGTTGGGAAAAAGAGGAGAAACTGGGATGTTATGTGTGAATAAATCTGAATAACATGCTGCTTCTTCTGCACTACCAAGAACTGGGCTGCTAATGCGGTTTGTCTCCAGCTAATTACAGTTGTCATTTAAGATTCAACACACATCTTCCTGAGACTCACACAAGACCAGCTGCATTAAGTTGCACAGATTTGTCAATAACACAAAAACAGCAATTACAGGAAACCACCTGGTGCCAGATCTAAAAGGTGAGTTTATTCATCCAGACTGCAGCGCACTATAATTGTGTTCTAACAAGCCAGTGATTCAAAGTTCAAGTTCAAGGCAGAACTTTTCCTAATCCTACATGTTGAACATTTCCATTCACAGATGTTTAAAGCAATCTGATTTTACAATGTTTCTATAATGCCAAACATGCCAAAAAGGACAACGTATCTCTGCCTCTCTGTTCAAGGCTTGATGTGGCATCTCTCACAAATGAGTTTGATTCATATGAACTTGAAAGTGCCGGTGTTTAAGGCTGCATGTTAGGGCTGCAGCCCCATAGCAAGCGGACAAGTTTTTGGTTTCTTTGATACCCAATCTGCATATATATATATTTATATATATATATATTATATTATATTATATTATTATAATATAAATATATTATATATAATATATTTATTATATTGTGAATAGGTGGTGTGAATATAAAAGCACACTCGTATATTTAAGAGTGTGCTTATGGGAATATCTGACCATTGTTCTGAAAGTCCATTTGTGGAGTCGCACACTGATGTTGGAATAGAAGGACTGACTTTATACTGTGATGTAGCTGTTGTGACATGCCAAGTTAAACCTCTTAGCCGAGAAAAAGCGTCACACAAAAGAAAAAAAAACTAGCCGCTGTCGCTAACTAAGCTAGCCGGCCGTGAAAT
>JBBBVT010000003.1:14319811-14333907 GCA_037177035.1 Craterocephalus eyresii
TATTTATGAAACAGTCGGAGAATTAAAAAAAAGGAAAATCATGAGAACCTAATGCAAATTTGGGAGAGATACAGGCAGAAGGCAAGAAATATAAGCGAGAATGTCACCAGATAGAATCAATGATGAAGAAAAGGGTATTGGGAAAATGTTTTTTTGTTTTTCACTGTTTAACCTATGGATGGCATTTGGGACCATGTGATTGCTTTCAGTAACTGTGCAGAATGTTAATTTGATACTTAACAACTCATACAGGTTTAATTCAATACATGCAAATGAGTCAATACATGACTCATTTCAGCATGATGCCAAACCACATACTGCATGTTTTATAACAGCATGGCTCTAATGGAGAAGAGTCCATGTGTTAAACTGGTTTGAAATCATTTCGCATGTTAAAATGCCACTATGCAGTACAGAGCAGCTGAAATTTTCTTTTTTTTTTTAAAATGGAAAAACAATTTGACTTAGAAACTACAATAAGCGGTAACTTAAGACTGAAAACTATTTTGAAGTGTCATTAAAAGATGAGGTGAAGCCAGATAAATTCTAACTCTTACAGATCCCTGTAGTCTGCTCAATGACCTAGATAACAAAAACAATTAAAACCTTAAAACAAATGCTAAAAAAACAAGATAGGATGTTGTGAAATAAAGTATAAAACAATTATCTTGGCTGTTTTTGCTTGACCCTGAGGTTGTTAGGTCAGCTCCAGAAAATACACAAGAAACAGACTCACTTATCTCTATAAACACTTCATTGATGTTAATGGCATTCTTGGCGCTAGTTTCCACAAAGATGGCATGGATGGAGTCAGCATAATCCTTGGCATCCTTTTCTGGCACTTCCCTGTAAATATTGGAGATATCATAGTATTATGTTGCAATGTTAGTACAGTCTCTCCTGATAGCCATCACATATTTCTCAAAAACATTATTCAACGATTCAGTGAGTAAATCTGGTCGACTTCTTTTCATTTCAGTGGGAAATTACATGAGTTATAACATTTCTTAGCCAGCCCTTAAATGTGAATCTGATTGAAAAAAAGAGTAACATCTGCAATACTCCTTGTGAAAAGCCATTATTGCACATAGGTTGTAAATAAAGCATCAATACCCTGTTCCATATCAGCATCATCCACACCACATACTGTAATAACTTGGATTCACCTGGCATCTGAAAGATCACATTTGTTACCAGCAATGGCGACTACGATATTCGGAGGGCCGTGTTGCCGAAGCTCTTTCACCCAGTTCTTCAGTGTCTGGAAGGATTCCTGCTGGCACAGGTAAGTGACATGTTATACAAGTGAAACAACAGGTAATCTCGCCTATGCAGGTTTAAGGAATAGTGCATCTCTGGGGAAAATGTGCTACTTTCTTATTATGTAGGAGTTAGGTGACTGTACTAAATACATGTCCAGATATAATTGATTACAGTAGATTTAGACAATAATTTTTAATTATTAATTATTATATCATTAATAATTAATTAATTATTAATATAGTATTATATTGTTTTTCCACAATAATTTTGTTTCCCTGCATGCATATATAAGGGTTAAAAAATATACATTGAACTTGAATATAAAATATAAAACTGGACAGAGCTCCTGGCCACATTAGCTTATCACAAACCAGAGGCAGCAGATTATGTCTATGCTGATCTCAATAATTCATTATTTAATGCTGTGCCTGGGTTTTTTTTACGTCAGAACAGCTCACC
Source organism: Craterocephalus eyresii (assembly GCA_037177035.1). Classification (NCBI taxonomy): domain Eukaryota; kingdom Metazoa; phylum Chordata; class Actinopteri; order Atheriniformes; family Atherinidae; genus Craterocephalus; species Craterocephalus eyresii. The sequence continues at coordinate 14,321,534 of JBBBVT010000003.1, forward strand.
AAAATTTACACGGAGCTTTTCTCCTGTTTATGCTTTCCCATGTGAAGCAAAGCTTCTACTCAGAGCTTTTCCTTTAATATTCACAGAAACCAACAAGCAAGAAGCAATTCAGAAAGATGAGCAAAAGTGCGCATTTGAGACTAAGAAGAAAAAGTTCAAATGACCTCTTTTGTGACATCATATACAATGATGGCGGCTGCCGAGCCTCTGTAGTACATCGGAGCCAGAGCACGAAACTGCGGGAAGATTTTAAAAAAAAAGAGTTGTTAAGAGATGTGCATTTACGAACAACTCTCCAAAGAACATCCTCTTCTACCGTTGGGGCAAAAAGATGATCTTCTTTATATAGCTGGTCAGGAAACCTGGTCTCTGCTTTAGCTGGTTAGTTTGTGGGATCTGACGTCATCTGGTGTGATTATTTATCTGAATCCTGTTGAAATGGAGCAGGATCGGAGTGAATCTTATTGAAAACAACATTCAATGATGAATGATCTTTTGGGGACCTCAATTTCTTGCCAGCTCTTCATTACTGAACATGAAAAGACTGCTAAATGTAACATTCCAGTAAGACAGCACATACACTTTTTTTCACCTCCCACAGACCATTTAACGGTGTTGTTGCTTTTCAAAGACTGTGTGGCTCATACATTTCTTTACATACAATACATACAGTTCTCATTTTCAGAACCAAAAAACCAGTTATCCTACAGCTCTAAGCCAAACGGCTGCGTTGGAAATGGAAGTCTTTCCACCTCACATATGTGAAAGCTATCAAGAGAAAGATGAGCAGAAAGTGTCAAAACCTGTCAGGGTCTGGATATTTATGGAGGCTCATATATTTGATCTCAGCACAATACGTCACCGGGACCGGCTTAATCCAAACAAGATGTGGAACGTTTGTGAGTCTGCCGCTGCTTGTGAGGCGCAGGGTTTGCCAGGTTTGGGTATTTGCTGTGAAAACTCTTTCCAGTGCACGGTGAGACCTTGGCTTCATAGATACTCTTGCTGTGATAATACTTTGAAATATATGTTTTTTTTAAACTGAATTAGAAAGGACTGATAAGTTTAGCTCCAGTTAAAAATATCAAAGTTGAGCTTACATCCAGCACAGCATCCCAAAGACTTCAGCACCAGACAGAAGATGAAATGTTTGAGGAGCATTCCTTCAAATTTAGGGCTAAATACTTTCATTCAGGTCCTGCTATGGAATTTAACATTCACTCACATGTTGATTGAGGTAATCATATCTTAGATAAATACCTGATATGATCATTTTTATACCGTTAATCGTGTAAATATTAAAGGATATTCAATATTAATGCAGCCAGTAGTACATGAAATATTGAAATCCCTCAGTTAATAATAAAATTAATATTAAGAAATTTTATTTGTATTGCACATTATATTGCAGTGAATCTCAAAGTGCTACAGAGAGCCATGGTAAAAACAAAAAATAAGAGAGAAAATAAAAGCTAAAATTCATCAAGTATTTAAGTTTCACTAAAAAGATTTCAGAAGCTCAAAAAGAAATATATAAATATTGTTCAAGCAACAAAGACTACACTTGCTTATTAAATGGAAGTATGTATGTCTTTGTTTACTTTTATTAATGATAAGTCTACATTTTTCTCTTTCGGTTCTTTGCCTGTTTAAACAATTAAAAATGGTCATGATCAAATACAAAATAAAAATAGCAACAAATAAATACCTTTTTTTAAGAAATTTGTTTGGTTTATAAGCAAAAAACTAACTAAAATCAATGGTCTTTTTATGTCCTATGCAACATGCTCTGGACTGGAGCTTTGGACAGGCTAACAAAACCATGTGTCATACATTAAGTAATTATGTTCATTTAAAAAAAGAAAAGTAAAACAGATCTGTTTCTGCCAGTTCTATTTTCTTTAACAATAGGATGGAATAAACTATTCATCTTGGAGTGACAGTGTTACCTCAGGAAAGAACACATTCCACATAATTATAGTTGTTACTGGCCCAAAGTCCGACGGGATTCCAGCTTGGGATATTTGGCAGAGGCACTGCCAACAGAGCGCTGCACGTTCTGTTGGCAAGTGCTGGAGCTGCACCACCGCCAGTCTTGTGTGGTCTATCTGTGCTTTAACCCGAAGAGCAATCACAGCGAGGCCAGACGTCTGGCCACACAGAAACACAGAAAAAAAAACTCTGGTGATGCCCTGCGAGAGCTGATTAATTGCTGAAACCAAGAGCTAGGTGTCTAATTCTTGGGACGGTCCTGTTCCAAAAGGATGCCAAGCTCTCTTTGCTTGTTTTCTGTGAGAAAGAACAGAAGAGGAGAGCTGGATGCACTACTGACAGCTGGGCTCAGACGTACCCATAAGACCTCGTTTGGTCCTGAGATATGTACTGTGGAAATCCTCTCTGCTCTGCATACTTGTGCTTTGGAGGGCTTTATGTTTCTCTGTCTCAACTTGTCAGGTTTGATGGACCAAAGCTCCGTACAGCTTAGAGAAAAAGCCACGAGAAGCCTCCAGATATCACAATAGCTTTGCAGGAAAAATGCACATGGAGCACCATCCAAAACCCACTGAAAGGAAATTGCTGATTTTCACTCGCAGATGTGAACTAGCTGGGGGATCAAGTCGTCACACATGTGTGAAAAGGTGGAATTGTGGGACAAAAAATAAATAAATAAAATGAGTACAAAATAATCACAGAGAAAAATGTTGCACGGAAGAAAATGGAGGATAAAAAAAGGAGTTTCGGACACGGAGCAGCAGCGACTCTAAGATAAGAAACAGCAGCAACAGACGTCAGTGGGCTGAGACAGTTTGAATTTATCCTCATGTCTTATTTTAAATGGGTTTGTGCAGACGTCCCCTAAAGGCCGCAAGGAAGCACAATCCTCCAGGGAGAAGGAGGATAAAACACCAGCGGCGTGGTATCTCACCCGTCTGGGGAATGCTGCAGCAGGAAAACATCATCACAATAACTGAGGACTGCACATGAGAAAAAGGGAAGTGATGTGGATATATATGTGAGTCAAAGGAGAAAGCTGTTCCTTACGCTACAACTGTCTGGGGACTGGTGTCGATTTCACGGCATTTAGTGCTGACATAGTGCTCGAACGGCAAAATGTATCCCGTGTCTTTTTCTATATCACAATCCATGCATATCACATGTCATGGGCGAGCATTTGGGTGGCAGGACATTTAAAAAAAATTAATTTATAGACATCCAGGTGTGAAGATTATACAAGAGGTGTGATGAAGGTTTAACAAGAGTTTTCACTGACAGGACAACATGAAAAGAGACCACTGGCAGTCCTTAATTCATACATTGCAATGAGGATGAGGGAGAAAGGTGGAAATGAAAAAAAGGAAATTTAAACAGAAGAAAAAAAAAACATTAGTGAAAAATCTGGAAAAAAGGGACTAAAACAAGAGCAAGGAAGAAATTACGTTTTTGTTGAAGCGGCAGAAATCTACCTATAGAAAGGAAATGTTGCCCCCTGTGGGACATGGTGGCTAACTGCAGCATTTACAAGCCTTCAGGATGGTTTAAGAAGTGGTGCACACACACACACACATTAATAGATCTTTCACTTCTGTTAAAATCACATGGCAATAAGCCAAACTAATAACCAAACCAAACCTCTGTGCTTTCGTGTCACGGCATAAAGGAGATCCAAACCATTTATTGGGCTAACTGCTATTTGCAGGATGTTCGAGGACATTACGCACCCGCTCCTGTCCTGCCGTGTCCCAGATCAGAAACTTGTGTAGCTCGTTTTGGTATTGTACCGTCTTGGTCATGAATGATGCCCTGGTGGAAAGAAAATATCATTGATGAAACCAAACAGATTGAAAACAGCTGATAATTCCCCTTTAATGAGTTTTTAAAAACCATTAACATTTTTAAACATTCAATAGGCCCATTCTATTGTATAATGTATTCCAACTAATACTGTCTTAATAATTCTAACACTAAAACCATCATTCCTATGATATTTCTTTAGGATTATTATACCATTTCTTTAAATAAGAAATACCACTTAAAATGGTATAAATCCCAATGGATGCAATGGATATCTGCTGCTGAAAATGTTCAGCAGCAGATATCCATGATTGTTAAGTGGATCTATTTTTCTTCCTTAAATGATTTACTGTATCTGCTCATGTTTAGGTAGATAATTTGTTTCCATGTTTTGTTATGCCATCAAACTATATTTTAGCTTATCTTCCTATTTTACTTATATCACCATGCCATTTTAGTGGAGGCCTTTTTTTCTGTGAAAAACTTTTATAAGCATAACATATAAAATAAATAATCAACATTATCATGAAAACATATTTTAAACAGTTTAAAATTCATTTTTTTCTACCTTTTTATCCCAGGGGTGCTGACAATATTCAAAAGGTAAGTAGTAACTGCAGCAATTATTTTCCTTCATGATAAGTGTGTCAATTATTTTCACCTGTTTCTGAGATATTGTTTTGTCCTGAATATGTATAAATATAAAAACTATTCTCTCAAAAAACCTTTAGAAACTTACATTTGGAAATTATTCACATAAGAAAAAATTTTAAACAATCAGCAAAATGTTAGCTAAATCAATTCAGATTCATTTCCTGTCTGTTGATTAACTGATCACAGTGAATCAACTTTATTGTCCTGACTTTTAAAGCATACAAGGAATGAGGTGGAAAACAAGCTTTTGGCTGTGGATTCAGCAGGAAACTTACCCAATTGTTGGGTTGATGTTTGGATCAAAACTGTCCTCCACAAACCTCCAAACAATACTAGACTTTCCAACTCCAGTATCCTGCAGAGACAAAATAAAGACAATGTTTAGTAAACACAGCAAGACACAATTACTATTTATTTATTTTTGCATTTTCTTCCTTCCTGCTGCTCCAGGAAACTGTATTTACTGAAAATTAAACAACAACAACAATGAAATATTCACTCTTAGCAGGTAAAGGAGAAGGCAAATGTACCTATGTTACAATTGTGATTGTTTACAAGTAGGAGAATACTCAATTTATGATTATTTTCATTGCTGTGAATTCTGTCTCTTTTTTTTTTAATTATCAAGGGATTGTTATTCAAAAAGAACTCAAAGACAAAACAGAAAATCCCCTTGTCCAAGGCAGGTGCAACAAATTTAAATCCATTTACTCCAGTAAACAGTTGCAAACCAAGAGATGCAAAATTGACAATTACACAAAACAGACAAAATACAGTTTTCTTGTTTGTGACATTAAAAAGGTGGTTTTAGATGCCAAAAAATGTCAAATCAATGGAAAATGCTAACGTTAAAATTATTTGTCAATGGATGAAGCTAAAGTGATTTATTTTTTTCTTGTGATACTGTAACAGGACATAGAGGCATCGGATACAATCTAAACATGCACACACTCTGGTCTTTGTAGACCAAAATGAATGGCAACTAGAAAACAATAGTAGCAAAAAAGTGAAATATTTAGGCTTCCATTGTTCTTTTTGTTTATTATGGATCAGTAGGATTTGCAGTGGAAGCCTTCTCATAGGCCAGTATGATAACAACTGTCCTGTTTTGACCTACAGAGCTTAAAATCCAAAGAACTTAGATTGAAGTGATATATATACACAACTGAGAAGCAGGCTGTCTGCTCATTTAAAAAGTAAATGCTTGAAATCATTCATATTCATGCTGAATAAATGACCCAAGATTCTTATGAAACAGATCAGATGGCAAAGTGTGATAGCTCTTCTTGAGTCTCATGAGCAGATGATAGAGAGGAAATGATAGGACATCACTTCGGGAATGTGTACTTGTGATACTGATAAAGTGAATTGTGTCCTCTGCTGTTATGCGTAATTCATTCTTCACATACCTTAGGTTGTTTTTCTAATGTTGCCCTCAACAAAGTCTAACTAACCTAATTCAAAATTACGTACACACAGGCTGATAAAACAAGCTGTTAGATGGACAGTTGTTGTGATGATACATCTAAATTTAAGGTAAAAATGTTCTGTAAGAAAACGGATACTGACTTACCCCCAGGAGACAAACTTTTAACTCTCTCAAAGACATATCGATCTCTCAACCCAAGTTTAAGATGAAGATCATTGACAATTTCCTCGTCTGCTTGACTCCTATTATATTCTGCTCTGTGTTTACAAACAGCTTTGCTTCATCATGATCAAGAGCTGACAAATGTACACATCGGATTATGTTAAACTCTAGCTATAATCGTTAAAATATCCCGTTGTCCGTCATTTTTGCCACATTGTCATTACTGTAAACAGCTAGCTAGCTAACAGCGAAGCCACTAAATCGTACGGTCTCCATTTTGAACTACGGCATGCCGTCACGTGACTGCATCGGGTCCTCTTTTTTTTTGTCTGTTTGGTTGGAGATACACAAAGAAGCCCACTGGCCGGGTTTACGCTCAGTTATGTCGAGTTTGTGCCAGAGCTGCGAGATGGGTGCAGTAGTAGTTGTTTAAAAGATAATTAGTCCGTACACAGCAAAATCAGGAAGTACTTTCAGGAAGTAGTTTGCTACCGTGTTTGAGTGACAGCTGTGCGGTAGTGACAGCCCACACGGGACGGCAGCCGCAGAGCCGAGCTGATACTCAAGATGGCAGGTAATGGGACTTTATTAAAACCTATATTCTTCCGTAATTTAAAACGTTATTGTTATAATGGAAGACAACTTTGGTTTTTAAGATTATAACATTTAAAATGTGGAAATTTCTTAACTAATTATGTGGTATTCCCCGGCGAAGTGGTGGCTAAGAAGAGCTAAGTCAAGCGAAAGGAGTGAACAAGCCTTGTTAGCAGACTTAGCATTACTAGCTAGCTAGCTAACAATAGCTACTCAGGGGTGTCGAAATGGGTGACTTCACGAGCCTATTATGACACATAATGAGGTATCGCTTGGTATTTTTAAATGGCACCAATCGTTTTATGCAAACAGTGATGTATAATTGGATCGCAATTCTTATTTCGATCTGTTGTCATAGTAAGGGCTAACTAGTTGAATTGGCTAACGTTAGCCGGGAGCTACAGTTTCAGCCATAAGCTGACCAAATCCTCCTTTATACCATAACAAAGCGAGTACGTTGTTCTTTTCCATCGTGCTTTTGATGTGTTTTTGAATATTTTTTTGCAGTTTACTTACCTTAATGCTAAACAGTTGATGAACTGTATCGTTTCAAAGTATGGGGTTGTTTTTATATTTGGAGCACATTCCTTTGCTTCCACAGCTGTAAACACATGCCTCTCCTCCTGGGACGTCTTTCTTGTCTTTTAATCAGTCTGACTATGCACTGCTCCTGTCTCATATCGAGTGTTTAGGCGTCCTATAAAATTATTCCTTCTTTCTTTTGTATCTTTGATTGTTTGGATTAATTCGTTGAATAGGAATCCTTAGTAAAACATTATTTCGCTGAGTGTGCCGACCAGACAGAGCAGCTCTGTTAGTTGTGTATGAAAGCACAGTGCAGAATTATTGCATCCCAATGCATCAAGACAATCCCCCGAGGGGTTGCTACCCAACATCCAAGCAATGGAGACGAGACGTTGTTTAAAAAAGTAGGAAAGAAAGGGAGGAAAAAACTTAACAGCAACAAAACAAACCAAAAAAAGCTTTAGAAAAAACTGTTGTAAATAAACTTGAACTTTCGGGACACAACATCTTTATTGACAGTGGCATTAGTGATCAGTATTAGCTTTTGTTCCTCGGAATGACCTCGATTTCCTCAATAAAGTTCATGTTTAGGAATAAATGGAACAAATAAGCCTACTGAGGAAGAAAATTGAATTTGTAAGAGATTAATCGTTGTGTTTTGTTGTTTAAGCATGCTTGTCACATTTTAAAGCCAAATGAGATATCCAAATTCCAATTGGCTTTTCAGAGATATTTATGCTTGTTCTATCAAGAATACACATCCTTAATTTTAATGGAGACTGCAAAGATGGTTTATCTGGATGGACATAATTACTCGACAATCGATTAATCGTTCATTAGGAATTTCATCAATTGCATTATTCTTTAATCGATAGGACTAATGCATCTTTGGACAGGTGGTGAAGTTGTATGTGAGAGCATATTTTCTATATTTTCCAGTGTAACCATTGAAATGAATCATCTTTGATTGCCACATGAGTCATTTATCTTGTAATAAAAATTTAAATGAGGGAACGCGCTTTTTTTCTGCATTCACTGCATTTTAATTGCAGACTATAAATACTACATTTTAATATGAAATATTTAATCACAAATCAATTGTTAATTCTCCAAATTGATTATTAAGATAATTTAATTGCATGCCTGTCCCAACTGTGGACATATTTCGAGTTACTGTAGAATAATGTAGTAGGTGTGAGAATGTAAAGCGCTTTGAATTGTCTTGGACCTGAAAGGCGCTATATACATAAACTTGCCTTGCCTTGCATAGGTTAAAAATCAGAAGAACATCCAAGTAAACTGCTTGGCCACTAAGCAACAGCATAAAAAAGAAGTAGTAACCTGTGTTTAAAAGGATTTCAGGAATATGACAGTTCAGTTCTGCTATTTTCATACATGTCAATGTAGATATTATATTATTCAAAATGAAAACATTCAATACAAGTAATTGTATAATGTGATATGTAGGTGATAATGTAATATACATTTCATGCCTAAAAAAAAATCTGTTTTTAACCAGCATATTCAGCATTCATCTATATGAATGTAATGTGATCTAAATGGATCATTCTGAAATCTGCAGTCTAGTATTTGATACTATGCAAGACAGTTGATAAACAGTAATTTACCAAGACAGTGCATACGATATTACTGGGCATCTACTTCATACTAAATGAAGCACAAAAAAGCAAAAGCAACATTTAAAAAAACAACATTGATGTTGTGATTTAAATATATGCGTTTTTCCATTTGCAGAGTGATTGATCAGCTGGACCACAGTGATTTACTGTCAGTATTACTGGAAGGAGACTTTGTCCCCTTGTAGTAATTGTCAGACAGTAAACCTGCCGACAGCTCCTTATAATTTGTTCAGCTTGATGCATAGACTGATATCTTGATAGGATGTTTTCTACCATGGAAATCTCCTGCTAACTACTTTGTCTTTGCAGGTCTATCTTTATATTTTGAAGATAGCCATGATGATCTGGATGATTGTGAGTATTTGCAAGAAAACCTTTTTAAACAAAAGGTAGATGTTAGGATTTATTTCTTGAATCCTGCCTGACCAAAAAAAGTCACCACCAACACAGAAGATCACACTAATAGCTTTGATTACAGCACACCTTTGCTGTGGCATTGTTTTGATAAGCTGTGCAGAGTTATAAGATGGATGTCCATCCAGCGTTGCATTAATTTCTGACCAAGTTCTTGTAGTGATTCTCAATGTCTGGACGCTCTGATGGCCAACCCATGTGTGAAAATGACGTATCATGCTCTCTGAATCACTCTTTCACAATTTGAGGATGAAGAATCCTGGCATTGTCATCCTGGAAGAAACATACCTGTGCCACCATAGAAGAAAAAGTCAGTTGATGGAATAACCTGGTCATTCAGTATGTTTTGGTCAGCAGACATCATTCTTTGGGCACATACAGTAATGTTGATCAACCTAGACCTGACCCCCTGCAGTGACTTCACGTCATAGCTCTGCCCCCACAAGCTTGTACAGTAGCACAAGGCCTGATGGCTGCATCACTTCATTGACTCATCAGACCCCATGATCTTCTTCTATCACTCCAGAGTCCAGTCTTTATGCTCCCCAGCAAATCGAAGCCTTTTTTTCCAGTTGCCCTGATTAGTGATTTTCTTATGGCTACAGAGCCGCTAGGTCCCCATTCCTTAAGTTCTCTTTGCATTGTGTATGTAGAAATGCTCTCACTTTCACTATTAGACATAGCCCACGGTTCTACTGGTTTTCTGTAATCTCCTTTAGATGTTTTCTCTGCTGGATGCATGCCAGTAATTTGACCGTTTTTTAAACAGACTAACATCTTTTCCACGACCACAGGATGTGTCTTTTAACATTGTCGTTTAAGAAATGAGAAGCTGCTCATTGCATCAGCTGGGGTTTAATAACTTGTCAGCTGAAAGATAATCTCCCATGAAGTAATAATCCAATAGGAGGCCCGTCCCCATTTGCTTAGTTAAATCCAGGTGGTGTTTTTATTTTGGGTTTTTATATTTGTTTATTTGTTTTTTGGCCAGGAAGTATTTGAGGAGTGTTGTTAAACAGGATCGATTTTTGAAGAGTTATCTTCCACGAGAACCTTTCACGGTTCACCCTTTGCTAATATGGACATATAACAATACTATTAATTTGTATCTGCAGTGGTTATTAAATGATACCAAGATTTTCTTGTTTAATTTACACATTGCGTGTTATTGATTCGTCACCTCTCAGTGAGACACCTTTCAGATCTTTGCTTTGTACATTAATCCAGGTTGTGGTCCTAACAGTGTCTTTTTGTCCATCCCACAGTTGGATTTGATGACTATGGTTCAGAGTGTGACGGCATCCGAATCACAGCGTTCCTCGATGCTGGACAAGATAACCTAACTCCTCTTGGGAGGCTAGAAAAGTATGCCTTCAGCGAGAATGTCTTCAACAGGTAAGAAGAGCCCTGTAGTTGGTCTGTTCCTTCAATACTCCAGAAAAATGAACAAAATGCTAAAATTCTAACCATGTAGAGTGCTGGTCACGGTTTTGGTTCTCTGTTTCTGCCACATTAATTTTTAGACGACTCCGAATAATGAAATTATCAACAATTATCAACTTTTATGTAGCTAAAAGTAAAGTGACCCTATTATTGTGTTACCAAAATTTTTACTGATCCCGCTAGTTGTTTTTCCTCGCTGCATTCATATGCTGTCTATTCCTCAATGTTCTGGTCTTCCAGTTATTCATTGTTTACACGTTTCATTGGGATTTAAATGGTAATTTATATTCTGTGAAATAATATTTTTTGTGTTGTTAGTAACGGGAGCTGGAAAAAATCTGTGTATAATGGTTATTGTAAATAGTTTTTTTTTTTTTTTTTTTCAAATTTATGTGTGTGTTTTGTTGATGTACCATTATTTTGCTGGTTTGTATTTTCGGCATTATTCTGTGCTTTGCTGTTGGTCTTGGCAATAGGAAGGAAACTTAGTTTTTTTGGACAGGTTCATGAGGAAATTTACAAACATTCAGATTGATATAAATTCTACAAGAACACTATGCTGTGGATATCATTGCTGATTAACTTCATGGCTCAAACAGCATGTTGAAAGGTGATATGCTGTTATGACTTTATTTTTTTATGGCATTGCTTGTTTGACATTAGAGTATTTGAATCATAAGCAGTATTATAAAATGTAACGTAACATAACTCAAATTATTTTTTTGTTGTCCCATCTTAAAGACTTTCTGTCTTCTTTACTATAATTACAAGTAGCTTCTGTAATTCAACATTTAAGTCATGCCTGAATACTTTTTGGATGCTGTCTTTGATAACAGAATTTCCCTTAATTGAATATTAAAAGTAAAATGTATTTTCATGTAGTTTTTGTATTTATGTATTTTTTGAGTTTTCTCATGTGAAACTTTGTGATAGCGTAACTGGTAAAGCTTTACAATAGCCTTGACATATGTAAAGACCTGTTTTATTTGTAGCTTAAAAATGGTGTCTTAATCTACAGCTGATTCCACAAAAACACATTCAGTTCCTGTCTTTGTCATGCTCAGCTTTTCAGTGTTTATGTCTTATCGCCTTTTTTATGCCGGCATGTAATGGGCTCGACAGCTCTGTCAGTGCTGTGTGTTATGCTGTGTGCATTTGACATTCGTAGGTATTGGCAGGCATTCCACTAACTTGAAGCCGTTGCTTTCTAGGCAGATTGTGGCTCGTGGCCTGCTTGATGTGCTTCGAGAGTTCAGTGACAATGAAAATGACTTTATCAGTGTCATGGAGACAGTTGCCAGAATGTCAGAAGATGGAGGTAGATGCATTTTACTTTTCATTTCCTTAAATTGCAGTTGTTTCATATGATTTTACTAATATTAAATCGTAATGTGTGCACCCAGAGCCCACAGTGCGAGCAGAATTGATGGAGCAGGTTCCTAACATTGCCATGTTTTTGCACGAGAGTCGGCCCAACTTCCCTGTTGCTTTCTCAAGATACTTGGTACCGATTGTGGTCAGGTATCTCACTGATCCAAATAACCAGGTAGGTTAACGCTTCATCTGTTTTCTACCAGACATTACGAATGATTAAAGGCATTGCAGTTTTTATACCAAGATCTATGGCCGGGCAATAAATAGATGTTATCGATAAATCGAATTTGCTATTAATGAGGATTTAATTTTTTGAAAATCAAGATTTTCTTAGCCGGAAATATTTT
>JBBBVT010000003.1:14338777-14349527 GCA_037177035.1 Craterocephalus eyresii
GCCTGGGACAGTGGTGCTGTTTTCTGATTGGCCCACGGCTCGGCCCGCCCACAGAAAGCTGTCACATAGATTGGTCCGTTTGAATATTTCCCAGCATGCTTTGGGGAGCTGCTTGTACTGTCCTTGCTGCACCGTGAGTTAAAAGTATATGTGATCTCATCACTACCCCCCTCCTTACTGCATCAAAGTAAGAACCACAATGATGTTAAGTTGTAAAAAAGTAATGGCGGACCTGGTTTGGTGTGGAGAAGAGTGAATCAAGGTTATGAACGATTCGAGATCCCGACCGAGGACGTGAGTACCGCGATTTCGATAGTTTTGTAGGTTTCGTTTCAGCCCTAATATATATATATATATGTATATTATATGATAAGCGCATGGCAATGAAATCATGGTGCGTTCGATTTGTCCTCGGAAGTCGGATTATCCAAGTTCTGAGTTGGAAATACAACCCAAAAGCTCTGAAGTCGGGGTAATCCCACCAACCCCGACTTTACCTAGTAAAGATGGCTGCCCAACAAATCAATGTTGACTGAAACCAAAATTAAACAGATTTATAATTAAATGTTCTTATTCAACTGTACGTAAATTAGAGTTAAACGTAGTGCTTTGTTACTTCTATGCAGAGATTAAGTTTACAAACTGCATGCATGTTTGAATTGCCAAATATAAGCGTTGGAAGTGATCTCTCTGCTAACACTAGAAGCTGTTTGTTAACATGTTAAGCCTCTGAAATTACGACCAACTAAGGAGATACATAGCGATTTTGCAAGTTTTCTGACTTGGGCAACCCTAACGCTCCGAACTCAGATGTGACATCATTCCCAGATCCGAGTTCTGACCTCCAAGACAAATCCAACACAGCGTCAGTCCCTCCAGGAAGTTGCGATGTTGCAATTTCAACTATCAACAAAAATTCCCCAAAAGAAAAATTATTTAAAGGAATATATCCTCTTATACTGGCAGTATGATACATTTGGGATTGTTATATATTTTTATTTCATGTTCCACCCCTTTTGAAATTGCAACATGGCAACTTCCTGGAGGGACTGTGATATGTAAATTTAGCTTTGTACGTCATTTATTCCAGCTCAAGTCCAGGTGTTGTCAGCAGCTCTGAAGGCAGCCCAGCTCGACAGCCCGACTGAGTTGCAGCCAGAGGGGGCGCCGGAGAGCGACGCCGACAGCCCGTCGGAGGAGAGTCCAGCTCTGGAGGCGTCGTCAGAGAGTGAGGAGACTTGCATAGAAGAAGAACAGGAAGCAGAAAGTCCTCCTGCCTCAGAGACATGCCCAGTCCAGGAGCAAGGACACGAGGAGACTCAGACCGAGCCCCTTGAGGACCAGGAAGAGTCTTTGTCTAACTCCCCTGTTCTGGTACGAGTCCCCCCACATGCTGAGTTATACTGGCTCATCTAATGTTAATAATCCAGCAGGATTGATGCACGACACCAGGGTGTCACAGGTGCGCTGTAAGTGATGCCTGGCTTTTGTAAACAGCTCAGCATCAAGTTTCACCGCCGTGGATGTAGAGGGGTTCACCTTACATTACCAGTCTTTAAATGACATTCAGCGTCGATAGGCTGTCTTGACTTTACAGCTAAAGCTGGAAGGAAATGGCACAAACTGTGGGGTATCTCCTTAGCTTCAGCTTGAAATGAAGCAAGATTTAGCCAGCTATGATGTGAATGTGCTGCCATTACATCACAATACACAGCTAAAAATAAAAATCTGGGCATGATTGGGGGTTTGAGGGCAGTGAAACATGTTTTTTTGCATTGCATGCGTGTTTCATACTACTATTGATGGTGCATCCCCTACAGGAGTCTGAACTAATCGAGAGTGTGGAGGAGGAGGGAAAGGAGGACTGTCCTCTTAGCCCAGCATCTGAGGATAAGCCTAAAATCCAGGTCAGTCGGCACAGCCTGGCAACATTAATCGGCTCCTTACAGTCCGCATTAATTAACACAAAGTCCTTCCCCGTGTATATCTGGTAGCATTTAATCATTACCATTTTGACATTGTGTGCAGGATGTCATCCCACAGCAGCTACTGGATCAGTATCTGTCCATGACGGACCCGGCCCGGGCCCAGACAGTGGACACAGAGATAGCTAAACACTGTGCCTTCAGCCTGCCGGGGGTGGCACTGACTCTTGGTCGACAGAACTGGCACTGCCTCAAGGACACGTATGAAACCCTCGCTACTGATGTTCAGGTAGGAGAAGGAAAAGAAAATAGCTTTTAATGCTGGATTAGATTTGCTGTTTATTTTAGAAGTGGGGGAAAATGTCACATGAGGAATGAGATTCATGCTCTGGTGGAATGACTCCTCAAGTAAGGACAGTTTGTCGCTCCGGGATTTCTGCCAAGAAAAGGTTTTTTTTCTAAGCTGAGCTCCTGCTCTATCTGAGCAGCAAGTTAAGTGGCTGTTAACCCCTGAAAGAAACTTCAGCAACGGTCATTATGAGCAATCTTTACTGTGATGAGTGCCACTTTGGAACGGGTAAAGTAGTAGCGTTGTCAGTGTTTCCCAGCATGTGCTGTCGTTTCATATTGTGTCCTGACCGCTCGGTTTTAAACAAGGGCTTGTTGGTCTTTGATTTCTGCTGCTGTCACAAAATTAATGCATTTCATCTAACATGCAAATATCTTCGACATGTAGTTTCTGATCTAAGGTTGGAGATGGCTCCAGTTTCCTGGTTCTGTTCTTGTTCTTGGCAGCCCAAGTCCCTTTGCAAAGACGCCTAAACATCTCACTTCTTGTGTAAATGTGTTACATGAGAATGTGAACAAAGAGGGGGAAGTTGCTTGTCATGAGTGAGGACATTCACGCTGCTGCTAATCACATCCTCACAGCACTCAGTGTCATTGTGGAGCAGAAGTGACTTCTCTAAAGCAATCAAGTTCAGAGACTCGAGGGACAAATGGTTGCTGAGGTTGTTGGCACACCCACCGTTGTACTGGTTGTTTCCCTGCTGGAAACGCTGTGAGAAAGAACAAAAGATTTACATTCACTTTCACTTTACATGGAAAGATAACCAGCATCCCAGCATGGTGTTTGCTTTTAATCCATTGTTGCCTCAGGCTTTGATTAAAACAGCTTGCTAAAATATGCTTTTCTAATTATTTTTAGCATTTTAGGTTTTCTGGACTAATTGTAACTGTTCACAGAAAAAAGTTTTAGTGTAACTTGAACTCCTTTGGGAGATATTTAGATCCACTCGCGATCAGCGTACATCCAATATAATGTTAGTGAACGGGGCCAGCTCGCACAGCCTCTAAATAAGACAATTTATACCCCAGGACTCTTTCATTTCACCAATGTTTTGTCATAAATCACTGGTCTGATCCATCCAGCTCATTTTACGCGACTTCATCGGCAACTTTGAGAGGAAACTTTCAAGCTCCAGAGCAAACCAGACCCTCCTGCTGTTTGGATTAATTTTTCTTTCCAGCGTGGACTGACCGGTGTTTGTGTCCCGCTGCTTTGGGAGTTGTTTTGTTTTTGTTTCTGTCCGCCAATCAGTGCGTTGTGCTGTGTGATGCCAGTAGCTCTGCCCAAACGGTACCGTACCATTTTCGAATGACCCACAACTGTAGGGGGCCCGAAAATGCTACGGCAATGGTTGGTTTAATGGGATGGTTCCACAATGGAAACGCTCAAATTAGCGTACCTGACCGTACCGACCCATACCTTACCGCTCAGTGGAAACGGGGCATAAATTATCGTATTTCATGCTAGAAAATAGGCCCAGGGTGACAAAAAAAAAACAACTTATCCTTTAATCAAACTGCTTTCTTATCCCCAGTTGCTGCCATGATCCCTTTGTTTCCCTGTGTGTTTGTTCTCAGTGGAAGGTGCGGCGCACGTTGGCCTTCTCCATCCATGAGCTTGCGGTTATTCTGGGGGACCAGCTGACAGCAGCTGATCTGGTGCCCATCTTCAACGGTTTCCTCAAAGACTTGGACGAGGTCCGCATCGGCGTGCTCAAACACTTGTACGACTTTCTCAAGGTAAGATTACAGACGGGCTTCCTGCTGCTCGGAGTGCCGTTTTCAGGCGGAGCTTGCTGAGTTTGTTTGATCGTTTCCGGTGAAATGAGAGCGTTTGTATGATCACATTTGTTCACTCAGCTGATCTGTGTGCATCTTGCAGCTGCTGCATGCAGACAAGAGGAGAGAATATCTGTACCAGCTGCAGGAGTTCATGGTGACGGACAACAGTCGCAACTGGAGATTCAGATACGAGCTGGCAGAGTATGTCTCCCATTGCTCAAGTCAGGATAGCAACTGGAAACACATTCACATATCGGAGCACAGATTAACGTCACAGTTTCATATCTGAATTTCACTCTTGTGGTACTTCTTAAGTCCTTAATTTAGTGACCGTAATAAGCTATCATTATTTAATTTTCTTGTTTCGGTTGACCGTATTGTCTGTGTTCTTCTACGAGTCACATGTATTGTACATTTGATTAGGAATCCTTCTGTCCTCCCGCAGGCAGCTGATCTTGATCATCGAGTTGTACAGCCACTACGACGTGTATGATTACCTCAGACAGATCGCTCTCACCCTCTGCTCTGACAAAGTCTCAGAGGTCAGGTGGATCTCCTACAAACTGGTAAGTATCCAGCTGATGGATGGGAACGTCTGTGAGGGAAAAACGTTGGCAGCTTGTGACAGATTGGTCAGCAGAAACTTGGGGAATTCAAAGACAAAAAGGGAAATGAATCTCGCAGATGAATGATTTTCAGTGTTGCATGTGGGTTTCATAAAATGATGGTTGTATTTGATCAGCAATACTTGTGAAACATTAACCACCAATGTGTCATCACCTTCTTTGCTTTCAGGTGGTGGAGATCCTCCAAAAACTCTACGCTTGCAGGGCCGATGACTTGGGGCTGAACTTCATCAATGAGCTCACTGTCAGGTTCTGTCACTGTCCCAAGTGGGTGGGGAGGCAGGCCTTCGCTTTCATCTGCCAGGTTTGTAACTCGTATCTCTGACTGCTGCGGACAGCGACTTCTCATCTCATCTCCATAGTCTATTTTCACTCCTTACATCACATTATTATCCGTTTGGAAGTTTCAGTGATTACTTGAGCCGATTCTTATCGATTCCTTACTGAACACATTTTTACTTGTTGGTACTTCCTATTTGAAAAGGCCATGAGTAAAGCTGAGTTTATACTTGCGCGTCGTCTCCGTGCGGCTGGGCCCGCGGAGGCTACGCAGACCCTCTGTGTGTTTATACTCCAGCGTAGGTGAACGCGCCGGGTCGCGGTGCTGGGACCGGTCCTTGAAGTTTTTTTAGTTTTTTAAAATTTTTTCAATGATTCAACATACTAATTTACAAACTATTGATTCCATGCAGTGATCAGTCTTTATGGTCTGCGGTTAGATAAGCTGAACAGGCTGATAATTTTTCATGTGAGTCATTGCAGGCGTCTCCTTGGATTTAGTGCCACAAATCGACAAGGCGACTGCAGAATCAGTGAAGTAAACTGTCATCAGACCCTGAGAAATTCTGTTTTATTTGACTTTTACCCAGGGTTTAAAAAGTAGTCAAATATCCGGAAACCAGTGTCACAATCTGACCGATCACAAGGCGGTACTTCTGGCTGCAGTCAGGTCTGGGAGAGGTGCGCGTCGAGCCTCTGCGGACCTACGCAGAGGCTACGGCGGTTACGCTGTAACCCCCGCGACGCAGACGATGCGCGAGTATAAACCCAGCTTTCTTCTTAAAAACTGTTGTACTGTCCTGCCTAGTAAATACGCTTATTGTCATGGGCAGATTGTGCAATGTTAGTAGAGCAGAGCTGTTTTCAAAGTTGTGTTATGATCCTGTTTGTCGAGTTTTCTGTCTGATTAAATGGTTTGCAGTGTCACAGCTGTTGTGAATGTTGTTTCTGTGGCTTCTTCCTGCAGCTGCCTGCGTGTTAACCTGTCCTTGTGTTTCCTGTAGGCCGTTGTGGAGGAGGACTGCATGCCCATGGATCAGTTCAGCCAGCACCTCTTACCCAGCCTGCTCAGCCTCTCGTCAGACCCGGTGGCTAATGTCCGCGTCCTGGTGGCCAAGGCTCTGCGGCAGAGCGTGATGGAGAAAGGTAATCTTCTAGTGCAGTTCCGTTTTTGCATTTCATCGCACAATTTAGGCTTAATCTCCTTTATTGCTGCGGGAATTGCTTAAAAATGCTGCACAGAACTGTTGATGGGTTTACTAAACTGCAACCATGAAAAAAGGCAGTTGCTATGGAGACTGTTTTTGTCCTTGTGCTCAAGCTTGCCACAACATTTGAGATTCAGTGAATGATGCAACACAGCACTAAGTGAAAGGATCTTGTCGCATAAAACCATAAAGCAGTCATTAAGTGTGAAGAGGCTGATGAGCACAGCTGCAGAAAGTAGATTAAGCAGCTGTAAAAAGTGAGAGACGCATCATCCGTCAGATCTATAACGCAGTGATCGTTGAACAACAGGAATTAACTTGGAGCGGGATGAAGGTTTACATGACCGAAGATGAGAAGGGAATTATCTAATTCAGAATTAAAAATAAAATTAACCAGCCTATTTATTCAGACTTAAGTGTTTACATGGTCAATTTCACTTTAAACAGATGAAAAAGAACTTTAACTCCAAATTAAAGAATACTTATGAGTCTCATGTAAACGTGGCCATTGTTGGGCTACTCATTGTCCGGGAATACACTTCAACAGATCAATCAGTCTCCTCCGTCAGTATAGACTGTCACAGATAAGATGCTGTTTCAAACGTCTTGTAGTTTTTCCTTTTATTTGGTCTTTTGTACTGAAGTTTAACTTGTTCAAAGGGAATTCCTTCAGATGCAGAAACTCAAACATCACGAAAACACATTTTAAGACATCAAACCTAAACTTAAATCAAAGGAAGTTGTAGCATAAAAGAAAATTCTAACTGAAGGTACTTTACATACCGGCTCCTGGTCTTGAACTAAACTGAACAAACACCAATACTGATCATTAAGCCTCAAAAATACTCAGACATTTAGACTCGTAGCTTCCTGTATTTGTGCTGTGGGCTCATATTTAAGCAGATGGACTTTTCTTTCCACTAACTAAAGTTTTGTGTCCAGCATACTTCAAAGAGCCGGGCTGTGCCTACTCTGACGAGCTGGAAGAGACTGTGATGGCTCTGCAGTCCGACAAGGACCGAGACGTCCGATTCTTTGCCAGCCTGGACCCAAACAAGGGCCTGATGGACACGGCTCCTTTGATCTAGCCTCAGCTCCCCGACCCCACCGCGGCCCACCTGCCTGTCTTACCTACCTGTCTGCCTGGCTGACGCTCAGACAGAGGCAATGTAACCTGCAACACCAGCACCTGAGCAGATCCCAAACTACTCACCTCCTCGGCCAGCCGCGTTGAGAACGGTGCCAGAAGTACGGAAGTGTGAGCATGCTCCAACAACACAACTCTTTCTCTCTGGTCGGGCAATATAGAGCGCACATTGAAATAAAAAGAAATGCAAAGTTCTCAAGTTTTCAGAAAATGAGCAGGACTCGGGTGGCTGCCATCGTTATGCCTCAACTTATCCTCTCGCCCTCCTCCACACTAACACCAACCTCACCACAGACTAGGAAAACTACGACAGGCTGACACTCTCCAAAGCTAATTACAAGCTCGATAGAAATTTCAGATTATTGTTTTTTTGTATGAATTCTTTTTTTTTTTCTTGGATTTCTTAACGAACAAGCGGGCGAGGCCTGCCTGACTGATGTGTGCACTAACTCAGGGGGACTCATGTAAACCTAAACAGCATTATGAAGCTTACGTTGTAAGCAGCAGCAGCAGCTCCTGGATCCCAGGTGAAAAAGCTCCCGCCCGCTGTCTGACCAGCCAAACCACGTAGCTCTGCTGGTCTACACCTCATTTCCTCTGAAGAGCCTGTCGTCTCAGGCACCCTCAGTCTTATGAAATGTCCTCTGGGTTGTTGTCTCTTCTCTTTTCATATCACTCTTTTCTCTCACCTGGTCTTCGTGGGCCACAGAAACCACTACTACTTCACAGAAAGGATGGCAATTCTGCCACTCGGCGTGATTGAAACCATATATTTTTTTTTTTTTCTTAAAAAAAAAAAAAGCTCCCCTCTGTGTCGGTGAACCAAAAATGATACAACGGATCTCCCAGATAACAGGAGACGAATGTTCGGACATGAGCAGCCAGCGTGTCGCCCACATAGGGGGACATCCACGGTTCAAACATGCTCTGAATGTCCTCGGGTGGTGGGGGGTTTGTTTATTTGTTTGTTTTTTCCCTGAGTAATTGTGTGGGTGATGGCAAAACATCAGCAACAAGGGCTCACGCCGAAGCGACACAGGATGACGTAAAACTCAGAGAAGTGGAAGAAAGCAAGCACACTGTTTGGATCATGCATGTTTCCCCTCCATCCTCCCCGTGTGTATATTCTGTGCCACTTACTGATATCAAACTGAGACCATGGTTGCTTTCAGTGGATCTGACTGACCGGTTGTACAGTAGAATATAGTAATGGCTGCGTTAGGAGACCGAAAGACACCCGATGATATTTCCCTGTATTGGTGAAATTACTTAAAAGTATGAGATTTCTTTTTTTTTCTCTTTTGTACAGCTTGAACCTGTGGAAAAAAAGTGTGTTATTGGAACCAAGGCCAGTTTAGTCCAGATGTGTGTGAATATTGGGAGCAGTCACCAAGTCACTTTTGTTGCAATCTCATGAGCTCATTTCTTTTCCTTTTGTTGTAAATTACCCCACCAACCCTCTCTCCTTTTTTTGTTTTTCTCCTTAATGAGCATAATTTGAGAACTTGAGCTGATTGTGGTGTGTGCTGTGCATCTAAAGTCTTTCTTCCTTCGAAAGGAGAGCTCACCGCAGTAATGGCGGCGTCGACTCAACCTGTCTGTCTGCAATTTGTGTCCATCTCATTTTTTTAAATGTAGTAGAACAGTTAATATATACATTTTATGAAAATTATTTTTCTTTTTCAATTATGCACCACAGTTCAAAGATTTTATATCCTAACTTTACAAGAATTTTCAACCTTTGTAATATTCAATGGTTTCTTTTAAAAAGACATTTTATGTAATGTTATTTTTAGTATTCTGTAATTAAAATGATGAAATTAAATTGTTTTTCTCTGTGGCGTGTTTGTTGAAGACAAAACTGCTGAATAAAAGATTAAATTTAATCGAAACTCATTAATTTATTAAAGAAGTTAAATATAAATACAAAGAAATCCGGCAAATAAAGTGCCTATTTGAGTATTTCTCCCCTTTATTAATACCACTTTGTGTTGTGTTACACATAGGAAAGCCAGACTCTTCACCTTTGCAACAAGGATCTGTGCTACCATGTGGGTAGAAATTGTCCCTGAAGTCTCATCTCTGTCTGAAAAGCAGAAGCTGACGGTCCCAAGCAGTGCTGCCGAAGCTCTGCACGAGCTCCATGCCACAGTGTTTCTCCAGATGCTCCATGGCATGAGCTGCCATGTCCCCCCGGATCTTCAGGGTCTTAAAGTGATCAAAGTCTGAGCGGCCCAGCTTCCTGAGGCGCCGCGCTGCGGAGCGGTAACACTTCCAGGGCTGCGCCTCCAGCAGGAGGTGCTGGCTGATGGAGGCCAGGCGGGAGAGCAGCTGCAGCAGGCCCGAGTCTCCGTGGTTCAGGTGGACCCACATGGTGACGGCCAGGCACAGAGTCAGATGGAAGCGCGCGCAGCTGTGCCGGATGAGGTAGTCCTGCAGCGGGTTTGCGTCCTGGGTGATATCCAGGGAGATGAAGGAGATGCTGTCATGGAGAGGGTTGGTCTGCTGTGCCCGCTGGATGAGGTTTTCATCCAGGTCAAAACCCAGAAGGTGAACTTTTCTCCCTTTCCCCTCTCCAGGCTCGTGCACCAGATGCTTGTAAAGGGCTACGCTCAGTTCCTGGTGAACACAGTGAGGCAGAAGAGAAGACACCTGTTGCTGCTGTGGTTTAATCACATCCTATTGCATTTTGGGAAATGTATGTTTTGGAACATCTGAACATTTGACATAATGTATTCCGTCCTTGGACACATTTTATTTAAACTAAACAAAAATGAATCTCGTGTTGTTTAGAGCCAGATGTGCTCCAGACTCACTCACCCCGGAGTTGCAGCCCACATCGAGGATGAGCGTGGCTTCATCACGACTGTCCCTGTGACCTAAATCCTGCAGGAGTGTGGCTGGGATCAGGCTCAAGCGATTCTCCGGAGGGTTGAACGTGTAGTAGTTTATAAAGTTACCGTACAGAGCAGCGCCAGGGTCGTCTGTTTCATCAAGAGTATCACTGGACGTTGCCATCGTAATCTGTGCGTCCACTAAATGATTCCGGGAGGAAACATGAGCATGTAAAAAAAAAAAAAAAAAACTAAATAAAATGGACAAGGCTAATTTCTTTCTTTTAAAACACTTTTTTATGACAAGGTCGAACCTTATTATATAGCTGATTCTTGGAAGTCTTCATGTGACCGACACAGAAGCTGAAAATTACTTTCAAAACGACCAGAGTAACGTGACGACATTGTGTCGTCAAGCTCCAAATGATATAAATTTATTAAAAATATTAATAATTCAATCCCGTAACTCAAAAGGCTGTCAGTTAAATTTGATATCATGTTAGTGATGAATCCTACTATGTACGGTACCCCCTAAAGGCCCCACCTAAAGACGTTACAAGAATTTATAACATTTATAATAAAGATATTCACGGACTGCCCT
>JBBBVT010000003.1:14355586-14367486 GCA_037177035.1 Craterocephalus eyresii
ACACACACACACACACACACACACACACACACACACACACACACACACACACACACACACACACACACACACAGTATTTCAGTTGCTGTTTAGCAGCTTCACAGAAAGATGTCGTGTGCGAGTGATGATTGGCTTCTGCTGACTGCCCTCTGCTAAACAGGAATGATTACAGGTGCACTGCACAGATAGCTATCCCTCTGTGACCTTTGTCTCATTCACTCAGATCTAGACCAAGGAAATATGTTGGCCTTTCTGAAAATCTCCAATTTAAAACAAACAATTCAAGATACTTTAAAGTTAGCAGGAAATGTTTTTCAATACTTAGAGACTTTAAAATCCCAAATAAAACGGTTTGTGATTTGCCTTAGAGGAGATTGACTTTGATGGAAGGAAAAGAAGAGGGGCTGATCTTATTTTAAGACAAATTTGAGACTGCATAAAAAGCTTGATAACTTCAAAGGCACTTAAAACATCCAATCGAAAACTTCTCACTAAGCACCCAGTGACTCACCCTGCCTCGCAGCATGGCTTTAACAGCTATACGGGCTATGAGGTATGACCAGAAGATGTGCAGCACTTGGAGGACCAGCAGTAAGATGTTGAAGAGCCACCAGGATGGGAATGGCCCGACTATGGCCCAGCTCTCAAACATAGTGGAGTTCAGGACCCTGAAAAAACAAAAGGACAGACAGATGGACAAGTTGACGACACTACATCCTAGTTTAAAAGTTTATCCTTTCTTCTTTATTATAAATGGGACTGATAGTTATGGGTGGAAGCTATCTAGGAGCAGTACTGCTCATTGTTTGTCCTCTGGTCCATTAGTATCTATCTAATTCTGTATGTTCTATAGTATCTCTCTCAATTGTATCTCTGCTTTCCTCTAAAAAACTTCACCTTACAGGAGAGTATTTATGCACTCTGTCAATTTATCACAAATATATATCTGTGTTGGAGGAAAAAAGAAGCAACTTCAGTCACGTTAAGTGGGACTGAATGAGAGCCACTGTAATGATACAGACGGTCATTTTCTAACAAAGGCCAGTGGAAACTACACAGCCGTGTGACTTAGATTTACTAAGACTGGCGAGTTGTAGGTGAGGTCATGTCTTCCTTTAAATCCATCTGAGTGATATAAGGTTGTCAACAGATCCAACCCCCCCTGCACAGGTATACATTTCAGTCCACGTAGCCTCACCAGCAACACTAGCTTTATCATTCATCCACACCAAGTCACTGAATATAGCTGCTCAGGTTACTTCCGCCAATGATAGCTTCCCTATTGTCTGCCTCTCTGGAGGCCGAGTTGCAACATCCAGGTCTCTGTCGAGACAGCCTTCATCTGAAAGGCTTTTTTACACATAAAGGTCTGCAGAGATCTCAGACCTCTAGACCAGTAGTTAAATTACAGCTAATCTGCAAGTCGGAAAATGTTAAGCATCGTAAGAATCGCCTTATCTGATTTACATCATGTTTGCATGCATCATGTTTTATAAAGGAGTGCATGGTGGTTTTCATTTTGGAGTCACACAAAATCTGCTTAAGAGCTGTAGAAGAGGGCTTTTCTACAAATCCACTTGTTTCCGAGAGAAAAGCTCAGTCTAGAGATCTAAAACAAGCATAAAACCTTCACTCTATCACCACCAAAATTAAAACTTTATTGTTACTAAACAATCTCACTTACAATGCTAAAAAAGTGAGTTTTAACCAACATTAGCACCAATGTTATTCATTAGGAATAGCAGGTGTCAAACAGTACTTACCATATTGGAAATATAACAAGTCGTGTGATAAAGAAAACCACACTAAACACAATGAAAAGGAAGTCACACAGACGCTGGGACTTGGCGTAGTTGGCCAGTTTGGCAGCCTGTTGAAAAACGAGACAAAAATAAATGATTTTATCCGGGAGAGGAGAGGAATTTTTGCTGCACACATCAACCGTAATAAAGTCAGATCAGTTTGGATTTCAGCCAAGAGGAAGCAACCAAGAGCACTAAATAACAATCAGAAATAATCTCCATTGTTTAAAAAGATGGATGAGATTGAGCTACAAAAAACTAAACAAAAAGCAAAAAAGCAAGTGACTGAAGCTGTTCTGTTATCAAAAGCAACCATGTTTTAAAAAGCAAATCTTCCTTGTTTTCTGTTTGTTACTTTATCAGCATATGAGCGAGAACTCATGTCCCTGAAATACAGCAAGAAACTGCTTTTATATAAAGTCAGAGTGGCCACACTATTAAATTCACCTTTCTTGTGCATCATTATAGCCGTAAAATATAAAGTATAAAGAGCCATTGACAATTAAAGCCTATATTACAAATGCAAACATGTCCAGAAACAGGTTATGTAAAGTATTAAGGTATGTTCTGCTTCTGCTAGAGGAGAAATAAAAAATCCCCTGCAATCATGCAAAACTTGAATGAAGATTATGAAACAAAGATTATTCATAATCTGAGGACAGTTCACAGGAAAATAAAACCTGCATTGTGTCATCACTCTGAAACAGACGAATGTTTGCTGTTGTTTTTACCTCTAGCAGGAAATCAGAGGCATCGTGGACACACAGCACGAGGCTCCCGACTCGCGCCATGTTGTTAACGTAAGAGAAGCTGACCAGACCCACTGTTGCCAGGTGATGGATGAACATGATCAGGAAGTCCTGGGAATAAATAAAGCGGGAGAGTGATGGTTAAAGTGATGTGAATGCACACTCACCATCACAGTAAATCCATATTGTAGTTTTGCCAAAGAAAACACATTTCTGTGTTATAGCTAATATAACACACAGCCATTTAAAAATGCATCAACAAATGATCTTAAAAGAAACGTGTAACATAATTAACTCATAGTTCTGTTAACATGCCATTTATTTAAGTTGTGGTGTGATACAAAATAATATATCAAACTAGTCCTATATAGAAAATCAATATAAAAGGAATAAGGCTTTACAAAACCATGTGAAAGCAGACTAGAGGAAACTTGAAGTAAAGAAAACTCTGGAGAATTAGTGCCTTAATGAAGCAGAGCAGAGTGAGATGGACACACTTTATATGCAGCAATACAACAAAGGCACAAATGATATTGCAGTGGGGTTTCTGCTGTGTCCCACCGGCACCTCAAGCAATAGTTGAAGATCTGAATTACCAAGTTAACAAAGGAGCTGATGTTACATCCAAAACACAGCTGAGTCAACTTAGAATCACATTAATAATAACAAAATAAAAGTCTGTTCCATTGAAATTACTGTAATTTCTTAAATATATTATGGTCTTTTAAACATGTTACCGTGACAACAGGTAATTGTGTTTATTCAAATAAATTGGAGCCGGCAGCGCGATTTGCAGGTGTTGCATTAATTCATGACTTGGGATATTAGCCGGTGAACCTCCAGTGTTTGTTTCTTTAAACAAACAACAAAGTGAAATTAAACATGTTCTCTTTTCCAAAACTGATGTATAAAAGTTGCAAAGACTCATTTTGGAATATTTTGAGAGCACCTCCCAGATCTCAGCTTAGGCTTTCAGGGCAATACTTCGATATTTATCACAACTATAAATCCTCCAGACCTGCTTTTGTGGTGACATAGCAAAACACCTGCCATCTAGGACCTGGTGTTCCCTTTGTTATCACGCAACTGTGTGTCATCATATTAACCTCTAATGAGCTCCCTTAGGCTTCCCAGGTTCCTGTCTGGTTTTCCATGAAATCCCTTTACCAGAGTTGGATTGAAAGAGAAGCATTCAGAAACCTAAATATGCTATAATGATAGCTGGCTAAAGGCAGGAGAGGTAACTGGAAAAATAATTGTGTGAAGGCAAGGATCCTAAAGCCAGCAGAGACCAGTCCTTCAGTAATTTGCTACGGATGGATGAATAAACGACAGGATTGTGCCATGCCAACAGCAGACATGTTTCAGAAGAAAACCTTCTGACCAACCATTGAGCATGGTGGTGGTAGAAATGTTATGGTTTGGGATTGCCTCGCTGCCTCAGGAGCTGGGCAACTTCTACATTTAACTATGAATTATTAGGCATCAAAGAACGAATGAAAAAGTAATTCTGATTTGAATCTTACTGATGTGCTTGAATCTGCCAGGACATGTAAGTAACACTTGTTTTTACTTCTGTGTTGTTTAACAAAAGGAAACATTGCATCTCATCACTTCTTAAGAAAAATGAAACATTTAAAAGCCTTTTGAGTGTTTAAACATTGTGTTTGTGAAATACTTGTCAAGTACTTGGCTCAAAGGGATATCATACACAAAAGTCATCTATAATCCGAGGATTTAAGCATTCATCTGTCACAGTGAAAAATGTTTACACATTCAGTTCAGCTGTCACGAATAAAAAGAAACGGCAGACTGCAAACCAATAGGCTGTTCTATGTACTTGCTCCCATTTCATGTTGTTCACAGGTGTCTTTTCTAAAGTGTTTAACATAAAAAAATAAAACAAAGTGTAGGGATTGCTAATATGAAAGAGTCCAATTTGACATTTTTAATGGCAGGATGAAAACTGGTTAATCATATATTTCATCATAATTCCTTAACTAGTCATTTTATAAAAGAAACAGAATGGTACGTGTAATCTGACTAAATGATGAGTGAGAGATTCATGCACGGATTTAAGCCAGGGAACAAACACGTGTAGAAAAACACACATGAAGCGGCTCATTGAGCAGAGTCAAAACAAAAGTTGTCATGTTAGAGGGGCCGATACTTGTCGGCCGAAGGTGCAAATAAAGTATTCGAAAAATAAAAAGTTTCTCTCTGACAAAATTCCAGTTCTCCGACAGTGTATTCACCCAAAAATACCTTTAATATGGGTAATTTATGTCAAATGCCATCAACATGCAGTGCATTTTTTTTACATCTCTTGACTTTTGAATGCAGAAAAAATACCTCAAAAATAAAAGCATTAATTGATATTCTATCCTCATTTTGGCTCCCTCAAGACCAGACAGTTTTCCTCTACTAGGTATAGACCACGGATACTTACTGGTTTTATTCCTGTTTGAATCACAGTGAAATGCACACATCTAACCACTCATTAATGTCCAAATAGAAATAAAACCAAGAAACAAAAAACGAGGAGGAAAGCATTTGGGAATTTCCTACAGGAACGGAAAACTTAATAAACAGAAATTCAAAGTAAGAATTAGCTGAATGAATGCTTTGTTTGCCTCATCTTGTCATCATATAATAAATTATATTAACTACAATATATATGAAACCAGAGCACGCTGCCCAGCATGGACAAGCATCACATTCCAGACATCTGCTGCAGTAGAAAATATCCGAAGTAAAGTGTGTGCTCCTCACTCCAACTCTGGCATTCTGAGGAATTTCTGTAATTCTAACAGACTTAGGCCAGCTCCATCCTGCAATCACATGATACGGATTGCCTTTGTGCTGAAAATACAGAGCATTCACAGAGTGAGCAGCATCGGCTGCACCCTCCCCCCCTTAAAAAAAGAAAAAGAAAAGAAAGAAACTAAACAAAAACATGTGACCTTCTTCCTGAGTCGACTTAGAGATCTGGTTCTATATCTGCAAACTTACAAGTCAGTTCATTCTTAATGCAACCTCTGACCTGAACACATACATCTGAAAAACTTAGCATCACATGCATGCTCACTCACACTGCCTCTGCCAAATGAGGAACAATAGACACATTGACCAATGTTTAACAGGGAGTGGCCATTGTCGAATATCTAGAGTGGTCTGATCTGGCACTTACCTTCCTTTTTATGTCGGTAAACTGGGAGAACATAAGTGACCAGTAGAAGGCCAGTTCTGTAATGTAGTAGTGATAAAGACCCGGAGTCATGATCTGACAAGGCAAAAAGAACAGACAGTTTCAGAGAGTTGGTCCTAGACTCAGATATGTGACCACCACTGCCCGACAGTAAAACACTGAACCAGGGAATCATGGTGACGTGCAGGTTTAATAAGGAAATAAAGCTAAAAATGAGTCTGGTGTTCAAGCTTCACACAAAGCAATGGCACCTTATTGCCATTTGAGTCAGTAAATAGCCATTGTAATGCTGCAGTATATTTCATTAAATTAAAAGAACAGCCCTGTATATCAAGTTACACTACTAGTCATGGTTTTTGGACACATTTCCCTGTTGGATTTAATGGGAAATTGTGTCAAAAATTTGACTGATATTGTACATGACAAATATAGACTTTGATAGGAGAGATATGGCAGTTTTCTATCATCGTCATAACTTTATGAGATACTAAAATGCCATATGGATAAAATGAATAATAAATGAATAACCAGCCATCCAATCAGAAAAGAAAATCTGGATCTTAACCTTAAAATCTACAATAGTTTTAATTTTAATAGTTTTAGTTTTAATTTACCTTTAATTTAAAGGTAAACAGATAATGCCATGTTTCTCCTGTCACTCGCAAGAAAAGTCACCACTGGCTACCTTTCTGCGCTGCATTTCCCTTTATTTAGTAGACTTGTAAAGAGTTATATAATGCATCTAAGTGTAAACTGTAGATTAAATACATATATTTTCCTGTTGACCAGACAAACCAATTTCCTCTACAAGTCAAATTCACTCATATCATTAACAATGTTATCTTGCCCTGTGAGACGTGGCTAGTAGAAGATGGGGACCGAAACATCTACTCTATCCTCTCAGCCACAACTGTTCCAATTCGTTTTTTGCTGTTATTAACTCTAAATAGATTAATACAGAAATATAGGCAGCGTCGTACCTGATAGGGGTAACCGTACCAACATTGTCGTGTATCCCACATCCATGGAGACTAAAAACAAGTAGAAAAGACACCATAAATTGAAGCAGAACAAATAACTGCTCACTCCTCTAGCCATGTAGATTAAAGTAAATCAATTGACCATCATAGCTTGGTGTGCTCACCTGCCAGAGAAACTGGAATCCATAAATAAATATACCCAAATAAAATGTAAATCTCCACCTAGAAATAAAGAGAAAAAAATATAAATGATGCCACTTAGACACACACAACAACAAACAGATTTATAAAATGGTTTACTTAATCTTGTAAAATAATAACTTAAAGTCCTCAGGTTATGCTAAAACCAGCATCAGTTATTGCTACCCTATATGAAGACAATAAATGCAAAGTTCTGGGGGCTAATTTTATGAGTAGTCCACACAGTACTGAAAACCAAAGAGTCAATAGATGCAGGCACCCTTTGTGCCTTCTCATTTTTGTTATCATTATTATTGTTTGCTATTGTCGTTTACAACTTGACTGAGAACAAGACTGTTAACTTTATATTGCAAATGTTTTTTTAAAATTTGACCATTAGTGCCTAGCATTACAAAATAATAGAAATAACATTTTTATGTAGCCCACGTTTTCAGATAAGATTTACTGTAAAAAAAATTATGAATAAATCTAATGATCATAGACTAAACTAGTCTCAAAATGGTAAGGACCTCTTTGCTTTAAGAAAAAAAAAATTCAGAATCGAATTGAATCTTGACCTTAAATTACAAATAAAACTGAATTGAGGATTTAGAGAATCGTGACACCCCTAATATGCCAGAGTTCAGGGGCATTTCTTTTTCATATGCAGACCTTCATATTGGTATCATTATATCCTAAATCCATTCCATGTCTGCTTCCTTCTTACCTCTGAATATATTTATTAAAGTTGAGTAACTAATATCTGTGCCTAATGATTTTCTTTTATTGATAGTCCCTTTCTGTCAGTCACAAAATCCCCTTGTAAAACATTGTGATCGGTGTGGCTATTCTTGCAGCCCTGATTGCAACACTTTCTGTGAAAATGATCATGTGCTGAGTCAAAGTCAATGAAACCCAATACTTACTGCAGAGTCATTTGAAGCAGCACTGTATGCACATAAAACATTTTCACATTGAACTCAAAGTGAGATGTCAGTGGGTGGTAGGGGGTTTATAGGCCAGTGTAACAGCAAAGAGCTATAGAATTCATTCAGGGAAGGTTAGATCTGAAAACAACAGGAATAAAACCTACATGCTCTCGCAGAACTTTGTGTGCGTGCTGGGTTTATCTTGGTTCCTGCGGTGTCTAAACCAGCGCTGAACCTTCCGCACCTCCCAGTCCAGCTGCTTGGACAGACCATCTAGATGGCGAGAGTCTGGATTCTGTCACAAGAGAGGAGAAAACCGCAAATGACTTTGTGGAAATAAGAAGTTTCGCAGAGATTAAAAATGCTTGGTCACTCTTTCCATTTTTAACTAATAGTTCACAATCTTGACTCTGATCATCGAGACTTGGGAGATAACACAGAGAAAATGACAGTGCCGAAAGCTTCCCTTTACACTGCATGACAGTTGAGATTTTATCTAATCGGGTTGCTGTCAGTTTCAAATTGTTCAGCTTGTTTCATCACACCTGTCACCCAACTTCATTTCTGCCAATGAGATTTCAGTTCAACAAGCAGGCTGTATGATCTAATCTAAAAGCATAACAGGCAGCCTGTCGAGGAATGTGACTGCATATGCACGTGAAGAATGTTAATCATTCCTTTGCTTATTTTGTGAGGGGGGAAAAAAGAGGTCCATTTAATTTATTGTTTTGAGTGTACCTTTTAATTTTTACTTAGATTCCGTTAAGATTTCTTTGCTTCTTTCATCTGAATGTCATCGTAATGGTAATAAAGGCCACTATAACCTCCTATAAAGACCAAGTCATAAAAAATAATCAAAATAAATGATGAACATATTTGTGACATAATGGTGTTACACACTGACAGACTTCTAATCAGATAAAGAGCCGATGAAGTCTATTACACAACAGCATCATATAAACCGCAACCAATACATAAATGCTTCTTCAAAGTAAGAAAAGTTGTCCAGACCTTTGTGATGGATGTAAACACTTTCTCCAGCACTGCGTTGGGTTGAGCTCTCCTTCCAACACCCGCCTGGATGTGGAGACTTTGGGCGCAGGCACTGGCAATATATCTATGACAGAGGAGAGGGATGGGATATCATTTGCTGTCCTAAAGACAAACACACGAAATGAGCAGGGCCACAATTCAAATAACTTTAGTCCATGACCGGAAAGTAACCTTTCCTGGGGCTCCCTCATGCTATCATAACAGAGATATGCCACATCAAATATGTGAACATGGAGATTAGCTCCCTACAGTTACTAGGATAAGAGTAGAGGAATATTGCTTGAAGAGTCTCTATCCATGGTCCCTACCTGTGTCAGCAATCTATATTCATTTTGTGCCACATTTTTCCAGCAAATACAGCTGATTAATTTGTGTTACCAGACTGGCTGGCTAATGGCTAGCTGTGGATGAAATATACTTTCAACTTGCTACAGGGGAGGTTTAATAAAATCCCCTGTGGTTTTAGTAAGTCTTATTCATTACTGGAACATTATGACCTGAACTTATCGCCGCCTGCAGATCTGTTCTGCATTATGACTCGACTGCCACATTCTGCAGAGAAAGGAATGCCAGTACGAACGTGAAAGTTTATCTGACTTCAAATCAGGAAAGTTCTGCTGTGAGTCAACAGGTATGGAAAGTTACCTAAAATGTTTATAGTGTCATAAGCTGACAGATGGCTCAAGTGTCTTGAACAACAGTAAACTTGGGACAACTTGGCATTTTTTACCTGACTTTGGCCTCAGTTTATAGTTGTAGAGCAGCTTCAACTAAGATTGTAGTGGGCGGCACACCGACTCAAATCTTCAGAAATATTATTTGATTGATTGAAAATATGATAAAGTTTGATAAAACTAAAAAGTTTCATAGTACGTCTGCTGGGAATTACACACTCAAAAAGAAAACACTCCTGAGATCTGTGATGATATTTTCAGCTAACACTGCGGAAAAGGAAACGAGACTCGAGGTGACACATAGGTTGTTGAATGCCATTCCTCTCTCTCTTACTCTTTCCTCTGCACAGATGCTGAATCTATTTAAAAAGCACTAAAAGATTTGGCTTTTTAACCACGCTTTAGAAAAACATGGGTTTATCAATGTTTTATTGTTTTTGTGTTGTAGCTGATAACATTTTTTCAATCTTTTCATTATTTTCTCTGTATTTTATGTAGATCTGTTTTGTGTGTTGTTTTTTGTTATTCCATATCTAGGAAAGGTGCTGAAAATATACATTTATTAATATTCTTTCATATTTATCTTTGTGAAGCTCCACCAAATCTCATTTGATTATGCAGCAGAAATTAGTATTTTTATAGAATCCTCATTGGCCCATGTTGTCACATGCTCAGCCCACCATTTGCTCCAGTTTCAGGTTTAGTTCTATATACAGAGTACACATAGATAAGCACATCAAATCCAGATTTTTTTCTGGTTTTATGTGCAGTACCATGTTACTCATGGTTTCAAAGATGACTTCAAGATAATGTTACTTGCTTGACATCTTTTGCTCTCAGCATAAGTGCGTGCACATTGAGAGGTGACCAACCATGAGCCTTCAAACCACACTGAAACAAGTTGGAACATATATCCCAACTGTATCCTCTGAATCACAGCAGCTCTCTCCAATTTCCACAGTATTCCAGAAATTCAGGAAAATCATGACACACAGAAAGATAAAACGTAATCTAACTCTCCTTGGCTGCATTGTAAAACTACAGTTCAGGCTGAACTATTGGAATTTGAGCTGCTAAATACACCGTACAGCATGGCAAATTAAAAAGTGAAAGAACAACATACAACTAACACTTGCCTTCTCACATAAATGGAAGTTTTACAATGCTGCCATTACTGTAGTATAGTATTTTTTGTTTCCATTTTTGTTTACTTATTGTCTCCCAGGGAACATTTACGCTACTAAATATTAAACTATCCACATAAAAGGATATTCTTTGTAATTGTGCATTTTTTAGCTGTAACCATAGACTCTAACTCTCCATTCCTGATCAAATTGGCAGGAGGCTCATTGGTGGAACAATCATATGAGATGGCAGCGTTTAATATAATTTTCTAAAGGTCTGAATGTTTTGTGAGTTATGCAATCAGATCAGGATGGTTTCCTGAAGCTGTAGTAATAGCTGCAGCTTTAGTCAGGTAATCTTTAGACACATAAATACATCATTTATCTTGTTTAATAAAGACTAAAACTTATTAACAGGTGCTCCATCCCCATTGTGAAACACTTGCCCATTACCTTGAAAGCCTGGGACAACTCAGGGATCCTGCAGACTTAAACCTGGCCTGTTTAGCCAAGTAAAATCTATGGGTGGCAATGTGGTTGCTCACTTTTTATTAAGCAGAGAAACTGCCTCTATTTTTACTCGTATGTACCGCTCCTTTAGCGTCAGCAGGCTGGATCTAATGTTTCTTCCTGACAACTGAAGCATAGCTAAATCTTCATTTTGTCAAAACATTCATTGTCTTCTGGCATGTGGTGGGAATGTTCCTGTTGGTCGTGAAGAGAATATGCAGCTGAAATTTTGTTTTAAAAAAGTAGCAAAAGCATTTATAAACAGGAAAAGAAAAAAACAAAAAGAGCCTTCAAACAAGGCTATAAACCATAGTCTTCTATGTAATGTGACACAAACACTTCTCACTCTCACTTTTTTATTAGCATTATCTTCCTTCCTGCAAACGCCTGACGTATGTCTTGGCACTTTGTTCTCTTGTCTTGAAGAAATGTTATGTTCAGTATGACAAGTATGCGGAGCAAAGGCAGGTTTATACAGCTTCCCTATCATCCAAACAACAATGGATTCAACCTCTAACCAGGGAGTTTAACGACTAAAATAACTATGCAATATCAGACTGAGCACTTAAAAAAAAAATAATAATAATAATAAAATAGCTAATACTTCGAGGCCCGCTGACGGGTATCGGCAGGCTAAGCGGGCAGCGGCTTCGGCGGTTACTGAGGCAAAAACTCGGGCATGGGAGGAGTT
>JBBBVT010000003.1:14367586-14386181 GCA_037177035.1 Craterocephalus eyresii
GGAAGTCTGGGCTTCCCTGCTTAGGCTGCTGCCCCCGCGACCCGACCCCGGATAAGCGGAAGAGGACGGTACAGTACTTCTTTCAATGCTCCATCCAGCTGAACTTCAGTTCTTTACTGGCAGTGTAATGAGCCAACGCTTTTACTGCAATGCAAATGAAAAAAACAAAGCCAGAGAAGTTAAACTGGACGGATCAATTTCCTGTGCCATGATGTTGTTAAACATTACTCAGGGCAATCCACATTTTAACAAACAACAGCAACATGCGGCTATCAGTGTTTGCCACTTTCATCATACCTAGCGATCTCCTAGATGGCTCTATGTGATAAAACCGTAAATCTGATTCATCCTGGACCACTTTCCAACAATCAGTAAGATGGTTACACAACCTTAGGAATAAGCTAAAAATATGACCTGATATGTTACAAATTTGGGTAGCAGCTTAGGTTTTCTTGTGTGTTCCACAGGAGTGCAGAAAAAATTAATTTCAATTCACATCAAAATAGAGGACCTTGTTTCTGAAGATGCTGAAACAATCTAAAATTTCCAAGAATCGATATTTTAAGACTTTAAAAAGTGTTTGACAGACTACTTTCAAAAGAAATGTTAAAGTTTTCAAGGTTAGCAAAAATAAATGTCATCTCTTTATTAAAAGACTGCTGTGTATTTCAACTTTTGGATGACTTGATTATACTTGAAAACCTTTGCTATAGTTGAATATAGTCAACCCTGGAATTGGCCCCCTTTGGTACTAGAAACAAGAATCACCCAAAGAATCTGAATCCAGTTGAATTGTGAGTTGATGTCAGAGTCACATCCCTTGTGCACAAGTGCAGAAATAAATAGGAAGTATTGGCATACCTCCTATAAAACACCTGAGCCTGCGGAGCTAATCAACAGACAGCAGCAAAAAAGGACAAAGGCGAGAAAGGCAAGTTAATCTGTTCATGTCAAATGTCAAAACAACCCTGCTCCTTCTCAGAAGCTGACCCTTACAACATACACAAAGCCTGTTACCAAGAGACAAGCTTGGCGTAAATGGACGCTCGTGGCTCTGACAGCAGGGAAGAGAAAAGCACCAAGCTACATGCAACTCTGACACTGGAAAACTTTCCAGTCCTAGGACTGAGACTTGGCTCTATTCATAGCACACAACTGGATTGAATTGTGGCCTTTCTTTAACTTGACTTTAAAGCATGTTGTTTCAACACAGCAATAAGATTCGGAGGTGTGATAATATCGGATTTCTAGAACTGACACACAACAAGGAAGAAGAACAGTGTTAAATGTGTGGACAACAGCTTCTCGTTTGCATTTTCTACACACACTTCCTCTGTAAGATAAAATACCTGCTAGCTCAGGAGGAAATCCAAAATTCAAAATGTGCCAGAACAGATTATAACACGGAGTCTGGCTAATTATAATCTCATGCACATCTCAGTTTGTAGTCTTTTTAAACTCATGACATGGCTTACAAGAGCATGCACACACACAGAGAGTCCGCGCCAGTAGCAAGGTAGTGATTATGATCAAACAAGAATGAACTGGTTGAGAAGAGAGGGGGTCTGGGTGGACGGGGGTGGCCTGATCACAACAATCACTGAGAGGAAAAACTACTGCAGACGGGACTCCTGCAGATCCATCTTATTAAGAGATTTACATGCCTTTGAAGACAGAGCTGAGAACGGGCGAAACTAAGCTACAATAACTGCAACACCAACTCTTCATGCAGTGTTCCTGACTGATGTGGGCATGTTATCACATATTTAAAAATGTCTGCCCATACAACAAGGCAAAGAGCACATCTCTGTTTTGGGAGAGCACCACAGAAACTCCATCAAAAAATGTACATGTTGATTCCGTGAGACTTGTGCTGCTCAGAGACAAGGTTGTAGTTCACGCCCACGAAGCTCGGACCGTATTAACACAGGAACTGCTGAAAGAAGTTAAAGCTACACTTTAACCGTCTGTTTAAATAGAGGCGCTGATTTTGGTTAAATGTGTGAGACCGGTGGATGTTGTAGCTGTTTAAAGGTGAAAACCTGAGACTTAAGTTGGAACAAAGCTACAACTACTAACTGGTTTTTGATTTTGATCAGCTGAAGCATTGCATAGCAACAGGCAAAACTGTAATACCATGTTGGAAAAAGGGGACCCCAGGACTTAAGCTGATCCAAAAATCCAGAGGTGAATGCGCTCTCTTCGGGTTAAAGGAGCATTTTGCTTTTTTGAACCTGGGGTCTGTTTTCATCTGTCCTTTCATACATGTGAGTGATGGAGAAAGGAATTTTCAAGATAGCTCCAGTATTTAGCAGGGCAGGCAGCTAGCAGCCCAGCTAATGATAAGTATTGGGCAACTGCTCCCACGTAAGTTCGCCCTAAACACGCACTTGTTTTCCACACTGAAGTGCTCTGATAGTCTTAACAAGCACCCGACAACGTACTAGAGAGGAGAAATGAACGTAAGTTTTACCTGTATTACTCACCCTGGAAATGTGGGGAGTAGTAGGGAGAGAAAGCCAAAACACAACCCGTAGGAAGGGCTAGGCGATATGAACCATTTTTCAGATCTCAATAATTTTTTCCCTAATTTACGTTTTAGATCTTGATATAAATTTTTCTGGTCAAGTACACAAAGAGACGGTTCAAATTTACAGGCTTGAGTGCTAAATGCCCTTTTATTAAGGGTAAGAAGCACATGTGCATTCAAATATTTGACTGAAATTAAAGTAGATGTGTATTAAAAATACTTTTCAACAACCATAACAAGGATACAGTTGTGCAAAATGCTAAAGAGATATTTTAATATTAAAAGATATTCCCTCATTCTATATCTTGGATGACAGGCTAAATGAACTAAGCTTTTTCCTTCTTCCTGTGCTTTCTGCATAACAAACACTCTCTGCATCATTACATCAGCAGTGGTGGAGTTATGTTTTTATGTTAAATACATTTATGTTGTGAATAAAAAATAAAAAGAGGGGTATTAAAGAGAATTTTACAGTACACCCCCCTCTACCACTGTAACTTCATCAAATACAAAAAGAAATAAAGCTGAAATCGGACCTTATCTCTAAAGCAGTTTGTGGGAGAACAGGTCTGTGACAACTTCCCTAAAAAGTCCAGCCCTTTCAACTCTTCCAGTGCAGATGCATGAAGACTGCACGGTACCAAAGAGCACTTCCACAGTGAAAGGATTAGGAGCTCAAGCTCTTAATGATGTATTCCTCTGATAAATAAATAAATGAATGAGTCAGTTGTCTGTCTGGACCATCGGGCAGTGAGAGAGTAAACGTTCTCTGATATCACTGACCACCCACACTTCAGGACAGCTTCACATTAGACAACCTGACTAGCAGCTCTGCCATCTGAAACTGCTGTTTCAGAGCCAAGAGCATCCTATCGAACACTGCAGCAGCTCCATTTTGACACCTCTAATATCTGATTGCTCCTCCTTTAGAGCCACTGCATCATGTCTGTGTGAAAACACACAGAGCCACACACTGTGCTTGGGGCTAGCGGCGTGGTGGCTGCGTCTACAGCCAGCAGAGACGGGAAAATGAAAGGAATATATTTTGAATATTTAGTCTCACACACCCCTCCCTAAAACCCTGCATAGGGATAAGCGGGTATGGTGTGTTGATGAATATCATACCTGCCACCCGTCCAACCACTTGTTGCATCTTTGTTTCTATATATAATGTGCAACAACAGAGATGTACCTCCTGACGCAGGCTTCTGTTTGTTGTCATATCCTTATAAGGTGTGTTTCACACACAGGAATCAGTGCAGGGAGCAGGAACCTTTAAAATAGATATTCCATATCATTACCTGCATTTCCTATGAAGGAAGTCAGACGTAATGAGAGACCCAGGACATTTGTTGCAATACTTGGTGGGAGCACTTTCAGAGGTTTTGGGAATTTTAGAGTGGATGATGGAGGATATCAGATAGCACTATACGTCCCATATATATCAATCTAATGTAGTGAAGGCTCCACTCATTCTATCAGGGCCACTTTCACCTATTCAGGCATGACAAAGGCCCTCTATGAAGTGTTCTGTAACATTTGAAAGCAGATCCTATGTGGTAAGTGGGATGTGACATTGGGTTTCTGGGGATCTGATGAGGACGGATGCCCCAGTCAATGCCTTGGGCTTTTTTCCTGTGTTCCTAAAAATCAGTCGACAGATTATGTGTTGTGGTGGGGAGACTGCTGTCGAGGACTGCTGAAGGCAAGAAATGTAGGTGGAGACGTTGGAGTCACATCTTTGTGAATGCTGGCTTCTTAGGTTTCTCAGCAGAATATTGCACGCCAACAAGATGGCACAAGAAAAAGCAACAGTGATACGAATGACAGAATATTGACCTCCGTGACAGATTTGTCAGGACTTACAAACTGAGAGGGCTTATTGAAAGTAGGCCACCTAAGTGCCTTTAATATTTTCCCTGCACTTCACATCAATTGCATCGATGGTTAAGTTGAACCACAGTTTTAGGTCATACAATGTTGGTTAAAATTTTTGTTAGTAGTTTTCCTGTTTCCACTCTGAGCGTCAGACGGCTCAATTTCTAGCAACTTCTTTTTTTCCCAATACCTAGGTTTGCCAAAGCTGCCCCATCACGCTTCACTTTTCAGAATGACTTCCTTTCAGGCAATTTGCTGGTGGGCCACCTGTCTGTGACACCCAACCTGACCCATCTATAAAAGCAGATATCCGCTTTGGAAATTATTAATGTGGAAAACTACTGCTTTATATTATAGCACTAAACTTGAGTTCCCTTATCTTTATTTCTGAAAGAGGACCAGGCCAGTAATAATTTTAAAAAACTAACAACACCTCAGCAATGCAGGGAAAGTAAAGCACATGAGGGTGGGGGGTGTGCATAGCTGTGGTTTGAAAAATCAAAAGCATCTAGATCATCACTGGTTAGAATTTGTCAAAGCCTGCAGATGACAAGCCTTCCAACACTTGACACACCAGTATGTGAGATTAACTGAAGCATAGCTTTACCAGTGCGCAGAACTGGATGGATGGTGAGATTCTGATGATTAACATCAGTGACAAGATGATGTGCAGTTCATAGGACTGGCGGGGAACTAGAAATACCTCCTACAGGGTATGAAAGTCAGCTTAAAAAAGACTCATAAATATTTTATTTTACGGTCTCATTAGGCCCAAAGAAGAAGTTTTTACAACAGCTCCTGAGAACTGATCGGTACCATTATCACTGCTAGCCCCCTGACAGTTCAATGTAAATTTCAAGCATGTTTGTCTGTAAAGTCTAAAAGATGAATGAATAACCTTTTTTTTTTTAATTAATAGAATGGTTTTTGTGTCTGTGGTTTGTTTTTTGTTGAGTGAATGGTATTAAATACATGCTGGAGTTTCGCACCAGAGGATTTAGGAATCTCATATCCAACACTGGTCCTCCCACTGTTAGCTAACCCATTATCCGCTGGTGCGGGAAAAGAACAGAACAAAAAAAAGAGTCTGTTGGAAGCCATTCAGAGTTTTCATCTCAAACAAGAAAAAAGAGCGGCAAATACAAACCTTTCGAAGAGTATCCTGACGAAAAAAATCCCCAATGCAAGCGGCAAAGCAGTCAACAAGTGTCCAGCTTTGGGATACTCCACCCCTGGAGCTGGGTCTGCCAGATCCGCCCAGGTTATATTGTGTGGAAGCCAAAACCTCTCGTTCCAAAACCAGGCTGAGAGAGCAGCCATGTTTTAAAACGCTCCTATTGCCGGCCTGTCGGAGGAGAGTAGTTTCTTCTCTAGAGGAGAGGATGTAACTTGTCGAACGTGTCTTCTTCCCTTGTGTCACTAGTAAGATGACTTGCCACACTCAACTTCACCGCACGATGCCCGAGAGGATAACTGTAACTTCCTGTTTAGGGCTTCAAAATTAAATGTTTAACGTTTAACATGCGGCAGTTTCAGGAGCGATGGAGGAACCTGATGAAGAAAATTCACTTTAAATCGCGACTTTGTTTTCAAACCAACTGAGATTATTTCATGACCCACTATTTCTTCTCAGTAATGGCAGAATCAAGCTATTCTCACAAATAATTTTTACTTTTCTTTTACTATTGACGCTACAAACAGTAATTTCCGGCACTGCGTGGCTATCAGTGGTTAGCTTGATGTACATTGCTGCCGCCCTAAAACGAGGGCTGGAATTGAGGAAGTGAGGCAAGTCCCTCTCTTCCCTGCTATAAGGATGGGCGCGATGCAAGCATGGCATCCATCTCAGCTCACTTAGACTTAGGAAACCAGTCACATTCGTAATGACTTGCTGCTTAGCATTTACTACCTTCTGAGATTTAGCAGCTTCCTCTCAAAACATCGGTGTGATATGAGCGGGGTCTGCATCAAAGACACATAAAGGAGATGGCGTGGTGTTTGCGATTGATGCGATGGCACACCCAAGTGCTTGGTAAATGTATTACAGTCAGGAAAAAAGTAAAAGAAAGAAGCATCCTTTTTATGGCGAAATCATTCATTTATTCACTAGTGTTATTAGCTATTACAATTTTTGGCTCCTCCACCCATTTCTTACAGGATTGGCATTTTTTGTTTAATTAAATTCTGCACCTGGCTAAAGTTAATAAATTGAATTACTTTTAAAATGTTTCCATTCAGCTGTTCATTTTGTAGAAAACATCCAAAAAAAACATGAATACATAAAAAAAATTTTTTTAAAGAGCCCAGCTTCCTGGCTTTGGTAAACATAGCCTACCTCAAATGATGATTTATTCAATCAATATAAGATAAATGACAAAATCATTGTTGTTAATGTTAATAGGCTAAGAAGTTGATCAGTCGTTTCAGGATTGATTTTAAGGTTCTTATAATGGTTTCTAAATATATTAATATTCTTGGGCCTTCTTATTTATCTTACCTGCTTTTAGACTACAAGAGAATCTTTATTTTATTTATTAATTTATTTTGATTATTGTTACAGTTTTACTTTATTTTTTTTTCATTCTTTAATTTATTCTGTTTTTATATATTTTATTTATTTGGTCATTTCATATCCCTGTTCTTAACTGATTTTATTATGTACTTTGAATGTATGTACATAATACTTATGTTTGATTTTAATGTTCTTTTTACTGCTTTTTGGTTTATTTATACTCATTAAACTATCTTATCCTGTGTTTCATTTTTATCTTTTATCTTCTTAACTTCATAGCTCTAGTGCTTCCTCATGGGGATCCTCTAGATCAGGAGCTGTCTCTTCGGGTTGTTGCTGCAGGGGTGGTCATGATCAGGGTGTCTGGTGGGGCCCTGCATTGCAGTCCTATGGCTGTAGTGGGGGCCCTGGACTTCCTTGATTTATGCGGCTCCTGTGACGGTGCCTTCTGTGGTCACTGATGGGACAGCTCTCCGTGGAGACGGGTCCCCAAAATATTGTCTCCTTGCAGCTGTGTCAGGCCATTTGTCTTTTATTTGTTAACTTTATATTATGTTTTTACATTGTGTCAGTGTGTGTATGTGTGTGGGTGTGATGAATGTGTGAAAAAAATAAAAAAAGAGTATAATCATGTGTGCTACAAATTAAGTTTGACTTGATTTGATTTGAAATTGGGGAGTAAAAATCATAAAATCTCTGTCATTTCAATTTGTAAAGAGAGAGCTGTCAGACTAACAAGTTGATGATGCACCTGTCTAATTGGGAGGAAACATGGCCATAGCCAGAGAAAGGTCTGTGGAAATCATTGATCTAATGATAAAACTCCTTCATGAGGCTAAGAAAGATGTTGCTTTTAGTTTTGTGTGAAAACTGGAGCAAATTGAAAGAAAATTGTGAACAAATAGAGTAACAGTGTAAGGGTGTGCCTGGACTCTGAGTGATTGGAAAGAAGTGATAATCAGTGATGAATCACAAATATGCATTTAACAAGAAGATGCTGCTGGAAAAGTTTAGTGCGGGTCCAATCACACGTATAAAAAATTTAACCAAAGACAATTTCAACCATGAATAATAAAAGTTTGTATATCAGGTAATATGCAAGAGAAGATGGCAATCATTACCGTACAGTTAATGGATCACATGATGGACATCTTTCATTTCTGTCATCAAAGCTGATTTTGGTATGTGGAAATTATGTATTTTGTAAAAA
This sequence comes from Craterocephalus eyresii, assembly GCA_037177035.1. Classification (NCBI taxonomy): domain Eukaryota; kingdom Metazoa; phylum Chordata; class Actinopteri; order Atheriniformes; family Atherinidae; genus Craterocephalus; species Craterocephalus eyresii. The sequence goes on from JBBBVT010000003.1 coordinate 14,375,717, forward strand.
AAGTAAAATGCAGCTTAGGCTACCAAAGAGCAAAGAGGGGACATTTTTTGATTGAGAAAGACATTTCAATTCAGTGACAAGGCTAGTAAAAAGTCCAAATGCGATCCAAGAAAAAGCTCCATCCTGTAATGCTGATCTGGCATCTGTTAAGGAACTGATACCTGAAGAATATTGATTTTATATTAGAGAAGTGAAGCCAACATAGGAGCATATATATATTTAAATTTTTTTATTTTAAATAATTTTTTTTATTTTCTGTTGTTTTGTTTTTTTTGGTCACAATTCTTCCTGCAGATAAAGTGATTAATTTGAACTATTGTTATAATTTTTTTAAATTAATGTTTCTAAAGCCAGAGTGTTGATCTATAATATAAGTCAAATTAAGTTATGTTTATAATTTTTATTCTATTACAGCTGGGCATTTTCCAGTAGCGGTGATTCCATTTTTTATTTCTTTTTTTCCTGCGAAGGGTTGAATTCCAAAAAGCAGCATCCTTATATCTGTGTTTTCAAGCAGGAACGAGGCAGCTGCAGCTCTGTTTGCTTTCTAATTATAGTTGAACATTTGCCCCTCTGGAGCATGTTATTATTAGATATCTCACAGGGCAGTTGACTCAATAACTATGCAGAGGATCTAAGGGAGGGAATCCAATTTAAACAAGTGGCAAATTATGTAACTTCACAAGCTCATCTAAATGTGCACCAGAGCTGAAAGATCCAGGAAATAATTCCACTTGTTAGCTTGTACATCCACTGAGATGATTTTTTCCTCATGTTTAAGCTAAAATACTTTGCATAGGATAATGTGTAACATTCCAGATCAAGGAGACAAGCAGCAGTGACCTGGAGACACAAAGCTGTGGAGGAATAGCATGCAAACGGTGGAATTTCCATGGTGTAAAAACACTGTTATAAACACAGTAATTCATATTGAACGGTGCAGAATATCACTCAGGAAGACTGTGACCGGGACAGGCCATGCACTTAAAGAAAGGTTGATCTTGACGGTCTAGAAAATGGTAAAGGTGAAGAGTTTAAAGTGGGAGCCAGTCTGAGCTCAGGTCAGGTTTCAGTGACGCGGCTTGCCCAGTGTATAAGTGTACCCTGCAGGCAGAAGCCAGCAAGTTAAAACATTCAAACGCACAAAGACATAAGACTGGAAGGATTTATTCCAAAATGCATCCTGTAAAGTTAGTGATTTTATTTTGTAATGTCCATATGAAAAACCTGTCCAGGGAGTGTTTTTTGTTCTGTGCTTTCTTTTCCTTTAGGGAAACAGAAGAGTGAAAAGGCACATTCAGTAAAGGAGTTTACACTCGTAATATTTCCCAACACTGTGGACATTGTTAGAGTATCAGCCAATATCAGGCAGAGTCGCTCAAATTCTTTAAACATTTTAAGACTTGGAAGATTTATGCAATCGTCAGTTAAAACGGAAACAGAATCACAGCCTCTGATAGCAGCTCAGGTAGGCGGAGGGCAGGCTCACTCTTTTTTCTTTTTCTCTGCTGGGGTGCTAAGTCAAGACTTAATGAGGAGAGAGACCGTGCCCAACTTCTCCCAAACTCCTCCATGTGAACACAGTAGTTACATAGTAGTTCTAGTGTAAAAGTCCCAACTTCCATGAGTTCCCGTGTCCGTCTTTTACATGTGTTCTGGGTGGTTTTGCAAACACCGAATGAACTCTGTGACTGGGTGGCCGTTGAAGCAGATCTCATAAACAGCAGTGAAAAGAGGAAACCTGCAAGGGCGAAGGAATAATGACAATTATTGAGGGAAAAAGCTCTGCTTAGACAGAAACAGACTGTCTTACAAAGAGTTAAATGAGATTATTTTTTATAAAAAAATTTGAGTGGCATTCCTTCAACATTTTACAACAATGCATATTTTTGCACTATGATACAAATATGACCAAACATTCTTCTGCAAGTTGAATTTTTGTGCATTTACAGAACAAGCAGTGATCGCACACAATCCATTTGGAAATGAAGGTTCTCTTAAACACAAGACAGACTCACTTTTCCACCATGTTCTTCTGTTTCAGGATTTGGTGGACTTCCGTGGCTGTGGCCGGACCCTGAAGCTTCTGCCCGTTCAGCATCTCGTTCTCCAGCTGTTCAATGCTCTAAAGAGAAAACAGCACTGTTACAGCCGCACAGATTTCATAAGCGGACAGACAAACGTGAGGGAGATAAAAGATGTTTTATACCTTTCCTGTTTTGGCGAATGCCTCTCCGACCTTGCGGTTGCGGCCCCCGTAGCAGGTTGTGATGAGGTCGGCGATGCCGCAGCTCTCCAAGAAGGTTGCGGGAGAGACGGCGCAGTTCGTGCAGAAGACCTTAGCAAAAGAAATCATCTCCATCAAGCCGAGACGGATCACCGCTGCCTTGGTGTTGTCGCCGAATCCCAGGCCGTCGCAGAAGCCGGCTCCCACCGCCACGATATTCTGCAGGAATAACATGAGAACAGCTGCAACAACTGGGCTGTTTTATGATGCTCATAAGGCCTCCGTTCTTAAGAAAATATTTTACAATTTAGTGATTCTTGCAGGTATTGAAAAGGGATTTTTGTGATAGATTCGAGAAACCTTGAGTGCCCCACAGATCTCCACCACATCCGACTCGTCCACCACAGTCACGCGGAAGTTGATGGTCTGCATCAGCTCCTTCAGCAGCACCCCGTATGTTTTGTCCTTACACCCTGAAATAACACACATACTACTATCAGTTGTTCCGTGTATGCAATCTTATTAATCTAATTTGGTTAAGTTAAAAGGAATTTAAAATTTCAGGGTGTCTTTCATCTCATTTGGTATGTTACACGTCCTGTATCAGTAAAACCAACTGCTCAGCAAAGTAAAAGTTTAATTCCACATGCAAATCCCCCTGAAACTGCATATTCATTCATTACAACGGCTCCAAACGTGTCCCTTTATCGCCTGTCAAACACTGGATTATCCATCTATAAGACTGAATTCTTATTTAATAGCTGATTAAAAAAATGCATTACCTTTCAGTTATTCTGTTCACTGAAGATTAAGTCTCACTAATAATCACTATCTTAACTTTCTCATGTGATGTTTGCTCTAAATTACATTATTGTGCTTCCCTCATTCAATCAAACGCCCTTTTGAACTACACAATGTTGTCTTTTTGTATAAGAGTACATGCTCTTAATTTAATTTTGGAGGTACCTATTTGGAGAATGATCACCCTTAGACATTCAGTTAACCTTCTTTCTGAAACACTGTTTTCTGTTTATGTCACTTAAAGCTGGCTTGGACTGGTCAGAAATGTTGCTGCAGAGGCAGAGAATGCCATACTTGCAACTAGGCAGGAATTACGTAACTATGTGTCATTGCAAATAATCAAAGAAAGACTTGAAAATACAGGTTTTGGGAGCATTGTGTCTTGGGGAGAGAACAACTCGCAACAGTGTGCATCGTCACAGAAATGACTGCACGCAAGGTAACCTGCATAACAAACTGAGACAAGCAGCAGACAAAGAATTAATCTCCATACCGATAGTTGTTTCGCAGAACTTCTCATCAGCGACCTCGTTGGCGATGTTTGCACCCATGAGGACCGTCATTGTGATGCCCAGTTTCCCTCGGATGACTTCTGAGATAAGCTTGAGACCCTCTGGACCTGCGTCTACGCCCTGGAGTAATCACACTCATGGAAAGTACATCAGATTCATATGCAGAGCTTTTATAAAGGGGGCAGCTTTCCCCAGGCGCTCTGCACCAGTTCAGAGGAGGCTCAGTGAATAGAAGTGAAGAAATATTACACAAGTTATTCATTTATTTAGAAAAAAATCATGCGGTATGGATTGGTAAGTTGAATAATTTCAGCTGCTTTCTCAAAAATTAGGAACTACTGAATGAATTTAGATATTTCACAATATAAAATGTTGTAGTGATATGAAAGCTGAGCTAAAGTAAGCGTGAGGAGGACTGGCCTGGCTTTTTTTTTTCCAAACATCTTTGGCAAGTGTTTGAGAACTCTTGCTTCAGTTCACTGCGTTTGATTGAGACGCCCACCTTGATGAGGGACATGCCAACTGCATCCTTCTTTATATGGTCTTTTATGGTATCACATACTCTGGCGATGAACTGGTGAGGCACCACAAAGATCAATATGTCGGCTCCTTTCACAGACTCAGCCAAGTCTGGAACAGCCACCTGGTGAAGATAAGGAAGACGTCAACCAAAACGGATACACCAGAACAGTGCTTGCCCTAGCCCCGCCCCCTCCTCCTGCCATTTTCCCTCTTGACTGAATGAACAGGTGTCAGCGACAGGCTCACCACGTTGGGGGGCAGCTTGTGACCGGGTAAATACTTCACATTTTCATGGTCTGTGTTGATGATTTCTGTGAGTTTACGGCCATTCACCATCTCCTCAAACACCCACATGTTCACGCTGGTGTCAAACTTGTCATACTTGGCTGCGTTGGCGCCGACAATCTTGGCAATGGCAGAGCCCCTGTGAAAGTAAGGACCCGGGATGATAATCAGCTTCCAGGAGTTGTGGCTGCCTGGACTTTATTGTTTCTCCCCCCGAAAATTGTAAGAAATGGTCTAAAATGTTAACTTTTGGATAAGACAAATGTATTTGTTCTGAATCATTTGCAATTAAAATGAAAATTAAACTAAAAATACTTTATCCCAGAGGGAAACTGTAACAACAAACTGTACTGTGGTTGATTTTTGGGAACTTGGACACTGATCATCACTTATACTCAGTCACACTTCTCTGAAATGTAGTTGAATAGTATGAATAAATTAAATTACAGGTAGTAATATATTTAATTGTAGTATACACACACACAAGATGATAAAATTATCTTTAACCCAAACTGCACGTGTACTGTTTGTACTTTGCATGCTTTTTCTTGCAGGTTTTTGTTGCATTTGTTTGTTTTTTTCTTTTTAACCAAAGACCACACGGAGGACTTTGCTCTTGCAAAGCAAGAAGGGGGGGAGGCTTAACTAACATTAACTAACATGTTAATCGTCCACTTTCAGTGCAGATAAATAGCAGTGAAAACTGTTATCCTTTGTGAAACATCTACATTTGGAACCAGTCAAACCAAACTAACTTTACTGTAGCAAACTTTTGTTACAAAATTTTAAGATGTCTTCAAAAAGTAAGAAAATATTCCACATGCAAATGTCCTTATTGTACTTTTGTTTCCCCAAGCATGCAGTCTGGGCTTTCAAAATTTTCATTAACCAATCAAATAATAGCAATTACAACCAATCTGATGCTCTCAAAACAAGCCAACATGTCCACTTAAAATACTTTCAATACTTAAACAACCTATGACACCTTTTAAAGAAAAATAGTAAGAAATCACTTCAACACGATGAGGGTTGTCTTTTAAAGACCACCTCCAACTCAACATGAGATATGACTAAAAGCAAATCCCTTTCAATGATCATATTCCAAGATTATGTATCAGGAGAGCTTTTATCAGCATGTACTGTATATAATGATTAATAACGTGCAAAACACAAATCTTTCATCTCAACTTCACAATATGTAGAAACAAATTGCAGTTTTACCTTAATATGACAACTATAGATACTTAATAGTAAAACTCTCTCATGCAAAACACAGGTCACAGGATAAATACTTCACATCTCTGGGTAAACTTTATGCACACACTCCCCCAGTGCAGCTCTGATGTTATTACAGGTTTAATAATTATGGTGAGAAGATTATTCAAGCTAATAAACGCCAGGGACCATTTATTACCCTTAAAAACTGTTAATATTATCGAGACAATTATATATAAAATGTAACGGGGCAGTATTGCCCAGTACCTTCGGCACAGACTAAAGGTCAAGCCAGCTGAGGGACATGAACACCACATGAAGGCTGATTCAGCACAGATGCTCCGGTCCAATAAAAGACCATCTTCCAAAATGATTTTAGTTGATGCGTGTCAGGAAGAAGAAAACCCCTTCTGCAGTCTTGCGGAACAGCAGGCGGGTTTATTAACTTTATTGACCCCGTTTTGCGAACTTTCATAGCGCGCTCATCCAAAGCTCCGCTGCAGATTCGGTCTTTTCCAGCAAAGTGGTCTGCACACCTGCTGCCCCCTCTGAAGGATTTTCTAAAGTGCATGAAAGCAACCCGGGATGTTTTCACTCACCAGTTACCAGAGCCGATCAAGCAGATTTTCTTAGGCGCTGCCATCACGTGACCGGCTGTCCAGACGGAGGTGCTGCTGGTGTGTAGACGAGCTGAGCGCGTGCTGGGACGGCTTTTATATCAGGCACGGAGCTGGGCTTAGACACACCCTCTCCTCATGGTTGGTCTGCTCTGTGGTTTCCAAACTTTGAGCAGCAGGCAGTTCGAGATCCAGATGCGGCCAACCTCTTGGACTCACCAAGGTTTTCCCCCTTTCCACTTTCTTTTTTCAACTCTTAGGGAAACACATTGATCACCATTCATCTTTGATGATATCACAGTGAGACTGTTCAGCGTTATCGTAAGACTCTCAAACATAGATGAAAGGATTAGTTGAATGTATACCGGCTCCATCAGTGCATTATGAAGGGAAACGATTCTTCACATTAATAAATACTAACCGGTTGAAAACTCACCAAACGCAAAGTTACAATTTAAACCACGATCTGCAAACTGTTTGCAACTTGTTGTGACCTCTTTTAGAAGAGGTCCCTTTACATTTCAGAGGAGATAAGGAGCTGTTGCATCACATGCTCGGCTCAGAATCAGCTTTAACCCAATTTAAAGAACAAATAGGATTAAGTTTTAACACAAAAGAAAAAACCATTATACGACGTTTTAGTTTACAGTCTTTTTATATTCATAATGCTTACATTTAATCCTTATAGGCCCAGATTAATACTCTGTAAAATGTGTTCTTATTTAGTGTTTCATGGAGGATATATCATGTACATTATAAGATAAAATCTAATACACCTCATACGGTTTTTAATTTCAAAAAGGAAGAAAAGCCATAGAAGTGTCAAATGTTAAAAGCTGCTCACACTCATCATTCTGTCCATGATTTATTTATGAATACCAGTAAGTACGTGAAATTGTGGGACAACAATCATCCCCTTTAATGATGATTTGATGACTCGTGGTAAAGGACATAATAAAGGAAATTTCTGAGCTCCCCATCCCCCTTTTTAAGAGATTATGAAAAGAAACAAAATGCATGTCTCCCAACCAGGTCCAGGCCAGTTTGACCCCAGTGCTTTCTGTTGTTAAACTGACCATGGGCGAGATACTGAACCCGGCATTGCCCTTCATATTGTCTGTGAGTAATCAATGAGAAAAAGTACTGTTTGCTACAGTGACTGGATATATTGAATAAAAACTGTATATATATATAGGTAAATGGGAGGCATATGTAAAGTGCTTTGTAGAACATAGATGAGCTTAATGAGGTCTTTTCCGAACACCCAGGTTCATGGAGGACAGAGGGTGTTGGGCTGTGATTCAAAGCACTGGTGTAGCATTTGTAACATCATGTGAGATGCTAGTTGATGTTCATTTATGTGGACATTTGCCCAACTCTGCCTCTGATTGACTCACCTGTCCTCCTGCCTCATTTAAAGATAACTAGTTTAACCAGTGAAGACAGTAAGAACTGGCCAGTTAAGAGGCAGAGTAGGCCAGGTCTTGGCTTCACTATCCTTGAGGTTTTTAGGTTGGCTGAAATATAAAAGTATGGTGCCATTACAGGGGTTTAGAAGTGGCTATACCCAATGCTGACTGAACGATAAGTGGGTATACTCCGTATACCCTGAACTACAACACTACCAATAAGACATAGTTTAAAATGGTATTCATTTCCTCTTAAAATTCTGCCATATTTGTAAGGAAAACGCATTTTAATAGTAAATCTTCTGCTAAATGTTTCCATCAATGCCAAAAATAACTCTTCTAATGATTCTTGCTTTGTGTTGTTTACTTAGTTTGGCAATCTTACCATATAAATCAAACCAAACCAGAGTCAGTAGTAGAATATGCATAGGGCATATACGTAAGTAAGTAAACTTTATGTAGCACTTTTCACAGGGAGGGGTCACAAAGTGCTTCACATGACAACATACAAAAATAATAAAAATACAGGTAAGACGTATGGGAAAACATGTAAAAAGATAAAATAAAAAGAAATAAAAAAATAAGTAGCTCTAGAAAGCCTGCATAAACAAAGTTTCTAAATGCTTTTTAAAAGTGTCCAGAATGCAGAGTGCAAAAACAAGGGGTATTTGTTCCCCCTGGCATTGGGCTGGATGATTTGACTATTAACTTATTATTTAACTATAAACTTATTTTACTAGCAGGTTTAATGATTAAAACAGGAATAAACAGGCTTCCAACTGTAGGAGCCCTTATCCAAAAAAAGAAATTTACCGTAACACAATTTCATATTAGTTATTTAAAAGCATCTTCACCCCAGATTTAATTATTAAATACTGCATGATACACTCCTATGGGAACCTTTCAACATTTCTGCGCTCTTTTGTTGTAATAAAGGAATGATCATTTAGGATGAAGATGAATCTCAGATCATTTCATATGAAAAGAAACCAAATGATGACCAATACAGATTTAAAGACTTGGAGACATAAATGTTTTACATATTCTTTATTATAACATAAGAACATACAGAAAAATAGGTTTGGTCCATGAAAAAAGTTTGCAGTTTCACATACTTCTACCCAGTGTTGCTTCAAACCTCATTACAGCTCCTGTTGCTACCCAAGTCCTCATTAGTGTATTCTTGAATATTCTCAACACGTGGCGAAGTTTCAAACACTTCTGAGAGGGAAACTTCTACAAAATCTACAGATGCCTGGTCTTTAGTCAGTGTACAAAGAAAACGACAAGTCTTCACATCTGCTCTGCCAGGTGGGTTAATGACTTCTCTGCACGTCAGTAAAATCACATAAAACTAAAAACGCAGAAGGCGACATAAGGCTGCCATACAGAGAGGTGGTATGTTAGATGTAACAGCCAACTTTACGTTGTTAGGAGCAATACCACCACTCTGGGAACGAAGGCTGATCAATATAAATACTCCTTCAACTACCTGCAGAGTGTATACAAAGACTTAAGAAAGATATCAGCCAGTTTTAGTGATACTTATCAACAGAACAACCATCTGCATTCATCTGCTTAGTATTTACAAAACTATATAGACTAGAGGTACTCTTACAAGCTACTTCCATGATAATTTGTACTAGCTAACAAGACAAGTACTGGTATAACACATCTCAAAATAAGGATCATTGATAAGAAAAAGGAAAAGGAAAAAAAAAGACTTCATACGAAATGACAACATGAACAAAAGATATTCGTTTTGCCACAGCAGCGCGTGTTAAGCCGTGTCGAGCTTTTCATAAAGACTGTGGCTCTGTCAAAAACCAATGACAACTACAAACAGTTCATAGGCAGCAAAGAAATCCAACTGATCACAAACAGTCACAATCAATATCAACCTTACACACAAGCGTCTGGGGGCTGGTTCAAAGTATAAATTGTAGTTTAATTCTCCAGAAAATGGAGCCAGGGTGGCCTCAACATATCGTTTTCTGTCCAAAGAAAGAATCATTTTAAAAGTTTCAGGATACAATTCGTCTTCTACTTTTCATACATGTACAATTTTTTGTAGACAGTGTTTCAACATAAAAGGAATGCTTCGGGACTAAGACATGCTGCTGGGGTAAGGAGAAGAAAAAGGTGTGCTCAAAGCCATGCTATGAGAAAAAAACAAACAAATTTTCCAGAAAAAGTGGAAGTAGAACAAAAATTGTTGCAAAATTGCGAGGTGGAAAAGAAAAAGCAGAAATCTTAACAGTGAAGTAATCTACAATCTATTTCTAGTCCGAAAACTGAGCATTTGTGTTTGAATGTCTGACACACACTCACAATCGCACAAGCCCACGCACACACCGGGCTCCAACAGAACAACTTGTCTGATCTCTTAATGACCACAAACTTTAGGTGTTTCTGATGCCGAGCGCCTGTTCCAGCTCCTGCCGCCTCTGCTGGACCTGGAACAGATTTTCAGAGAAATTTTTTTTTCTTATATCTGTGTAACTCAGGTCAGACTGCCCAAACAGTTATTTGCAGGCAATCTTGTGATTTACAACTTTCAACTTTGTCTTAAACGAGAGCCCCCAAGAGCTAAATGCTAACAAAGACAACAGCAACATGGTAGCTAAGTCAGGTTTAAAGAGCCACTACAAAACTGTAGATTTGTGTCACTTTGGCACCTCCCATCAACAGCTAATACTGCATATGTCAGCATATGATGTGGCGCATAAAGCAAAACTAAGCTGCAATGTTGGCATCCCAGATGAAGAAGTTGTAGTCTGGTTTCTCTGCGTTGGGATGCTGCTGGGCAGCGAAGCCACCAGGAAGGCAAAAAATATATTCCTCTGAACCATCAAACAAGTCAGGAAATGTTTAAGG
>JBBBVT010000003.1:14414968-14427466 GCA_037177035.1 Craterocephalus eyresii
TACTTGAGACTTGAGGGGTAAGACTTGTGACTTACTTGAGACTTGCATGTATGGGACTTACTCCCATCTCTGCCTTAAATACATTTCTCAATAAACTCTGCTTGAGCAGAAGCTGTTTTTTTGCTCGGTCCATCTCACATATGGTGCTGATATTGTTCATCAAAAACACACAAAACCCCATTCATCACTACGAGCTGGACACAAAGCCCAGCATGTCGCAGATGACGAGAAAAGACAGAGATATCCTGATTAATGTAAAATATAGCACATCTAAAATGTTAATTTATTCAGATTGCTGCCACTGCTATTATATGTGTAATGTGTAGAAAAAGGCTGCAGGTTTGCGTGTGTGTATGGGGGCGTGTGTGCAAAGCATTCATCATGCTCACCACGACTCATCGTTGCGTGGATGGTCAAATTGTACAAAAACTAACATTTGTGAAGAAGTAGTACACGAACGAGACATTTTACCTCATACAGATAGTCAAAAAGCTCAAGAACAGTGAGGATACTGGCCCCGATGAAGAGACCCATCTGTCCACCAATGTCGCCTGAAAAGACAAATAAGTAAGCACTTAAAAGTCATGGTAATACATATGAGAACAGCCTTTAAACACGCTTCCAATCTTAATACCAAAAATGCAACAGGAAACAGACCTGGAGTTTAAAAACAATAGATTACGGAGACAGTGTTCTGTCTCTCGGGACCTAAACATGAAAAAAAAAAATGCAAGCACTTGCGCTACTGTCACTGCAGATAAAAAAAAACATCTGTCAGGCTGCAGACTGCATATCATCTAGTCCCAAGAAAACACTTGACGGCTGTTTCCTTACCCAGAAGGCCTGCCAATTCATAGGCTTTCTTTTGCTCAATGGTTTCGTAGTTCAGAGCTTCAAAGTAGATATCCAAAACCAGAATGTTATCGCTGTAAACAGAAAGAGAAACACAAGTCTTCAGGCACATTTTCAAACAACCCTGTTAACATGTCATCCACGTTTCTGTCAGTGCATCCTCAGGCAAGAGGAAGGTGATGGATGAAACTGACGTTTTCTGCAGATAACAGAGCAAATGCATCAAGCTGAGCAAATAAGCTGCCATTGCTAACTAGTTTCCCCTTGGTAGGTCTGGTCATTGAGGAATACAAGGAAAATTGTGACAGTTATTTGATTTAATAGAGTGTTTTGTGTTTAAAACTCAAAAGCAGACTGAGATGAAAAAAGAGGCTTGTTTAAGGGCCCTGGGCAAGATAAACTATTAGTTTCATTCTTGAATATCCTGTCCATGGGCAAGGCCAGACCACCGTGGGACTGAGATCAGAACCACAACCCAAGTTTGTATTTTTATTTCATTTTGTACTTGGCTTTCTGATTCCTGAGTGAAGACAAGCGATCTGACAGATATTCTGGTGAAACCGACACATTAAATGAAATGCAAATTACAGGGTAGTGTAACACACACATTGCTATGTACTCATATAATGAAGACATACAAAAGGAACATCCTCACAATCAAATCCCCAATATTGGACTGCTCTGAATTTATAAAAAGTCATAAACCCACAGTCCAATACATGCCGTCCGAAGCATTGATTGTTCCATTAAACTATAAGGACGGCGACGTACGCAAATGTTCATAAACACATGTCCCTATTTACATTCTTAAAGAAGCATAAATGGGATTTAAAGCTGTATTATTATCATTTAATTATCAAAAAAATGATAGCTTTTGAACAGAATAGCTTTTTGAACATTAATGACATGTACCACATGATGAGTTTGTTCACATTTCCTCTCCCTCTGCGAGCTGTCACAAAGTTGTTTGATGCTTCCTGGCTGTCAGCTCTGATCAGATACATCTCAGTCACCTGAAACACATCTGATCAGAGCTGCTGTCACACCAAACAGCCTCCTTTGCGAGTGGCCTAAGCAGGGAGGTCAGCATCACACCCCTCAGCTTTACACCACCAGACTATGCAGCCTTCATAGCACAGCACTTCACTGAAGACAAACAGCAAAGAAACAGATGGAAAGCTCAGACAACAACAGCAGTGGACTGCCTCCATCAATGAACACTTTGTTCCACTTCACCATGAAGCAAATCTTTGCCCACGTCTTTTCCTTCAGCAAAGCTAAAGCTCCAACAACAGCGCCGAACCAACCAAGAGCAGCCCACACCTCAGAGTGAAACTTCCCCAACATGGCAGCAAAATGTTAAAACTTCGTCCACAGTTTTAAGTCTCTGTGAACTTTATCAAACTACGGCTTTATTCTTTCAAACAGACTTTCTTTCTGCAGAGCTGCCACACATCGCTGCTGTCCTGTATTCTGCTGATGGTGGAAAAGTTATGTAGATCTAACCCTTGGGTTTTTTATTTCTCCTTGTAGACTAGTACAACCCGGTGCTCTGGTTAATCTTTGTTGATCGACGACGTCGAGGACTTCTTTATTTTTGTCACAGTAGGTTTGTGTCATGGAGCTTTACTTTGGGAGTAGAGGTAACAAACTTAAACCACTAAATATAATTAATAATAAAAGTGAAAAGAGCAACGCTGATGGATTGTGGTCTAAATAACATCAGGTATTGCCAGCTTACAAGGAAATACATTATGTAAAACCATGCCGGAACAAAACGTCACATAATTACGTCAGCAGAACTTGATAAATAGTGATACAGAGTGCCCTCAAAAGATTGAATGCGCCAATTCATCTTTTACTCTGGATGCACTCAAATAACAGATAGAGGTGAGGAAGATTCCCAGCCAGCGGGGTAAAGCTGATTCCACAGAACAGAATAAAATGTACATCAGATGGGAACAAAATTAAATTCTAATGTTGGGTGAACAAAATCTAAAAACATGACTTACGCTATGTACTGCTCTGTCTTGTTGAATTTCTTGGCAAGGTATTTAGCCGAGGCTTTGCTGGGTATCTTGACGAAGGACAGTTCTTTGCCAAAACGTGTCAAGTTGCATGGCGTCTCGCACACGCAGTAGTCATTGTCCTTCTCCACGAGAAAGTCTGAAAAAAACGAAGATGACAGATAGAAGGAGAAAAGAAAAGCCGAGAGGCAGATAGAGATTGAAAGAGAAAAGACAAGAGGACAGATAGGTTTATTGTTTCTGCGAGATGAAAAACAAAAATGCCAGCAGAGTGAAGGCTGCCCCCCCCACAAAAAAGAGTGACCCCAGAGATCCTTATAAGAGACATAAAAGATATGAGATGCATGCTGATGTTAGAGGATAGCAGCAGCCAGAGGCCGACGTGTGTGAAGGTGTAATAAAAGATTGGTGTATGGCAGCAAGCAGCCGACATGAAAGGCCTAAAAGGTTTCAGCTGATGGTGGGGGGGGGGGGACAGTGTGTGTGAAAAGCAGAGCCACAGCGTGAACATCATGCTGAAGGAAAACTATTATCTGTTATCAGCTTGGATCAGAAGCTCTGAACAGTGGGACGTGCGACAAACAGTGCGCATCCACAAGCACCATGCTGGTTTATCTCCTTACCCAAGGCAGGATCTGCACACTCCTTGTACTGCTCCGGGGTGCAGTAAGGGGCATCTCCTAATGACAGGCAGAAGAAACACAATGCTTTCAGTCTGAACAAAAAGAGGTTTTCAAAAGAGCATGGAAGACAGGAAGAGCCGGGCCAATAATTAAAGGAATACGTATTCTATGATATGCCTTCATTTTCTACTCGCCCTTGTGCTGATTAACACTCTTTTTTTATATTTATCATGCAGCCGGAGATGTGGGGAGGGTTTCGTTCTGCATCGATTCTGTTACAGTAATGTTGAACGGCGCCCGTTCATAAAAGTGCACAAAAACGTGGCAATATTCCTCCATCCTGCTCATCCAATGTAATCCAAGTGTCCTGAGTGGGTAGCGTCCATAATTTACTCAAAACAACATAATGTGGTATATTTTTAGAGCCCAACCGTAGCATGTTGTACTTCCTGGATGCGTGTGCGTGATGCCATGGTTGCGCCGGCAGACTGGGGGCAGCTCGTTCTGTGCATTCTCAGCCTACCGGCTACTAAAGGCTGCATCATTCTGAGGTTAAAGTATTCCTTTCATTTTGTATCACAACTGGATATTCATCAAAAATGTGATCAAATCTCATAATTGTCATCATTCATCACGTTCAGTCTCTGTCAACCCGGTATCAATCTCTGACAGTTGGGCCCTTCTTCCCAATCCATCAGGACAACAAGGGATAAAGACCTCACGTGGAAGCAGAGGAAATGATCTCCTTGCAGCAATAACTCACTGACTTTTCTTCAAAAATCACCACAGTGACTGGTCGGATGAGAAATGAGCTGGAGTAGAGCGCAGTCCAGGGGGAAGAGGATTTTAACCGGGGAGTTCTCTGTGGACTCCCAATAATCGTCTGTGCCATCAAAACAAGATCGTGGCTAATCCTGATTATCGCACAGGCAGATTGTCGGCTGCTCTGTGATTGAGGGCAGAGACATTTTTACAAGGTAGGTGAGGTGGAAGCTGACAGAGGGCAAATCCATACCATTCCTCTGTGCCAAGCTCTTTTTCAATTTGCCATCCGAGATCCCACACAGTGATTAAACACAAGAGGGAGACAGCAAACGCCGGCTTTAATCACTGCACAAACACCAAGTGAAAACAGCCGAGTTTTCTGATCCACTGGAGTGTGAATGTATCCAACATTTCACAGTCGCTGCCAAAAAAGCTGTTTGCTCCTCCAGTAGTTTTTTTGTCACATGAAAGTGTTTTTCAATGAGATTACAGCAACAGAATTTACAGCAGTTCGCCGTCACATTAACGTGGATGTATCGTGTCTGCGTGCGGGGAAGTGGAGATACCAGGCATGTGGACCATCCTGCAGTTGCAGTTCTCCACCAGGTATCGGGTCTCGCAGTCAATCCTGCAGGCTGTGATGCTGTACGAGCTGAAGAAGTCTGAATCCATCGGCGTGGCCTTGCAGTCCCCCCACGGAGGAGGCAGGTATGTCAGCTGAAAGAGAGAAAGACCATCTTTTGTCACATCCTGCCTGTGAGCTGATAATGTAAGCATTTGGCCTTGTACTTTCTGTCAGAAAGATAGCAGTTTACTCCGTCTATATGAGAAGCCATCACGCATTTCCTGCATTTGCCACATGGGATGAATTTAGCCCCTTACTTTATAGTGAATACATCTGTACAGTGTTGGTTATTGTGGACGCTTGTCTCCTACACTCTCCTATTTCTGGTCTCCCTCTATGCTTTCATTGTACTTCCCACTCCTCACGCAGAAGCTGAATAGTATCAGCTGTGCAACAGGGCTGTGATGTTGTAAGAGTTCCACTTTTCACAGCTTTTTCGGCCGTCACAATGCTACGTGCCTCATGTTCCCACCGCAGGATGTACATTTTATATGATTCTTGTGCAGCCTGTGCAGAAACGCGGTGAACCACACTGACTCTGCCTCTGACTCGAACAGTCCTCGGTTCAATCTTGCGCACAGTCCTCTGTTAATCCGCCACGTTGCTGTGCACATTTGCATACTTGGACTGGAGATGTGTAGTTTTTCTTCCATGCATGTAGCGCATGCTTTTATCTTAATATATACCAAACAATTGGACGATGTACCAACACACCAAGCAATTTTACTGTTATTTTGTCGTATTGTATGCATTTTAACAGAGCTGAGGCATGGCTCTTTCTATTGTTCTGATTTGTTTCTTGATGTTTGTGTAAAGCATGTTTTCTTCTTGTCACAGTACTACTAGGTCTTATTTGTTTATTAATTTTCTTCACTAGCTCCTATGTGTCCATCACTACGCTTTGTTTCTGGATGCGCCTTTTCTGAACTATGCTTGGTTCATCAATAAAGAAGCTTATTTTTCAAAAACCAGTTTGCTGGTTGTGAGCCTGTGTTTGGATTTAACAAACCAACCGTGACAGCGTCCTATGGTTTCCAACTGGCCTGATTCGATTAACATGGTTTGGAAGAGCTGCGGAAAACTAACTTTCCTGTTTTGGTTTTATTTGCTGTGTTCAAGTCATCTTGGAGAAAATCTGTTTGAACGTCTCAATCTAGATGAAAAAGTGATGTACTGTGGGGGAAACGGCACCACAGACAGTGAGCTATTTAGACCTGCAAATGCTGAAGACTTGGCACTGGAGTTATTGATAAAAATCTGATGTTCTGTGACAGTACAAAGGATGCTACATAATATCAAACTCTATGAGTTGCATCCAAGATTAAAAAAAGAGAGAAGTAGCAAATGCAAAGGCTGTTTGGGAAGATGACATGAACAGATGGCCCCATGGAGGCCGGTTGTTAGTCAAAGTATTAGCTGACATGAAGACTTCTAGCAAGACAGGAGGAGCATTTAAATATAAATAAGGTACACTGGAAAAGTGTACCTTATTTAGCTTATGAGCTGTGAAAGACAAGAAGACTGAAGCGCTTTCACTCCTATTCTATACTTTAGTTTAATCTTTAAATGGTATCTTTGCTCTATCTATATAATCATTTTCCTATAGCCAATTTATTATGTTCCAGTCTATTATCAAAAATTAAAACATTTGAATCCAGAAGCTGTAAGAATGTAGACACATTTTTGCAACTGCTTAAAAACAAAAGAAAACATGAATTTATTAAGTTTTCTTGCAAACCAATCCATTATTCATTGGTGCACAATACCTTTATGAGCAGCTTACAAAAAGGACTAGACAACTAATAACTTATCAGAAGGAAATTATCAGAGCAACGGTGAAGCCAACAGCCTTCTAAAAATAAGCAGATATGAATAAAGATGAGATGATGATGAGTGTATTTCTTGACCACTGGAGAGATTAACAGCCTAAGGCTGTCTTATTTTCAGGCTCAGTGGCAGTGTCATAATAGAGTTGATCTAAGAAAATGATTAAAATCAATCCAATACAAAAGAATGAAAAATGACTGGAGGATTGATAAGAAATTAAATATGAGAATATATATATGTTCTTTATGCCCAAGTTTGCATTGTCCTGTTGATACAGGTAAAGTGAATTGGGATCACTGTGCGAGGATGTATGACGTGATTTCCATCTTACATGACAATATCAGTATGTATGTACTCAATATATTGATACAATATAATGAGTACATATTGATATTGTCAATACATATTGACAATATCAATATGTACTCATTTACATTTGACACAATTTTAACAAACACAGGATTAAAATCTGGTGCATTCACTGGTACAAGGGGCTCTAAGAAAAGCCCATGTGTGTCTTTGTCTCATTGGTTTAAACCGTGCATCACTGAGAGCTCACACAGCAATAAATTAAAGGCTGCCATTGTGATTTAGGAACCTGCATTTCACAATTTGTACCAGAGTAGATTATGCAGCCAGGGCTTCTGCAAACTGTATTTGGTTAGTAATAATGCAAGGCCATTTTCAGCATGCACAAACAGATACATACCACACAGGAAATGGAAGAGAACCAGATAGCCTTGACCAAACTAAAACCTTATCGGGACTTTTTAATGAGTCCTCTGATTAATTCCGCATTGAGAACATTCCCCAAAGTCAAAAAGGACATAAAAACCATCAGTACATAGAAGGAGATAATCAATAAGAAGTACATCATTACATGGACTAGATGTTTTGGAGGAGCTCCTTGACTTTATAATGGCTCTTTTATCCTCAAAGGTGTTCTATTTCTGTGCATTTTCAAAAGCTCTTTGGGGTTTCTAAAGCACTCTGTCAACATAATTTCCAGGTAGCTAAACACCTGCCAGTGTAGACAAAAGGGAGTCCGGCGTATAAGATTTAGGGTCATTTTACTGTGTGCTTAGTTGTTTAACAGCCACAAGAAAGGAAACACATCACGATAAGATATTGACCTCCATTCTGCTGTTATTAACTGAGAGAGACGGCAAATAAAAGCAGAAAAAGGGAGGTAATCAGGTCCACTGGAAAGCTAAGAAGAGGATGAACGCATAGCAGAGGAAGGAACTTTTCATTGCTTCTCATGTTTAGGGTGGGGACATTGCAGATTTTTTTTTATCTTTATGGAATCAAGGTGAGTGACAGTTTGGCCAAATGAAAAGTCTCTGAAAGCTCTGCACACTGCTAAATGAGTGTGAGCAAATTGAATTAGATAAATGAAGAGTGAGCCTGCCAGACAACGACATAAATAAATGCAAACAGAGAGAACAAGCGCAGAAAGTTGAGAATGAGATTAAAGAGAGGAATTGTAATGAATGTTGACGAGGAAAAAAGCATTAGAGCCAGTGGGGGGGTGGGGGGGGAGACAAAGAAGCATACACTCCTGCAGAGTGTATGCTTCTTGCATGCTGGCAGCATGCAAAATCCCGCAGCAGCCTGCTGACACAGGAACACACTTTCTAGAAGTGTGGACGTGGAGGGACTAAGATCACTCCGAAATCCTCCTCTCTCCCCTACATTCATTATGCATGACTCTGTAGCATATTGGGTGCCAGAGCTAATGATTTGTCTGACTGCAGAATCACCATGATGCCCACAGAATTTCTTACGGTTGAATGGAATAACCTACATACACCCCATTTCACTGAAAAAAGACTGACTGTGACAATCTGATTGGACAAAGTTTGTGTTTTTTATTCATGTTAAGCCCCATGAGTTTAACTGTTATCTTAGCTCTCTGAGGAGCAAAATAACAAAACCAAAAAACACAAGGAATTCCTTTAAGTACTATGTTACCTTGGTGAGTTAGTGGTTAAAATCTGAAGCCTTTTCTAGCCTCCCTCATTCTAAAGAAGAAGTAACGAGCAGCTGTGGTCTACTGATGGATGGATTGGCACCAAACCTTTTTCCTTCAATGTGAAACAGATATGAATCAGAGGCAAAATAATATCTGTAGCATGCTTTGATTGAAAGAAGAAGAGCATTGGCGTTTCAAAACCAGAGTATAACATTAGTCATGCAACAATGACCTTGGAAGATTCTTCATTTTAACTTCATAATATCTAAAGTAAAGCTGTGAACACTGTAGTTCAAGGTGTTACTTGGCTGGCTCAATCACCAAGTTTCATAGATCTATTGTAGGATAAGATAATATAATAAGTTCTTATTTCTGCGGGAAAACAAACAACAACAAAAAGAGTGGAACATATATCTGTATAAAACTGTCCATTCCATTAAGTGGTGATGCAAACTGAGCATTGCAAACAGCCGAGCACAGAAACTGTATCAATGTTGATGACATGCAGGCTTCGCAGAAGACATGGCCATATTTGTGAGGTTGGGGGATTTGAGGGAACTGTGTGGTAGAAGAGAAGCTGAATGAAGATCAGAAATGGGAGGAAATAAAATGACTGACTTTTTCTGTACATGCAGTATTGCACAGTAGAGAAAAAACAGGGTATGTTGAGGGGGGGTTTGTTCTCCGCTGTTGCTGAAAGACATCTTTTCTGTCAAACTGTTGGCCTTTGAACCACTTTCAGTGTCTGAAGATTATTAGAGACAGAACTTCTCTAGTATATTAGAGAGACACAGTCAATTGCTAGATAAAGTAAAAGTGAATGTAGAGGTACCATAAAGTGCAGCATCACTTTTGCAAGCTTCTGATAAAATCACATTCATATTTCACCCATTTCTCTGATTAACTACAAAGTCTGTCAAAAAATTCCCATAATTATGGTCTTTTATAGTCATATTTTTCCTCAACTTACTGTTTCTTCTTCAACAATCTTAGTTCTTAATGATGTATGCATTTTTTCGAAACAGGTATTAGTATCTCCTCTACCCTGTTAAAATAGGCTACTTTCTGGCCCCAAAAAGATTGAGGAATGCAATGGATAGCCATCATCCAAACATCTACATTAAGACATCTGTGCAAGTAAAGACAGACTACGAAACAAAGTTGTACACTATAATAAGTATATATAAATAGCTACATAGGTATTTTGACAAAAGTCTTTTGTATGCGTTTTTATTTGTTGTCAAAATCACAGTGTAGGGTATTGAAACGAAACTAGTGAAATGCCTGTCTTGGAGAAGACCATACTGCAATTAGAATTGTTTTTGTGTGGACTGTAAATCCTTAATCTTTGGCTTGTGAAATCAAATTAGGAACTGCTTCAGGATAGCCATTTAACAGCAATAATCTCTTGTCAGAGGGAATCTCTTCTAGCAGAGACCTCAGGATGTGATATTAAATTTATTGAAAAATACTCTAATCCCCTGAGAGAAGTTTTTTTAATAATGCTAGTAAGTAAATTCATATAAATTACAAATTAATAGAAAGAATAACTATTAAAAAATGTAACCAAAATCCAGCTGCGGATGTTGCTGGTTTTGGACAGAATCTCTACTTGTTGGGGCAACTTTCAGGATGAAACATTTGCTGCACAATTATAGTAAAAATGTCTCTCCTTACTCCTAAGAGCTGATAATTCTGATTCATGCTGTGCTGAATCAGCTAGACCCCGGGGGTGTTGTAAACATGATAAAGAAATATGCTGGATAAATGTGAATGCAGTTGAGAAGTGAATGTGTCCTATGGATATTACTGAGTTTGGCAACTACTTTATGCAGGAGTCTGGTATTAAAGAGCATATGCCAGAACACTGGATACTCACTCGTAGATTTGAACCTCTCATGTGTTGCACGAAAAGCTAATGTCATAGCATCAAGTGTAGATATGTCCTCCCAAACTTATGTAGTTGTCAAATACATAAGCAAGGACAAAAGGTTAGAAATGTTAACTATCAATCTCACAAAACACCTGATGATAAAGAAGGTGATGAAAATGGGTGGTAGTTATCAAGGCTCTACACTGCAGAGATTTCGAGCCCAAGTGTCACCTTCAAACTTTCAGAAAACCATGCTAAAAAGGTTCTCTGAAAACAACACTTACTATCTCTGCATTTAAACAGAGGCTGAAATAGTAAAATTGCTGAAACATTTTATGGAGTCATAGTTCTTACAGTTTTAGCCAGCTTTTATACATTCAGAATATGTAACAGTATTCTTTGATGCCTTTCAGTGAGGTTTTTCAGATAAAATCTCAAATGGCCAAGATGCTGACTGGCTGAAAAAAGTTCAAGTAAAGCTCTCGTGATCGGGCAGACAAGGGCAGAAGACTGAGAGGCAGCACAAAGATCCAACAGATGGCTACGGCTCAAAGAGACGAGTGTGAGCGCTGCTACTCAGTTTGGAGTTTGATCAGCACTGGCAGGGGTCACCTGAGCCAGGCATGGATATCTGATGTTGAAATACATAAAACATCTTCCTTTGATGTATCTGAAGATACATCAAAGGAAGATGCATGACTGACAACGTGTGCTGGTATATCCCATCAGACCAGATTGGTTGAATGCATGCTGACCTACTACACCCAAACACAACCCCCCCTTTGAAGGCAAATTATGAGTAATTTCATAAATACCACCCAGGGAATTCAGCTGTTTAGAAGTTTTGGAGAGTAATGAAGCATATGTGAGAAAGGTTGCATTGACATTTCTGTGTTGTATAATGAACATAAATGGCCTGTAGCAATGTGACTTGAAGTCCTGTCAGCTGGAACCAAAGAGTGCAAGTCTGAGGCTTGTGAAGTTGGGAAAGAACTGAAGTTACAAAGTTTCAGTATCCGTCTACCCACTTCTCCTCGAGGCTATGGTACATCAGTGCTGAAATCGTTTGGTTTACTATGTTTCTGTATAAATTACTTGAAATCACACTGCTAGTTTTCCTGGAGTCTCCCCAAAACAGAAAAAAAGAGAGTTGGACATGCCAGGAATACTTTCAGCATCCTGGAGGTATCCAAACCAAATGCCTGAGCCACCTCTTAGGTACGTGCCAGTAGAAAAAAGAACAGATTGTGTTCCCACGGCCGTGTTTACTTTCTGCTTCTCCTCCCCAGGTACTAGCGGCTGTGACAGCGACAACAAGGGGGTGTGTCATTAAAACGCAAATTGCTAACAAGTTTGTCCCCTTTTGGCTACCGCATTTCAAGATGGCATTGCAAAATTGCAGCCTTGTAAGAGGTGCGCCGCCACATATGTATTTATAAATAACTAATTCTAAGCAATGAGAATGTTTTTATTTTGATGCGATTGTGAATTTACTTTCGTAAAATACATATTTATGAAAGCAATACTTGATTTTTATTAATATCAAGCCCAATTACTTACACACTGTACTTTTGAGGGACAACTAGCCCTGTGTTCACACCAGGCGAGATTAAAATTATTCGCGCGAATGAATTACATGTTAAGTCAATGTATATAGACGCGAATTGACGCCAGTTTGCCTGGGGCGGCGCGTTTGAGGCGAATTTGCGGCGCGGAATACCCCAATCGCGCGTCGAATTCGCGCGAATAGAGCGTCCTACTCGCGCGAATTGAGCGATTTTCGCCTGTTCGCTCGAGTTCAATTTTTTGAACTTGAGCGGATTTTGACGCGCGAACAATTGGGAAAATCAATAGTCGCGCTGTGTGGGCATCCGTGTCTGTATGACACCACGGATATTTCCTATAAAAACAGGAACAAGAAGGAGCTGGCT
>JBBBVT010000003.1:14441343-14453919 GCA_037177035.1 Craterocephalus eyresii
TTAAACAAGGGGATGAGCAGGGACTGGAGAAGGGAACATCTTTATACAATAAAACTATGGTGAGACGTGGATTTTTGCCGACTGAGTTCAACATGGAGACCAGAACATGTTTTTCTGTCTGTTAGCTGAGAACTGTAAGGAGTAAAAACAGTAAGTACTTTAAAAAGTATTGTTTAATTTCAACAATTATTATTTTGCCAAAGTAAAAGTAAAAGTGCAGGTTTCATTCAGTGAATTATCTCTGATTGGTTGTTAATAGAAGTGAAGCATTGTGGGATATCCTGCCTCCTCCATCACCATTCCTCTTAAACTTAAACCAAATTAAGTTGGTTTAACTAAAAGTAATCTGTCAACAGTTTGTCCAACTGAGTTCATAGAACTGATTTAAGATTAGCAATATGAACAACTAAGTTAAAGATTAAGTTACTGTATAGCTACTTGATAAATTCTTTCAAAGCCATTGTTAAATTTTACAGCGTGCCAATGTCAAAGAGGATTTTAGGTCCCCTTTTTTGGGTCTTAAATGATGTGGTTTAATGATGTGTGAAAAAAGAAAAAGAAAAATGATTTGAACAGTCAATTAAAGTTGAGCTCTTTTAACATGGGGATGCAATGTCATAACAGTAAAGGTCTTCTCAATGTTTCAGCCAGAAAATATTCAGTGCTGACTTAATTTTTTTCTAGGAAATCCCATAGGTGCTTTTGGAGATTTAGGTCAGGGCTCTGGAGGGTTATTCAAAGTCTTATTCTCCCCTTAGTAGGATATTCTTTAAGTAGCTGATCCTGTTCACCCCCCCCCCCATTACTACAATAAACTTTTGCCAGCTTTTAAGTTCTTCTACCCTCAACATGACTCCATCAGTACAAATTCATCTTCATCTTTTTGAGAGAAACACTTCCACTTCCGTGGTCTACTATATGCTCGGTGTTGCATGGTTGGCTTTCTCCATGTAAGCTTCCACTGCATGAATGCTGAATATAGACTCATCAGAAGAGAAAGCATTTCCAAAGGCTGCTGTCTTTTCATGTTTTCATGAAACTTTTATTCCTGCTGTCTTGTTCTTTTTAGTTTATGAATTGCTCCTGACAGATCACTATCCCTCTATCCCCTCATCCAACGAGCCCCACAGAGAATGAACTGAGTTGCATTTAGTGAATCACATTTAATTTGACTACACTAATTCATATATTGTTAATTTCAAGATAGGTAAATAAATGAAGCACAAATAAACAGCTGTGCAAAGACACAGTTCAAGAACATGCTAAACTAGAAATGGATTAAATGTTTTAACACACAAAAAAACATTACAGTCACCTGTTGAACAGACAGGACTAAAAAAACAACACCCAATCATTTCAATTGTCCCGTTCTAAAAAAATGGATGGTGTTATTATATCAAACTCTGCTTTTTGTTGATGTCTTTTACAACTTTTTAAGGCTTTTTTTGAAATGTCTGTAATGCTTTTAATGTTTTATGCAAAGCACTTTGAATTGTCTTGTACAGGAAATGTGCTGTACAAATAAACCTGCCTTGCTTTGCTTTGTCCTTTGGGTTTATTTGAAAAGTGCAGATATGAGTGTTTGGACGATGAAGTCTGTATCACATTCAGCACAAGTGGAAACACAAAATGACAGAATGCTTAGAAGAAAAGCAGAAATAGGACAGACCTGAATGAAGCGGCCATTCAAAAATAAATTTTGGAAAAGTTAAAGAAACTAAGAAGATTAGAGAAGCTGAAGGACCACAATGGCCAAAGTGGGTCAGACCAACATAACGACAAGTGGTATCAGTCTGATAAGAATTCATTTTTATAGAACTTTGGAGTGCGGTGGAAATGTAAACCTTGCAGATTCCCAGGAATTCTCCTGGTAAATACATTTTGGATGATAAAAAATCCTGTAAATGTCTTTAAAAACATTATTTTGTTTCAGAAGGCTCTCAATTAAAAAGCATTACATTCTCTCATGAAATCCAAGGTCATAAACTTTCTTCACAGCGCAATCTCACTCCAGAAAGTGTGATAGCTGTATTGTTCCCCAGTGTAAAACAGAGCAGTTTGACAACAAAAGCTAACAAATTCTAATTGGTACATTTTCTGGGCATCAAAGTCGTTTACATGAGGGTTTTGAAATTTCAGCAAACCATAATTTTTAACTGTGAGAAACTGTCATGAAAGTGATAATATATCAAACATTTCTGAAGAAATTTTGATTGGGGCCAATGCAGCTTCCGCCCACACGCGCCCCACTGTGGCAGCCGCTTTAAAAAGAAAGATCAGATGTGGTGACAGCAAAGGTCGTAATGAGTGTCAGGGAAGGGCTGTGAACAGATTATCACAGACTACCTTTGTCTTTGCCTGTTAACCTAAGTGTGATTATTTGAGAGAAAACCTTGACATGATTAGTTCATGGTTCTTTGTGAATGTTTGAATTTTTGCAACAATGAGAAACGAGGTTCCAGCCTCATGCTATCTGTTATGAGGTGATGGCTGAGTGGCAGGGGTGGCTTACTTTAGCCAAAAAACATAGATTATTTGGATTAATAGTTCCTTTAATTGTCAATAAATTCACACAACTTTGACTGTTTTGGCTGTTAATTGTGTCAATTTTACTGCATACAATTTTTCTTTCCAAAGACTAAGAAGCAAACAGAAATGCAATTTCCATGTATTTATCCCAGTGTTCACTGCCAATAAATGACTGCTTTTCTTCATTTGGTGTATGTGTATTAGTTAGGATTAGGATTAGGCAATGGCATGAATGTTCCTCATTACTGCTTATTCCCTGATGAAAAGGCAACAGTAATGTATTTTTACCAAAATGTAATATCATACAGTATCAATAGCATGCTTTAAGAAAAGAAAAAATGAAACCTGATGAATAAATGAAACATAAATCCAACTCATTCAGAGAACCAGTTTATCTCACCTCTTGCATCCCACAATGGTAAGTATAAAAAAAATCAGTGTAAATGAGAATGCCTCTGTGTTACTAGTCAACCCAAGCTTACATCAAAAAGTCTATTTAACAGTACTGTGTACTACGTTTTACAAGTACTTTAAATCCTGTGGGTGTCCCTATCTCATGGTGACAATTATATCTTTGCGCTCAGTGACAAGCATTACGGCCATTTATTCTGCTGTTTTCTGCTCTGCTGTTCTTGATCTCTGACTCTTTTCTCCTCGGACTTTGGCTTTGACTCTTGCCTCTTTTTTGTCGCAAAATGTTTGTCTGATCCACCGATTGGCTCCCTCTTTACTGAACCCGTGAAAGTAATAACTGTTTTTTTACCTTGATTCTGCCCCTGTGTCGTGCAGTAAAGGCATGTTGCCAGCTTTCTCTGCTCAGTTGCAACAGTTATGACCACATGTAGCATTCTGTGGGTGTTTCTGGATATAAATGCACATGCCCACCAACACAGAAGAAGTGACAAATTTTGTTTTTAAAGGATACACTACTGGCTGATTAATGTTATTCTGGTATCTAAAACATGATTAAAAAAAAGTACAGGACTTAAGAAGCATAATTTCTATCTTTTCTAGCTTCCAAAAAACAATGAACATCCCAAGCTAAACCCCATGAAAAAAGGGATATTTTAAGTACACAATCAGATAAACATCCTTGAATCAATGCCAAAACCATCTGAACAATTTAAACTATGTAAGTTTATGATGTTTATCAATATTTGCATTGGAGTTATTGCATCCTGGAATTACTCCACTTCACAGTGTGAGTTGGACACAGGCGAAAGTGGGAACCCTGGGGGTCCGATCATGAGGCGCAGAGGCTAACTCAAGGGACGTGGAATGTCCCCTATCTTGATGGGAAGGAGCCTGAATTGGTGAAGGAGGTTGATTGGTTCTGGCTAGATATAGTCGGACTCTGGGGCACTGGAACTAGTGTCCTCAAGAAGGGCTGGACTCTCTTTCATTTTCAGCCTGAATTGGTGAAGGAGGTTGATTGGTTCTGGCTAGATATAGTCGGACTCTGGGGCACTGGAACTAGTGTCCTCAAGAAGGGCTGGACTCTCTTTCATTCTGGAGTTGCTCCCGGTGTGAGGTATGTGAGCATACTCATTGCCCCCCAGCTTGGCAACTCTGCAATGGGGTTTACCCTGGTAGGGTAGGCAAGAGGGTAGCTTCTGTGGTCCTGATTGTCGTTTGTGCTTATGCACTGAACGGCAGTTCAGCGTACCAACCCTTTTTGGAGTCCTGGATACAGTGTTTAAGAGCACTCCTTCCAGGGACTCCCTCGCTCTACTGGGGCACTTCAATATCCTCGTGTGCAATGACAGTCAAACCTGAAGGGGGGTAATTTGGAGGAACAACCCCCTGAATCCGAGTGGTGTTCTGTTGTTGGACTTCTGTGCTTGTCATTGATTGTCCATAACAATCACAAAGTTTAGGCATAAGAGTGTCCATATGTGCACTTGGAACTCTAGGCTGCAGATCAATGTTGAACTTTGTAGTCATATCATCAGATCTTCAGCCGCATGTCTTGGACACTTGGGTGAAGAGAGGGGCAAAGCTGACCAGTGATCACTACCTGCTGGTGAGTTGGCTCAGATGATGGGGGAGCATGGTGGCCCTAATGTATTGCGAAGGTCTGCAGAGAGCACCCGGCAAAGTCCCCTGTCAGAAAGAGCTTCAACATCTACCTAGAAGGAGTCCATTGGACCTCGGATTGAGAAGGTGCAGTGTGGTTTTTGTCCCAGTCATGGACGCATGGACCAGCTGGTCCCCACCCTCAGGGTCTTAGAGCAGCCATGTGAGTTTGCCCAATCATTTTACATGTGCTTTGTGGACTTGGAGAATGTGTTTGAGAGTGTCCCCTAGGTACTTCTGTGGGGGGTGTTCAGGGAGTATGGAGTACTGGACCCCCTTGTGTGAGCTGGCAAATGTGGCTTGGGAGAGGGAAGTCTGGGATACCCTGCTCAGGCCACTTCTCCTGTGACCTGGTCCTGGACAAGTGGGGGATCCCCTATTAAAAACCTTAGTCATTTAACAACCTTACGTAAAAAGCACTTAATATCAACATAATTAAATAATTGAATCATGACGTACAGGTGGATTATATTCATATACTACAGTACAGATGACAGCTTTCTAAATCATTGCTCTCATTTAATAATGACTGTGAGCACTGTCTCTGTGACAACACAGAGCTGTCTCATTGCATTTATTCCCCCGTGCCCATAAAGTTTTGAAACGAACACACTGTGGCATATACAACTGAATTAAATTCAAAGTGTCACAGAACCCTGAAGCTGCACTGAAACCCGCTGATGAGGGGTTCACCCTGAATGGATGAGTTTGTGGCTGCAATTGATTTTACATCTGGCAATTGGCCCAGCTCCTTTTTTTATTCATGAGATCTATAAGCCTACATGATACAATTACAGCATATTGCAAAACAATTTTAATTCGTCAAATCAATAACAATCTGTCTTGATGCATATAAGTTGATAATATTTCCAGGATGCAGTGGATGACTCATAATAATTTTTTCAGGACTATCACGATTACTCAGAGAGGAGAAGATTTCTGAACAGGAATTTAACTATAGTCACTGAAGTTACACACATTGTTAAGTCGAGCTGTGTCGTTGCAGCTCAAACATGCTTCTTAGTCAGACCACTGTTAGAATACATGCAGAAAAGGGGGATTGAGGTAATCATCACAGTACAGCTTTCATTTATCTGGTTGACAGACAGACAGATGCACCTAACCTCATATGAATCTAGCTGTGTGCATATGAGCAACTCAGGGTCTGAAAAAAAGATGACCACAGCTATAAATGGCATGATTTCTCCAGCTTTCTGGAAACAGCTCGTTGCATCTGCTTATGTAAAAGCCTGCAGTGACTGCTGATGACGTATGCAATTGTTGAAGGGGTGTCCTAATCTGTAGAGTTGACTTTCAGCTTTCCCCCTTGCAGCTCCGTTTTAAGGCGCAAGGGGTAGGGGTAAGGAAGATGGGATTGGGCCCAAGTGTGCGAATCTGGCTGTGTGTTAAAGGTGAAAGGCTGGTGATGTGATGGTGAGGGGAGCAGTGTTGTTTTCGTCAACGATGACGAAGACGAAATTATTTCGTTGACGAACCTACTTTTTCATGACGATAACGAGACGATGATGAGCTAAACGTTTAGACGACAATGGACGGCAGCAGCATGCTGAGTCAACAAGGGGCTTCTTGGTGGGAAACGGCGAGATGAGCCATGGACACACTTACAATCCATCAGAAGGAAACAGAATGCATCGTAAATGTGCCATGAAGCTCAGCACAGTGGTCCACTTACAGCTGGAATATAAATGATCATTAAATACTTCTTTAAAAAGGCTTAAACAGTACCTGTAGCCTTGTTTGCCACTGAAACAAACTAAGAACCTTAATTTGCACTGCCTGCATATTTGTTTCTAAATTTTAAAAAAAATGGACCGAGTCAGTTTGAAGGATGGAGAGAGAACACGCAGGAGCATGGCATAAGTGACGTAAAGTAAGGCCAGAGTATTTATACTATCATGATGGCCATCTGCGTTATTAACATGCAGTTTAACATTAGAAGTTGCAGCGCATGTCATCTCCTGCTGCTGCATCAGCGCCGCCCTCCACCTGATCTGAAAACGTCCTGAAACAAAAAATAGAATAGCGCAAGCGGCGTCACAACCCGCGGCTGCAAACATAAACAATAATATAAGCTATTTTTTTTTTCTCTGTTATTTACTCGGCTACAACTTAAAGCAATGATTAAAATAATAATATTTATAATCTGCATAGTTTAAGAAAAAGTCAGGGACCAGCAAAGCTCCATCATTTTATCAGTTTCTGAATGTGCAAATTTATATTATTTAAAACGGACACACCTTTTTCCTGTTTATGTCCTAAAAGTGACGAAAACTAGAATAAAACCTTTTTAGTTTTCGTCAACTAAAACGAGACTAAAACTAAAACTTACTGAAATGACTAAATAGGACTAAGACTAATATCTACTTTTGTCAAAATGACTAAGACTAAAACTCAAATGGCTGCCAAAAACAACACTGGATGTGAGGTGGGTTAAAGGGGAGGTGCAGGGGAGGCTGTGAATTTAGCAGTTATGGTGGGTGGATGGAGAAATGTGGATGGGTGAGTGGGGGAAAGGAGGGGGTGGGCTGGTGGCATATGCGGGTGCCTGTGCCCTGTGGCTGCGGGGGCTCTGGCTGGGGCCTCTCTCTCCCACTTCGCGGGTGGAAATGGGCTCGTTTTGGTGGCTGGGGTCTGTGCTCCAGGGATGCTGCCGGTTGCCCTGGTCTCGGGTTCCCCTGGCCTGCCTCTGAACTTTTGCAGGCAGTGTCACATCTACATGATCACTCTTCTTTGAACCATCTTCACTCCGCATGTTCTGCATGCTGACACAATTACTCTGTTGTCCTGTAGATTTATTTACTACTAGATACTTTCAGCTAGTGTTTCTATTGCTCAGGTTTCGGTCGAGATATGTGATTTCTTTTAAGCTTGTTCATATCTCATTGATGCTCCTGACAGTTGTTGGCTTTGTCAGGAGGGGATTTTATACTCATTGAACACCTCTTGGCAAAGCAAATTAGCTTTGTACAACCCAGCAGCCAGACCATCATTCTGCTTGCTATGATACTGGACAAGACAAGTTTTTTTTAGGAAAGGGGCTTACAGTGAGTACAATCTCTCTTAGTCAAGTCTCTTCTTGGGGATTAAGGGAAAATCTCAGTGAAAGGTTACATCCCTGAAATTTGCTAGAGCACCAACACGGAAAGTAACAGGTTTCTTTCTTTCTTTCTTTCTTTAAAAAGGGATGGAAATCTCTAATAAATTTCTCTATTTATGACAAGTATAAATTCCAACCTTGAAGTCTCAGCTGAGATTTAAGCCTATTGATGTTCATGTGATGTGTTCCACCAGTGACACTTACCAGTCTCTCCCCAGACAGGCAAGTACTCATCCTGCTGGATATCTAACATCAGCTCCAGGCCGTTTCCCGTCCCGCCCTTCATCGTCACCAGCAGGGGTCGCCCATCTTGCCCTGAATTAAATGTGTAGCATTTTCCGTACCGTGTGAATATCTGAATCACACAGAGAGAGAGAGAAAATATTGTAGTTACAGCCAAAGCCAGAGACAAAGTGTGACCATTGCTATGAAATGCGAGCTTCCAGCTGTATGAGTTTAATTTTAAACAGACTCTTATAAAAGCAGCTATCACAACCTGCCATATTACTCTTTCAGCTTCAGACCTCTGAGTGCTTAGATGCTGTTGACAAACAGCGCCTTCACTGCTCTCAGTACTGCATGACATGGTTGTTTGTACGGGTGTAAAGAAGACATGATTCCTGTTTCAGCATAGGATGACCCTCGACTGAGAAATTTCAAACACCGTGGCAGTGGAGGCGGATGTCAATAAAATCAAGCAGAACCAAATGGAGTTATACTCTCATTTCATACAAAATATTGACAATTTAAAATATAAGACAGTTATTGCTCTTTGAGTTTAATCTGTTGATATGGAAATAATAATTAAAAATTAATATTTTTAAGCAAAAATGTCAAACAATTTTCAAGCTTCTAAAATCTGAGAATTAGCTACTACTATTGAATATTTTTTGCTTTAAGTGTCTTTTAAGAAGCTGAAGAATACCATGTGATATACAAAGTTATGAGATTAATAATACATTTCATTTAAAAACGCCTTTCAAAACACCCAAGGACACTGTACGGTGAAAAAACAATGTTACTAAAGACGTGCACTTGGGCATGAAGGCTATCTGAGGCTGGACTTCAAAATGCAGACTAAAACTATTTAGTGTGAACTCTAATGTTATCGGTATAAATCAAACTGCTGGACTAGAAAGCATGATAAGACATGGACCGGCAGCACGGTGCAGCCCTCTGACTGATAAAACTGTGAACATTGTTACAACAGTGATGAAGGTGATGCACAAAAAGGACTACCCTTCCCTTAAGACCACTTATGAAGGTGAAGAGCTCAGACAGTCCTTGATGACCTTACTTACTTATGTTCAAAAAGTAACTGGTTACCTTCAGGCAGACACTACAGTGCCTGCCAGTGTAAGACCAACAAGCTTTCATTTATTCCTATGTCAATCAAACCATTAAATAAGGCACCATGTTAATTTGGCTTGCAGTTAATTAATAATAACCTTGCTACTTGTCTGGCATGCTTGCTCTTTGGTTTTTATGGTTTAATGACAAGTCGTGCTTTTTATTACAATCTCAGATTTCATTAGTTAATTATTTTTTATCCTGTGTAATTTTGCACCTGATGCCATGATATACTTGTTATTTTACAAAATGTGCTTTTATTTCAGAACTGCACTTTGGTCCAAGAAAAAAACCAATTCCCCATGGGTACGGTCAAGTATATTTGGTTGGACTGACTTGATAAATAGGAAAAATATGCAGGCTATTGGTTGATTTAGGCTTTGAAATGAAATGTCATCCCACAATACCCACCAGTTGGTAGATGAAGTCAAAATGTCCCTGGTTTTAACTGTTGTGTGGGTGTTATAACCAGTTCATCATATGATTTTCACTGAAAAAATGGACATTATTATATTCTAGATGTAGTTTTCTGTTTGTCTCAGTAAGGAAAACATTTGAATAAAATTTCATGATAGCAAGGTAAGAGTAAAATACAACTTCAGAAGAGAATGAACATACACTGCACTAAGATAATCAAATAAAGCCAAACAGGCAAAAACAACAGTGTCACCTGCATATGTCAAATAAAAACAAACAGTAAAAAAAAAATGCTTTGCGAACCACTGGCTAATTAAAATTAGAAAAATGAACTGAACAAACTGTAAGGCATCGTCCCAAACCAAAAACCACGGAGCATCTTCACTGATGGGCTGAAACAGATTCGGAAGCCTTTCCTGCTTTATGCCATCACTCAGTAATCCATGTCTCTCAGAGAGGGAACAGCTTGAATGGGCAATTGGCTGAAATTTTTCTGTTTAACTTTTTTAAAAATGTCAGTAGTGAATGGATTTTGATTAAATTTTCCAGAAATGTGAGAAATGGACTATAGGAACAAGTGATTACATTTTGGAATGTTTTCTTTACTTTGGGAAGATGGGGATCATTTTACTATTATTGCTTCTAACTGTCCAAAATCATTGTCATTATTGAAAAAAAATTACAGGATGACATAGTGGTAAATCTTATAATCCTACTTTGTTTGACCTGGATCATGCTTATCTGATGATCCAGAAGGTTTAAACTATCGAGCTACTGGATGGGCTGTCGGGCCTTTTGGGGTTGCTCTCAGGTGAGTCACCCTATGGTTGCAATGACTGCTGTATGAGTGCTTCTAGTTTCCTATCATTTATAATGAGGCTTTTATAAAATTTTTATTAATTAAAGTATTATTATGCGATGTAATGGTTTTTATTTTAGTTCACATTTCTTCATATTACTCAGTGTCGGTTGCAATTCCTTTCTCATTTGTTTGTTAAGGAAGAATATACAATAATCAACAAAAAAACCCATCAATCATTAAACATAGTTTTATTTTACTTTAGTGCAATCTAAACATAATTTAGGGCCTCTGTGTTTAAACCAATAATCAAGGGCTCTACATACTCCACGAGAAGCAAGAACTTTGTCATTTTGTTCTCGCCGGACATGAATGAGGACACTTCTTGACACATCTAGCTGGCCGAACTTTTTTCTCGAGGGGCTGCGAGAAGTGCAGTGTGATTGGTTGGACATGTGAGGTGGGTGTAGATAGCGTGTGAAAGCCTTTATGCTTTTCTATTGATGCAGGATGAATGAACAGCTTTAATTAACAGCTGATCGCGCTGGTGAGAAGTACAGTCTTGCACTGTCACGGACCAAGTTTAACGTAAAATTTTTAAAAAAGCCACCCCCCCACCCTCTTGCTCTTGTGGCCTCGAGAACAAGAACAAATTTCTTGCATCTCGTGAAGTATGTAACAACCTTCACTTAATGGGCAAAAGTCCACTGTGATGCTCCAATTGCACTCTCCATGCTCACACATTTAGATATTTAGATTTATTCAATTATCTAAACGAAACTTGGATTTAATTTGATATGCTGAGTTTAAAATAGTTTTTTGGGCTTTTTTTTCCTCTTCTGAAAATTGATTGAATAGAAAACAAATTAACTGTGAAATATAAGTAAGCTATAATTAATTTAAAGCATTTAAAAAATAAATACAAACTCAGATTGTATAAACGTAAAATGCTTTATCTCCATTTCACTGAAACAACAAATCTGATGCCACACATTGAAGCCATGGCTAACTATCTCAACTTCCAAGCTCCATTTGAAGAGCAGCTGATCAGGAATTTGCCAGAGACCGCAGACCAGCTAATATGTAGCATGTAGCATGTAGCAGCAGTGGCCTTTTCTCACAGACATGACTGCCAGTGGACTAATGGATGTTTAATCAAACCATAAACATCAGAAAATGGAAAGGCATAGCGTCCAAATAAAATGTTCTGTTACATTGTTGTCTAGCCAGATGATGCAGAGGCCTGTACTGAAGTGCCGTAGCTCCCAATTAACTTGGTATTAACCTCCAGCATTTTGACATTCACGTAGAGACAGTAAGAGGAAGCAAGAAAGGGCAGGTAATGAAAGTCTTCTTCTGTTGTGTACTCTTCTCTGAAATCTATTCTCACAGTAAACAGTGGAAGTTAGGAGTCTGCGAGGAATAAATATGGCACCAAACAGCTAACTGTGCAAAAGGCTCCTCTTTTCAATGAAATTGCCCACAAATGCAGCAGTTTAGAAGCCGTGACTTCTTTCTGAGGAACTAAATAAGAGATAAGAATATGTTTATCACATAGTTGACTTATGAGTCAGATATCAGAGCTTAAAGACTCAAGTGCTGCAACCACCAGATGGATGGTCACGAAAAAAGAAAAAATAAGAAAAAAAGAAAAATTACAGTCCCAACTGACAAATCAAATTTTTTAAGTGAATCCTGTTCAGTGAAGTGTGGAATAGAGCAGAGACCAAAACACAACAGATGACCACCCAAGGCACAGTTATATTGCAGCTTTCAAGACACAAAGTGGTGAAATTCAATAAGAGGATATCTGATAGTTGGACACAATATGAGGTATAACCTTTCAAAAGTATCAGTGCCCAGACTGAGTAAAAAACAGAGCTTGCAATGCTAGCTTATGTGCTGTATACAAATATCAATGAAACGTCCCTAAAATCCATCTTCAGTCCAAGAGCAGTCTCACGCAATAATCAGATCGTTGTTTGTCATTTCTCTTTTCTCTATATAAAGACAGAAAAATTCACCCAATCACAGAACCACCTCCGCTTCTCTGACATGAACAAAAGGAATAAATGTAAAAAGGACGCTTCCTTTCAGTTTTAAGAGGCTCCTGCAACTCCAGACTGTTTCCTTGGTCATTTTCTTTCTAAGGTTTTCGCATTCAAACGTGTACACACTAGGGCATTCATCAAAAATTCGACTTTTCGACTCGTCACCTTAATTAACACGAGTCGACTCAGATTTAGACAACTCGAAAGTTGAAGTTTAGATGTTTTAGATGACGCCC
>JBBBVT010000003.1:14454019-14474401 GCA_037177035.1 Craterocephalus eyresii
GTGGATACCCTCATCTTCCTCCATGAAAACTTGGAGTCCAAGGCCAGGAACATCAAATCGGATTAATGACAGCGAGAGAGAGAGGGAGAGAGAGAGAGACAAGCATTACCCCCCCCCCCTCCCCCTCAATATGGTGACGTCATAGAACGACGCATCGACTCGACTTCAACTTTTACTGTCAAGTAGTCGTCCAAAAAAAATCACAACTCGTTAATGCCCTAGTACACATTAATTTCCTTTTCCTTTTCTTTCATTAGACTCGTCTTAACAAAAGGAATAGGTAGGGCTGTTCAGGCAGGAGAGACAGCGTTTGACAGATACGGATCAAGTTAACAGCCATAAGATTGTTGCACGCACTTTGTACGAGGAGATGAATGATTACACAGGAGGACAGCACTTGTTCGTTTGTGTGCTTGCCATCTGTTTGAGTGCTTGTGAGCGATTGACTACAGAAGGTATGCAGCCAGGGTTGCTGCGGTAACCAGAAAACACTGCTCGTGGTGACCTTGCGGAGCCAGGATCTTTATTGTGTCGCGTGTTCTGATGATTCTCCTTCTCAGCATGTTTTTTCATCTCTTCCTGTCTTACTCACCTGCTGAGCTTGTTAGTTGAACTTGTCTGATTTGTTTAACATAAACTGAGTGTTATTTAGCAGAAAATGCATTATTTTGCCAAAAGCAGAAACAAACATTTATTAATATAATAAGGGACTTGTATATTAATCAACCTCACGTAAAATGGAGTGACAAGGCCAGGACTGACTGGTTATATGCGGTGATAAGGAATATTTGAAAATTGTTCTGCCTAACAATACAGCATATGCATAAAATGTGAGAAATGCATTTCTGAGAAACCCAAGCAGCTCTTCCAAATGAGTAAAAGCCTGAACTACTTCCAGTGTCTGCAGCACTTAACACTGAGCCATTTACGCTGCATTTTAAACAGACCTGCTATATCTTTTAATACTATTAAAGAGAGGACATAAACATTTGAATCAAACCCTGAGACAGACATTGTTCGCTCTAGCTCTGGCACAATAGATATATATTTAAAAAAAAACAGTTTTTCTCTTTTATAAATAATCCACAGATAGACAGCCTGTGATTGGTGAGATGGCCCTCAGCTATCCCTCACACGACAATGTGACAAGCATAAGCAAGCTGTTCCCTGAAAGTTGCCAGAGAACCACTTTCTCTCTTCCATTGATTTTAAGATAAGTGTGGAGTTCAAATATGCAGTAAGCTAAGAGAGTTACTGAAATACACTTCTGAGGAAAAATTATCCGAGGTCAAATTTTACGCATTAAGAAACGCAATTTGTCAATACTCCTGTGGTGTTCCAGCATATATCGTTTAGTTTTTTTTTAGTTTGGAGATGGGCACCAGGCGTGGGGTGGTCTTTGTCTGAAGCAGCAGTGGCTGAAGTGGTCGAGCCAGTTGTTCGAAAATCTGAAGGTTGGCATTTTGTGATCCTGCTCCCGCCCCAGTCAACTGTCCTTGTGTTCTTGGGCTAGACACTTTACCCTCCTTGCCCTCCACTCTTGGCACCACTGGTGCAGTCGAATGTAAGGCACTTTGGGTAAAAGCTACTGCTAAATGACTGTGTAGTAAGAACTGATACGCTGATTATGATGTACAGCTTAGTTTTCAGGTGAAGCTCCTTTCTGCTGCTGTCCTGTGAAGAAGAGGTGAATCCTGAACACAAATGTTTCATAAAACATATGACAGATTGTAATTCATATGTAAAAACATGCTTTGGCTGCCCTTTTGGGGTTTTTTTGTTTTATTTTTCCCCCCTTTTACCCATTTTTTCCCTTCTGCACAGTGGTGGGTGGAGTCTATCTGGTTGGCCAGTCCTACTTAGATTCCGGCCGTTGATGTCACCCTTTTCCCCCATTCTCCACTCCGTATTGGCTCTATAGGGAAATTTATTTGCTAAATAAATTCTTTTATTTTTTGGTTAAAAAACTAACTCATATTGTTTTTGTAATGGCTTTCCAGTCAAGTGTGTGGCACAACAAAATCTAAGAGGAATCTTTGTAAATCTTCCAAAAACACTCCCAGCTTTAATTCTATTTAGTGAAAAGTTGTAGCTGTCAAGGGAATCAGGCAGCCCTCATCAGTACTTCTGAACACGGAAAAGCTTTTAAAGGACCTTGAGATGAGACTGATTTGTCAACTACTTTTTCTAAAGATCTAAAATGAAAGTATAACCTTGATTTTCAAGGAAGTCAACAAGCCTGCAAAGTCTTAGAGGTGCTCACGATTGTGGAAACTTTCAATAACACCAGGCTCCATGGCAACCAATTAAATTCTATCTAGTTACAAGGATCAAGTTATATGAAAGTTCCAGCAGAGTCCCTTTGATATATTGTGATATATTGTATTTTTGTTACCTTTACACTTATTATTATTCTGTAAGCTACTTCCAAAAGGTCTCTGCAGACAGCAGGTGGGAAATAAATGTTTAGATGGAAAGATCTGGAATCATACCATAATTCAATTTTCCAGTAAAGAATGGCTGTTAAATAAAAAAGTGGCAACATTATTTTTTAACTGAAGATTCTACAGAATGTGAGTGTTGCTTATGGAAAATTATCTAAAACTCAAATGGGTGGAAAATTTTTACTATGAGTTGAAAACTGATTAAAGTTCAACATCTAACATATATTTATTAGCTGGTGTTTGTTTTTAGAAAAAGAAAAAACTGACTTTGAGTTGAGTGAGGTTTTACATTCATGCAGCTACAACAGCAAATGTCCATCTTAGCCTGAGGAGCCAACCAGCTGCAGTCACAAGATGTTTATACTTAGTTTCTATTACAAGTCTATTACAAGTTCTGGCACTGTGTTCTGCCTGTAGGATATCAGCCGATATACTTTGATTTTTAAGTTTCCTGCATCCATGTTAAAGTTGTGTGCTCACATTGCAGTGTCCTAACATCACCTTGTAGGCTGTTCAGCCTATATAAACTCAATAAAAAGGTAGGAAAATTGATTTTTGGTTGATTTTTTTCTCCCCTTTAATATTACCAATTGGTTTTGCATGATACATTGTTGGAGACCCTGATTGCTCAGCTTTACAACAAGGTATGTTGTAAAGGATTGTGCTGGTGTGGAATGAGCAATGCAGTTAAAGGATTTCTGTTTAGTACAATGCAAGGCAAGACAAAAGTTTATGTGTATAGCACATTTCAGGTACAGGGGGTTCACATAAAACATTAGAAGCATCACAGGGGGGTGATTCTTCTAAGGAAGAAAAAAACAAGGGTTGCTGACAGGAACAAGAAGATATAAATATATTGTGTGTTATTTTTTCACCATGGTTTTGCTGTTGCAGAAATGTGAGCGAAAAGATTAAGAAACTGGCCAATTACACAGGAGGATACTTCAAAGTAAAGGTTGGTTTATACTCAGGTTGGTTATGCTGTAGCCTCGGTGTAGGCCCACAAAGGCTCGACGACACCGCCTTAAACTGCACCCTGGCCAATTGAATGCAGCTACACGGAGTTACTCTCTTGTGATTGGTCAAATTGTGATTTGCCTACTTGTTTCTGGATATTTGATTCTGCAGCCAAATTGCTGATTTGATGTGCAAAATTAACAGAGAAGCCAAACCAGGACTTGTGCACCACTAGCTTTACAGTTATGTTAGCTAAAAGTACCCCATAAAGACTGATCACTACATGTTATTTGTATAGTGAACTTATTTTATTGAGCCCTCAAAAAAAACTCTGACCTGTGAAGTTTACCGGCCGATACCAGCTCTACTGCTATAGCTGCAGATCCAGAAAAGAAACTGCAACACACCACTTTAACCCTGTGCTCGGGTATAAACACAGACTGACGAGGGCCGACCTGACGCAGACGCTGCTCGAATATCCTTCTTCTCATGCTATAAACATACTTCTTCATAAGCTGGATGAAAGCTGGAATTTACCAGATTTAACCACAGAAAATAAATAAAAATTGCAATATTGATTAAAAAAAATGCAATTTAACTTTCCTGAGGCCCACTATTAATGATAAAATGACCAGTTTGGGTTTAACTGCCTGAAACTAAAACGCTGCAATTGATCACATCAGCGCCCTGTGCAGCAGACATCTGCTTTCTTTAAAAAACAAACAAACTTTAAGACCCTGCACAGTACCTGATGAGCACAAACCATGGCACAAAAATTAACTCCTGACCATTGCAAAGATGAAAATAAAGTGTAAAGTGGAAGGGACATTGTGAACATAGTCATTTAGTGAAGGGAGCCATCTCTTAAATAGATGCTAAAGTTCTTCTGCCAGCAGGATGTCTGACGATGCAACTGTTGACTCACAATGAGCTAACAACTTGGTAATAGCTTCACGAAGATGACAGGCTACTTCAATACAACAGCTTATATTGGTGCCTGCAAATCCTCAACAAATGAATGCTTCTATAAGCAATTCTACAAAATATAAAATACAATTTGAAAAGCAGAAACTCTACATAGTTACACACACGTCTCCAAAAAACATCCATTATAATAGAGGCGGGAAGTAAAGGCAGCATATTCACCCTCACATAGTCTTCCCAGTAAGATTTAAAATTGAACAGAGCATTATCAGTCAGCAGGGAATGTGGAAGGGATAGAGGCTGGCCGCATGCTGTCAGATTGATTTCTAATCCAAAATCCATGTGTACAACCTGCGCAGGATGTAAGAGCTACCTGATAAGAATTAAGCATTTATGTTGTTAACGCTGGGGTAAAGAAGGGCAGTGCTACCAAACAGAGGGATGGGTGTATTGATGAGGCCAGTGGACCATATGAAGCTTTGAGACCGGGAAACATGGCGGGAGGGGGGGGATTCTCTTTCACAAAAGTCGATAGATTCTAAAACCTATTGTATCTTGACAGGCGTGCCACTGTCCCCGACATCTCAGCTCTCTTCTGTAACTGATTCCACTGGTCTGACTCATCCTGACAGCTTGTCTTGCCTGCCTTAAGGCCATGGTGGGAATAATCGATTATAATACATCCCCAACACCCCAGGCTTTGGCATTATGTAAATGCTCCACGCAAACACAAAGCATCCAGAAAGATTTTGGGAAGGGGATATGAGCTTGATTGCGATGGCCGTAGTTTGTGGCACTAAAAGGGTTGCTTTTAAATTCACAAGGAAAGAGTAAGCATCCTGTGTTTTGTGGATAGTTTCAGATTACAGTTGAGGAGAGCAGTTTCCAGTAAAAAACATATCCTCAAAAACATAGAGTCCTTAGTCATACCTGCTGTAAGACCAAAGAAGAACCTGATTTATTTTCCAAATATCAAGCTGTGTGTACATCAAACTCCAGAAGAAAAAGAGAGAAGTGCGTGTTTGGGTAATGAGGTGGGACAGGGGGACACCGGCTTTCGCGTTGTTCTTGATGCCATAATGAAGTGAAATCAATGAAGCTACACTCCAACTAACAGCACTCTATCACACTGTCGGTGAATGTTGCAACGTGTTGCTAAATTAATAAAAAGTCTTCATTAGAGGCAGATTGGTCTCTCCTGAGCACGAGATTGCACACAGATTGATCCAGCGGTGATTGAATAGCTACATAGGCGGGGCCATTCAAATCAGACAGTGGACAGAAAGCTGCGTTAAAAAAACAAACAAAAAAACAACAACACATCTGCTTCTGACTCTATTTCAAGTACGATTATGAGAGAGAGAAAAAGAATCAGCTGCTACCCCCCCCCCCCCCCAAAAAAAAAATCACACATTTGGAGCAGTTTTTAGTCAGTCAAATAACATTATCGCAGCGTTATTAACATGATCAACAAAATAAATTAGGACACAACAGGGTCCATGTAGAAATTAATCTGTGCCACGTACATGAACACTACCAGGACGCATTAAGGAGCAGATGAATATGTATTGTGTGTGATTGCCTGTTCTGAGCAAATTATTCAGGCGGTTGATATTTTGGCCATCAGATTAAGGTAATTATTAAGAGTCCTGTCTGACCTCCCTCTAAAACAACTGCATCAACCTGTTGGGAGCGGTTCTGGAAGTTAACAGGAGAGGGGGAAAGGCAACTTTTGAAGAACCACTCACGGTGCTGAAATTACGCGGCCCGCACAGCTCTCCCTGATAGCGACAGTACAGCAGCATCTCCTCCAGCTGGTGTCCCAGTCGATCCAGCAGCTGCCTCATGGACGGCTGGGATTCCCGCGGAGGAGGAAGGAAGTGGTTAAAGTCCAAAATCCGAGACAACGAAGACCAGGGAGGCTCGCCCCCCGCGCCGCTGCCACCGTCTCCCCGCAGAGAGACGAGCGCCTCTCTCGCCGCGGGTGACACCTGCCAGTTCCTCCCCAAAAGTCCCAGCCACCTCCCCGCGCTGAATATGTCCGTCTTCTTCATGCGCCGCGGCAGCAGGAGGTTCTGGTTACAGATGGTGACGGCGGGGAAGACTAGCCTCTTGGCGTACACCATGTGCGCCTTGGTGTAGACGGGCGATGAGAGCAGGTACCGCACTCTGTTGGAGGACCAGGTGAAGAGCAGAGCCAAAGCCGCCAGGAACGCCAGCAACCACGCAACTCTCCGGGGGTAGGAGCCACTGAGAAAGATGTGCCTCAAGCCGTGCAAGGTGGTATGTTTCAAGAAGAGTTCCCCGGCGTCGGCGACAGACCCTGGCTTCGGTTTAGATCCAGAGGACTGGCACATTTTTGAGGAACAGTACGCGCTGTCAACATCGGTTCCGCTGTAGTCGCAGTAAACGAGGCTGTATTCAGTGCGCGCGGGGGGGCTGCTGCTTTGTCCGAGACTTTGAAAGAGGTTGGAGAGCGTGAAGCGCACGCAGCTCTGCTCAGTCCTACCAGGCTCTGAGCTGCAGCTCGAGGCAGAGATGGGGGAGTATTTTGTCAGCGCTCGCTCAGCGTCCCCGGGAGGGAGCGAAGTTAGAATGATTTAGTGCAGCAACAGGAGGCCGAATATTATTTCATCTAAATTACAAGCAGGAAGTCTTCGAAAATCTGAAGAAATGATCGAGAGAATGGATCTGGTTAAAAGTCATACATTTATATTGCAACAGGCAACGCGTAGGCTACTTTCCATTTCCCTCCCGGTTTTTATTTTTCTGTTTTCACTTCTTCTCAGTCCACAAACACATACACACACAAACACATACACACACTTTGGAATATCATTAGTGCTGTTTGCTGAATGAAATCTCTTGGCTTAGCAGCTAAAAACCATTTGTCTTCCTTTTCCAAGCCCATCACACACATAAATACCCATGGGCAAGAACACACACATGTACCTTAATCCCTTATCTGATCATTTATATTTTTGTTCAACAATGCAGTGTTCGATTTCAAAGACATGTTTTGCAGAACACAGGCTCCGTTACTTAGATCTGCAGAAAGTAAGGTTGTCATTTCAGAAAAGACTGTTTCAAATTCTGAATACCAGAAAGAACAAAAAAGGGTCAAGGTGTGACAAATAATGTAAACCATGAATGCATCTCCTGAAGTTCCATCTCACATTTAAATTTTTTTTTACCCTGCAGTGCCCCACTTTAGCTCTAATGAATCAGTTTCAGGCTTGTGAAATAGGACTACTAAAAGCTTCAATGAAAAAGCATCTGGAAAAACAATCTCATTTTTTGGTTTTTGGTAAAGTGGTGGCTTATGCTTGGTGGGTCATTGTCATACAAAATTACAGTGCTGAGTAAGAGCAGCCGGGACTGTTTAAACGGTCTGCTCCCTTTATGCTGGATGTGAGCATGCGCCTTTTGCTTACTGCGTGACTAAGCAAAGAACCTAGAGGGATGATGTATGAATGAATGGAGAGAAAAATAGTATGAATAAAATTACTCAGTGACTAAATTTTTCATATTTTTCTACATAATTTCCTAAAGGACAGTTCCAGATTTTTGAAACATTTATTGCTGTGATCTGGGAACATAATGTCAGAAAAGCCAAGGCAAAAAAACACAAACAAACAAAAAACAGAACCGTATAAAAAGTTGAACTGAGATTAATTCACAGAAATGCACACAGAACTGTTTAATGCACAACATTGGCAAAAAAAAAGAAAAATGATGGATATTACAATCAAAGTCTCGGTAATCATTTTATCAGACATCAAATTTCTTTGTTTATATGCCTATAAGGGCCCACTGCCTACAAAAGACAAAGAGGACTTACAGCTCTTCCCAGCATTTCAAATGTTGACATTTTGTGCCAAATTCAGATACTACAAGTAGAAAAAACACAGTTCTTTGCTTGATGAGAAACATTGTTCAACCTGAGCAATGTTTCTCATCAAGCTTAACTCAGTATGCCACCAGTGGCGGACTTACCATTAGGCAAAACTAGGCGGTTGCCTAGGGCCCCAAGTTCCCTGAGGGCCCCATAAAACGAATCAATGATACAGTTATTACTTATTTCCGCACACTGATTATGTTTTTAATTAAAATCGGATCGCTAAAATAACACCACTGCAGAATGCCAGTGCACTATTATGTGTGTGTCTCGGGGCCCCCCCTTCAGTCTACACCACATTGGATCAGTCCGTCTCATCCAGGAAGACAACATAGGAAACTCCGCAGGTGCAGACAGGTGAGCCGAGGTGAGAGAGAGATGAGAAAAGAGCAAAATAGAGAAAAGTTAGGGAAGATGAAAAGAAGTAACCCAAGCAGGGCTGAAAAGAGGAGGAAAAAAGAGGGATGCAAAAAATCTTCTATTGTAGTTATCGA
This sequence comes from Craterocephalus eyresii, assembly GCA_037177035.1. Taxonomy (NCBI): domain Eukaryota; kingdom Metazoa; phylum Chordata; class Actinopteri; order Atheriniformes; family Atherinidae; genus Craterocephalus; species Craterocephalus eyresii. The sequence continues at coordinate 14,462,737 of JBBBVT010000003.1, forward strand.
AAATGACAAACTTCTTGAGTGCCTTAGCGGCTAGCATTAGCAGCAACTCACAACCAGAGTCAGCTGGTGCAGCGACGTCAACAACTTCTGAGGGTCCGTCGCGTGGAAACAAACACTAGTGAGTATTACTGTTGAAATTTGATTACGTGTAATCAAATTTCAGCTTTACAGCTTTGTAGTTATATTTATGTGTCTTATCATGTACTGCTAATGTAGATGTTTAAGCTTGATCTAATTTTATATCAACTTATTTACTGTTGGGCAGTTTAAGCAATTGTCATATATTTGTAGCATCACAAACATTTTCTGTGGCATGAAGTCTGTTTTCAGCTCTGCCATGATGGATTTTTAATGATCTCCCAAAGAGTTTTGGCTTAATAAGTCACCCCACTCTAAGTTTGTCAGTACATTTGTAAAATAAATGTTAGAATTAAATAATAATTTTTGGTACACATTGTTTCCACTGAAGACAAAAGGGGGAAAAAAAACATGTGCATTTTGTTAAAATGTTTGAATATGTATAATTTAATTCAATTCAGTTCAACTTTATCTGTAAAGCGCCAGTTCATAACGACGTCATCTTAAGGCACCCATTTACCTGTTGTTTTGTTTGTGCTCATTTCCGCACCATTGAGAACAACTTCAACCGGCTTTTTGCTGCTGTCCAAATTTGAGCTGTATAAAGGTAAATCATCTCAATGCGTGTTGTCCTACTAAGGGCCCCATGTCTGCCTTCGCCTAGGGCCCAAAACTTACTAAATCCGCCACTGTGTATGATCTCTGGGGGTACACAATAACAAGAGATTTTGGAGCATGCATGTGGAAGTGCTCCCTGAAGATGAAGATTCTTCCACCTCCCAGCAGCTGCTTGAGTAAGACTGCGACTTGCCTCATCAACCGTATTGCTGGATGTGCATGGAGGGCAGAAACATTCATGTCACTGTGAATGCCAATGAAACTACAAAGGAGAATCGTGAGAAACCAAGATGCTTACCCAAACGTTCACCCAAACTGTTTGCATGGGAATTTAGAAAGTATATAGCAGCCAAGTGTGGACAATCAAATGCACTCGTTTAATTGATCATCATCAAACAATAAGATATTTTGGCAGCATGTTAATCTGTAGTATTCATTATTCATTATTTCACATTTGCATGGTTCATAAATTATTGAAATGTACAACATTCAGAGCTTTTTTTGAGCATACAAAATAAAAGTATGCTCTAAAATATATATTTTGTTTTAGAAAATATACAGTTACAGTATACTCTATTTAGATACCTTGAGTCTTCAAGAAATCTGAATAAGTCCAAGAAAAAAAGAGAAAATAAGTCTCTCACTTATACTATATATTCAATATACATAAATCTACCTTCATAAACGTATCTGTACACAGACATATACATATGTACGTACAACAATAAATCGATAAATTCTCATATATTCATATTCTTCATACTTTTCAAAAACCTTTCTTTGATTTTTTTTTCTGAAACAGTATGATGTTTGGACATTGCTTGAGTCTAAAAGTTTAATTGATGATTTTACATCATACACTGTAATGCACATATTTTGTATAGCTGTTCTCACTTTTAAAAACTTTTTTAATATACCATCTTACAATTTACTCTGATTGATATATGTATATTTCTTTTTTTTTCTTCTTTTTTTTTACAATTCTGATATGGCAAGATCATTGAACAGTGAAGAAGATTAAGAGGTGTTTCATTCAAAACATGCTTTTATTTGTCAGATACTGTTTCCGTTTTGTCAAATAACAATCTGTTACAGTGTTTTCCCTTTAATCAGGTACTATTCCAGGTTATCAATCAATATATTTTGATCAATGGTATCAAAAGGTTGTTTTTAGATAAATGAATACTCCTGCTGAATTTTTTTCACCTGTACAGTCTATAATTTCTTGGATTAAGTGAAATTTTACAAGTAATGTTGATCGATTGTCTCTAAAACTATACTGGTAATCTAAAAATCATATTATGTTTGTCAATAGATCCATCCTTTTATTAATAATCCTCCTAAGATTTTAGAGAACTGTGGAAGCAGTGATAAACACTACTTTATGTTGGCTTTGTTTTGATTCAGTACGTTGTGTCTTCTTGACCACCTGAGGTTGTGTTGTTCTACTTTTACAAGGCCAAGAGGATATCCTGACTCATACGACCTATCTATCCACAATGAGGATAGACTTTATTTTTATCTTGACTGTGGGGCATAAAAGACTCTTGTGTAAAAAGACTGAAAGAACATAATGAATTATATATAAAGAACAGTAAAGCATGCAAGTGCTTAAAACAAACAAGAAAGGTATCAGAAACTCTTTAAAAAAATAAAATAATAGAGAAAGAACAAAAAAAATCTACCTAAACCTCTTTATTTAAAGAGAACACACTCTGCTGGACACAATATCGTCATAAGGTATTCAGCTTCTGGCTCACCAAGATGCATTACATTGAATTTTTGTCCCCTATTGAGGCCAGCTGCCATGCAGTTGAGTCCAAAATAAAGAAAAACATATAAAAATTGCTGGTCAGCTGTATTGCAGTAAAGGAAGTTCGGCTAGAGAATTCATAAAGGTTAAAATGATTTCTCTCATCTGCTCCAGCTCTACACACCATGGCAAAATTTTGTGTAATCTGTGGTTTATCCAAGACAGATATCATATGAGAGTATGTGGCCTGTATCCCGTGAAGAAGCAGGACTGTAATTCCCAGAGAGCTCCATTAAGAAACAGGTACTCAAGACACAAAAAATCTGGTGAACTCAAAGAAACCATGGTAACTGCACTTGCTTTGCCTATCATGTCTCCATACAGATGCCATTCACCACTTTTAATGATGATTTACATGACAGTTAAAAAAAAACTTGTATGAAACTGTAATAAAAAAACACCCAGTCAAAAATGAGTTATCAAAAGTTATTAGTAAGTTTAAAATGAATCTTCAGAACCATGCATATGGATGTGTTCTGGCCTGTAAGTGAGGGTGTGTGCATGTGGCTTTTTTCCGGTTCTCTGCGCAGCATCAGAAGATGAAGATGCCAACTGCAGCCAGCTGATATAAAAAGACACTCAGCCGTGGCAGCAGTGAAGCTAAACTGATTCAATAAATGAGAGAGCAAAGCTGTGCTACAACGCTTTGTGAAGCCAACTGTTCTTTAGTTCAAAGTCTAATATCTGAAACAAGGCTACTTAGGCTGCTGGCAGTCAGAACACACAGCTAGGCTTACTGAAGTACCCTGCAATCTGAAAAATAGTTACTTTGTTTAATGGAGGCATTGTGTTATATGTTTTGCTGCCAAGGTCCAAAGTGTGCAACTCAGTTTTCTCAACCTTTGTTTGATCTCAGATGCAGTAAAATCTGTTTGATAGCTTCAGTGCAATAAAATTAAAACAAGTAACCAAAAGGATGTCACTTCTCCCTTCTTCCATGTTAAAATACATTAATTTATCGAGATGTGAAAGCAGTGTCCTGTGAACTCAATCAGCATGAAATATTTACAGAGTTATTGTCTTAAAGTTGTTGTGAATTAACTGATTACTGGAGATATTTTGGACTGTGAGCACAGGATATCCTGATTCAAAAGAACAAAGTAAAAAATAAAAAAGATGTCCTTCTTTAATTCCTCAGTTTTTTTACTTCCTGGACAGCAAGTGCCCACATCCTTCACACTTACCAGACATCCTCTCCATTCTTCACAGTAATGGGCTGACTCATCTTCAGATCAGACAATGGCAACATGTCTCTGTTGCCCTCGATGTGATTTGCAGTTTTCGTGCTCATTTCCCAGCAGGAGCTATTGTTGCCAATGTGGATATCAGCTTATCAGATAGCAAAAACAGCAGATGATAAAAGTAACTAATTTAGGAATTTAGTGTTTGCTTGTGAGGTGGAGATGTCACGTTGGTTTGTCAGCTTCAGCTCTAAACTGAAGGCTAACAGGCTCATTTACAAACTGGGGGACCTTCAGCTAACATGTTGGATGCATCCCTTATTTTTCCCGACACACAAATCACAGAATGTACGTATAATTTTTCCACTTCATCTGTACTAATTATTGTTTTTTTTAATTGTGACATTAGGATGACATGTTTCATTTTCTATTTGAAAATATAAAGTAGCACCTGCCATTCAATTAGCTTATAATTGTTTTCATTTTTTTTTGTTCCATGATGCTTATTTCAAAAGTTTGATCGATCTGACAACATGATCAGATCGCTTATCATGTTTTTTTTTATGTTTCTTTATTTAGTTTGTTTCTTCTTGCCTCACTAGATTTCTATGTAGTGTACAATGACATAAAACGTTAAATGGCTACCCTTGTACCCCAGCTTAATTGAAGGGTTTTAATAAAAAAATTCAGGCACACAAAAAAAACTGAAGATTATAATTATGCTCTGAAAACACCTAAGACGAAAATGCTAAATAAAGATGGTAAAAATGGATTAGCATGATTTTTTGATGATTGAAAATTAAATTAATACAAATTACTTACTTTTACTTTTACTGTGCAATTAATGGCCGAGCCATTGCAAAAAGCTCTGAAAAAACGTCCGTGATGCTGCAGATGAATGATAATGACCTCAGTTTCCACCAAGGTGTCCAGCTTTGTTAACTTTTTGGAACAGTTAACATTAATTTTTGTTTTTAATCTTTATATTTCCACAAACAATAGTACCCTTACCTGGTAGATGGGATATAAGTCAGATAGCTACTGATGCACCAGCTTCAGCTTGACATCACAGTGGCATGACACCTTCCTTGAATTATAATGAAGAAGTACATTACCGGCATCTAGAAGTCTATGTTCTTTCTCCATGACATTAGGCTTCTATCAACAAATATGGTATTTCTTAACATGGCACTGGTCCGCTTTGATGCAAGAAAAGAGACAGTTCTTTGATCATTTAATGGATTGCACTGTGTCAAGCTCCATTCTTTAGGACTGGATCAGTAAAACGTAAATCCCAACAAGAGTACTAAAAAAGTATCTCACATGGAATATTTGAGCAGAAAGCCAAAAGAAAAAGGTAAACATTAATTTCCCAATTCCATAGAAAGCATGTTTAATCTAAGATCCCATAAAACAAGTTCAATGAATCCTTTTTCATTCATGTTTACCCTCAAAACTCTCCAAAGTTGTTGCTTTCAAGCACAAATCTCTCACTTAAAACTAGCATTGTTGTGTTCCTGTCAATCCCAATCAGAGCTTTAGCTGATAAATACCTGTGGGTACTGTTTAAACGTTTGATTGTGGAGCTGAATGTTGACTAAAACATTTTACACACAATCAAATGTCATAAGTCTGCTGTGTGCATCAGGTTTGACGAGGTGAGGGGGTTTTAGAGATATTCAGCTTCCAGATTCTTTTTTCCTTGTATTAACTCTTATCAGTTGCATCACTCTTTCTGTTTACAATATCACAAAATCAGCATCACTGATTGATTCTTAATTTATTGGAGTGGTTCTGCTTCAAAGGCATGAATGTCCTTTACTTTTTACTCACACCCCATTGAACTTAATAGATAGAAGATTGAAAAAAGGAATGGGAAATGCATCAGGGTGACTCTTTAACATCCACCAATATGATGCAGAACTGAGATTCTAAAGTTTAATTTCAGATTTTATATGCTCAGTTATAGTTGCTCTATTTATGTTTGTTCTTCTTTTAAACAGGAAATCAGAATTGAACTCAATTTTACGTCTGATTCACAGGTAGAGTTGGATTGTTGTTGTTTTGTTTTGAAAAAGTCCCATTATCTTGTTTGGTAAAATATTTTTAAACAGAGCATGAGGTCTCTGGGTGATGTGAATCTCGTGGCTGGTAATAGTCCATCAGACTGGTATCTCCTTTTGCGTGTCAGCATGGGAACAGGAAATGTGTTTGCATTAACAGTTAACAGAAAGCCTCTTAGAGAAAACTGTGTTTCCTCAAATAACCTGAATTAAGAAAAACACAAACAGATCATAATTGCAATCACGAGGAACACTGCCTTTCATTCGGAGTCAAAGTGCCTATAAATGTTGATTCAGTATTCACTGTGTAAGCTCAGTTTGGTCTTCACTTTCTTAACTTACTGTATTAATCTGTGACTTGGTCAGACTATGGTCCATAAGCAAATTAAGGACATTTCTTTTTTTCTTTTAACCACAAACAGTATCATTGTGATCATACAGATGACTACCTTTTTCTCAGATTCAAAAACTGTTTAAAACTAATATTTCCACTGACAGCCGCACCCAGCAGACTTTTATTTCCTCAGAGGAAAAAGAATCGCCTGAGGATATAAGGAATATAAGTGTCAATTTTGTCCTGAAGACAAAATTTGATCATTCCAGGTATAGACTTTAGTTTACCTCAGTACAATGTCACCAATTAAGGGCTCAGATCAGCCACTGAACAACCTTTTTTTTTAAAGTTGAAGTGTAAGAATCTGAAGGATTTTAAGAAAGAGCCTAGCTGTAATAGGTTTTTTTCATAAATGCAATATGCTTGGAGGAAACTAAAAGAGAAGTGGCCAAACTCATAGTATTTGTAATCTGCTGTATACCAGTCAGTGTCCATGCAGACCCGTGTCCAGAACCAAATGATCATACAGTGTGCATGTAACCAAACAAAACAGAATGAAGCCATCTGGACTATTATCTAAATTTCTCATTCATCATTCTGGATGATCTGTGTCAGTGCTGTGAATTTAATCTTTTGGTCTAAGGGTTGATGGGGATTTTACAGCATCAATTACCACAAACATCACCTAAATGTTGGAGACCACATAGATTCTTTAAAGGCAACAATACTCTGTGGTAAGTACAGTAGCTGATGCCAGTGGCCTGTTTCAGTCTATTAATGTACTGCCCCATGGCAGAACTTGCTCAGGGGTGGCTAGAGGAACATGACAAGGAGTTAGAGATGTTTCCCAGGCCCCCAAATCTCCCAACGCACAAAATGATAAGATCCGCAGTTTATTTGATGATTTCGTTCAGTTTGAACGAACCGGATGTTTTGGGTCCAAGTTGGAGCAGTACCATCTTCGTTGGAAACGTACCATCTTCGTGTTGCATGTCACATCACAATTCCACAATTTGTCTGGCAGAATAAAAAATCTGCTAGTCTTGTTACATCTTTGACAGTCCACCACCTCTTGCAGATGTCACTTCTGCTATATGCTAATAAACTCCATGCAATTGTTGCTGTTTGTCTTTCATGTACAGAACCAGTTAGTAAACAAAACTTCTGCCAATAAAAGATGGAACTAAAACTGTCCAACATAAACATTACGAATAACCCCAGATTTAACTACTATGTCTTAAAAACTGAAATCTTTCACCCACAGTCACTTGATAATTGACAAAATGAAAAATTGGAATTGCCCTTTAAATAAAGAATATCATACCTGAACTATATGATAGTTGGTTGCAGTTACCCTCTGATTTACACCACATTTACATAAGCAACACAACTTTACATTTTGTAAAATTTCTCTCCTCTGTCTTCAGACCAGTGGTTCCCAATCTGGGGTCTGGGACTGCCCCAAGGGGATCCCCCAAACAACACAGGGGGGCCCTGGAGCATTCAGAACCATTGGGATTTATGTCCACACATTGCACTTATTTGATGGAATAAAATTAAGGCTTTCTGTTGATAGTGCAGGACTCTGCCAAAATCCAGTAATTATGTTGAGAATCTCACTTTTGAAGCCATAATATTTAGTATGGTTTCAGAACAGACTGGGGCAGGGGGTCCCTGCCTTTTTCAGTAAGTGGGGTTGTCAAGGAAAATAAGTTGGGAACCGCTGTTATACATTAATGTCAACATGAGCCAGTTTGTGCTTCAGCTGCTGGAATAGTCTTTGCCTGAATAATTCAATATTGCTCACTGTCTTCTCCTGCTGTTTAGTGCTTGGTAAAGAGTTAGTGAAGGGGAAGGCTCGGTGCACGGGGACAGGCCTTGTTTCCCATGCCTGCAGCTAAACTTGTGTCTCTTATATAAGGGAGGGGGATGAATAGCCAGAATAAAACATCAGCTGCATAAAAATTGATGTCATTTTGGCATCATGGCTCGTCCTCAAATAGACTCTCCTTAAACGTGGCACAATATCACCAATCCTGTGATTTTAAACGAGCCATTACAAACAGATCTCTGTTTAGATGTTTCATTTTCAATGATCCACACACTCTCCTCAGTCTTCCTCTACAGAGAAAAAGTATTTAACTCCATAAACATTATGATTGAGCCAAACTTTGATGTAAATGTTGGGAAATATTTTCACACAGAATAAAAAGTGAGCTCAATGAAATGTAGATGGAGCTCACTGTCCATCTTTTGATGGTTTCTCTGAAAGAAAGAATCTGAACCTTGAACCTGTAAGACATCTGGAAGATGAAGATCCAGTTTGTAAGTGCATTATTAAATAACGCCCAGGGCCATAGGTTTTTTTTAGGTGTGTGCACATCTGTTTCTCATGACTTCATACCCTGCATGTGTTTAGATGCTGGTGATTTCCATATTGAGTCAATAGCTGACATATCTCACATCTACAAGTAATGTGTTCCATTCTTTCCACTGTTCCCCTTTTACCTTCTGTTGTTTCGCTGCTCCGATAACCAAAACAAACAAGAAACAAATTCAAAGATACACGTAAAACTTTTCAAAAAGTAAAACAAAAAAATTTAAAAAGGCCTGGCAAAGTGAATTTGCTCTGTACAATACTTTGACCATCATTCAGTTGTCATGTGGCTGCAGGAAGGGTTGAAGAAAAATCCTTTCTTGGTTTCAGATGCAGTCTTACTTCTCAACATATCATATTCAGTGTTTAAATTCAGACTCCTGCATCTGTGGATCTGATCAAATCTAAAGCAATATGACTAAAAAGAAGGACACAGAGTGTGCAATGCAAAGTCAGTACATCAGTACATCTGGGCATTTTGTTTTATGGGGATAAGAGATAAATCTTGCTAAAGTATATACACCAGCTGTTCAACTAAGTTGTACTAATCTCCATCACATGCAGAAGGCGGCACCATACTGCCATGTACCCTCACCCCGTCTACGTATACCGTTGGACTTTAAGGCAACATTTATTCATCATCAGCTGTAGTTCTAAATATTTTTATCATAGCTATGTAAACCATTTAAGTTAAAGTATGTAACAAGTTGCAGGATGACACAATATTTGTTAGAAAATAAAATACAACAAAGAATGAAATCTGCAAGCTCTTCAGTAGAGGACAAGAAAAGGACAAGACATTTAGCAGCGTAAAAATCTGAATATTATCACAAAAGCAAAGATAATTATTAGATTATCAGATAAATAATAATTATGTCTCTTTGCTTTTCTGACTCATCTTGCATTTTTATTCTTTTCAATGAGGATCTTAGTGGGAAAAAAAAGATGCAAAGACGAGATGTGAAAAGTGAAAATTGTCAAGTAAGAACAAATCCTTTACGTCGGTCCAAAGTACAGTAATGACAAAAAAGCTTGCTACATGTGGATGAAGGTTGATGCATAAGCCACACCACAAAGTATGTCTTTGGGATTCTTCACATTTACCTATGGGAGTTTTTCCAGTAGTTTCCTCACTTCTTGCTCATTGTTTCCTGTGGATGTGGAATCTAAGTCACTGGAATATTCTCAGTAATTGTGGAAGAAGAACAATTTCCTGGACATGAGAAGAAAGATGATTTAAATAATCAGAGATTAGTGTGTTTAAAAACACCAACTGTATGTAACCCCTTATTTTGACAGAAAGCAAAGAGTTTAAAGCATTTGATGTTCATGGGTTGCCGCAATCCACAAAAACGTGTTGTCGCTAATAACTGTTGTTTTGTTTGACTAAAAACAATAATTACTACTTTAGGAAGTCCCAGGGTAAAGTCATATTAGTTTTCATGCCATCTCTATGACGCATTCCTGTTGCAACCAAATTAGATTTTATTAGAAGTTTAACCTTCTTCAGATTATGAATGATTAATCTTTTCACCAGACTTAGTCCATATTTAGCCCAAGGCTTAGCAACAGTATTTCTAACGTGCTCGAATAACCAAACTAAACTGTTTATATTTACAACAGTAATACACATAGCAGAGACTGAAAGTGTTTTAGGTTCAATGCCAGCAGTGGGCAAATTTGTCTGAATTGTGTGAAACTAACCATTGTAGTAGTGGCAAAAAAGAAAGCTAAACTGGTTATGATAAACTGTGAGGAAGTGCATATATTCATTTCAGCCATCTCTAATAGAAGACTGTTAAAGACTGCCTGGAGATATTTAAATCAGGCATTGGAGATGACTTTAACTCACTTTCAGATGGTAACAATGGTGGCATGATTAGCTTGGTCTGGGTGTAGCAGACCAATTAAAAAGCAGCCCAGCTCTGCAACTCATACAGTAGCATTCAGAAGATACATGTTCATGGTGAGGATTGAACAGCCAGCTAGCAAGTCATCACATGCAGCTACTGTACATACATGCAGCTACTGTACACAGCATGAACAGCTAGTTTGAGGCTATAATGCATCATTAACATTGTTTTGTTAGAGGCAGGTTCACTGTTCCTCACCTGCATAATACTTACCTGCTGAACATGGACTTCTGATGTCTGCCATAATAATCCTAAATAAGAAACTTTTAAACAGATATTCATAAGTCCGCTGGGGGGCTTGTATTATTTATATTTTTAAAAATATGCAACATAGCTTTAAGCAATACATGATTTAATGACGTATTAATCGATTTAAGCATTGCTAATGTTGTCATAAAGTATTGAAAGGTATTGTATCTAGGACTCCTATAAAGAACATGCCTGCTCCAAACAGTTCTGATGAAACTAGAATTGGTAAAAGTTTTTGTTTTAGTGAATAAGCACTTCACATAAAGAACAAGCATGTCAGTCAAATGCTTGTCTTTGTGTTTGAAAAAAACCCATGTTCATACTGCAGTGCAAAATATATATATGCACTTTCAGAGGCATGATCAATTAATCTCTATATCTAAGAAAATACTTTGCAAAGTCAATTCAATGACTAGTTCAGGCTGATTCAAGTGGTCTTTGATTCAGTGTGTTTGCAGTTTGTCAAGTACAGCTGATCAATACAATGTTTGACTTGCTAGTTAATATTTAATCAATGTCTGTTGATCTAGCACTAATGACATTAAGGATTTTTAGCTTCACGGTTAGTGTTATTAATACTAACAAACACAGTCCTAGTTATCCAATAATGGATGCTTTGTATGAGTTGTTTCAACAGTCATTACTGTGGCACTGCCTTACATACCACAGCAAGCAGGTTTTTATCATTTTGTATAAACAAAGATGCTCTGTCAACACTCTGTTAAAGTTTAACCTTCAGAAACAAGATTCCCTTTCAAATACAAATCAAAGGTTTTATTGTACCTTGATATTACAAATTTTGTGAGAATTCTACTGCCACACTACATAAGAAAATCAAGAAGTGGAAATTTTGTGGAACTAGGATAAATGTTGACAGATTTTATGGAAACAAACTATGAACCCAAACATTGTGCTTGATGATATCTTGCATTCAGGAAAAGCTGAGAATGTTAATCTCCTGTAAGCTCTGAATGAATGATCTGTTTAATTTCTTATATCATATGGAGTTAAACAAGAACGATGTGAGTCTGTGACTGAC